>CM042056.1:42207430-42807430 GCA_023525745.1 Arctium lappa | reverse complement strand
AGCGCATATGAAACCATCACCAAACTCATTTGTTTAGTATTTATGTTAATATAGACAATAATAAAACATGCGCAATAATTTATCTTCTATACGTGAAAATAGGCTCCTGCACCATCATACGTGCAACAAATGTTTGTATAACTCCAAAAGGGAGATTCACAATTTAACTTTAAAATTCTGACTCCTAAAACCAAAAGAAGTTGCGGCATAAAATTATCAACAACTCCATATGCAACAGTTTATTCCCCAACGCTCGAAAGAAATAATGGGGATGCAAATAACATTTCAAATCGAGTTTAAAGCTTTAAGTCGAATAGATAAACACATTCGACCCAACAGAAACTACAACGACAAGGATGCCGCTAACTCGTTAAATGCATTGCGGAAATTTCTAACAGTAAGAGTAGATGGTTGAAATATAATCAGAACAAAAGTCCTGTTTGAAATAACGTAAATCTTTTATATGTTTACTCACACCAATGTTATAATTAAATCCAATGCACATAGTATGCGACGATTGACATTTGCATAAAACCCAAGGATAATTCACATGATAATGAAATTCCCAAAACGACACGTGGGATGACATCAATTGACAATATTCATAAAATAACGCACCCCATGATGCACAAGTATATGATCCCAAAATTATTTACGCGGCGCAAAACGACATAAGATGAGACACCCTAAACTCAACTGAATTTTCGCAAAACTCATTAATGCTAAAATCAGTTGGTGTCAAAATTTTCGTTTCTCAACAAGGAGCATAAGACGACAATATGTCTAAAATATTAAACTTCTAAGAGTTTCCTCTTTTTACTGCAATGAAAGGCAAAGCGACACTTTTCAACAAAATTTACATTGGACACAACGTCGAATAAACTCGCAAGTTAGACGAACCAAAAGTAAAACCCACGCATCACAAGACATCGCAAAACAATACTTCATGAAATTTAGCAAAACTCGTACAAACTAAAGTTCTCAAGAAATTCCGACTCAAAACATGGGATTAACTTTTCCTTTAAAACCATTGACATACGTGGAGGTGATCCAATGTCTAGGTTAAAGTTTCATAGTTACTTGCCCAATACCCAAATGACATTAAAACATGGACATTACAATATCCGGAAATAGCGTCAAACACGAGGCGTGAATAAAGAGAATTTTGATAACAATTTGCAATCATGCGCAACAAAACAGTTTCATGCATGCTTAAGCTCACAGTTTAAAATCTGATGAGTGCTAAATGCTTTACTAAGACTTTAGAGTGGAAATCACTTTATATTTAGCGAACATGAGAATAATTTATGCAAACTCATTTTAGAAATAAATTTAATGCATGAATTTGGTCACGTCTTAGGATTACGCTTCTCAATAACCCGACATACTAATGTCATCCGGATGCATTAAACATCTTAAAGCTACAATCCCACTAGTTTTGATAAAATTACGAATTCTTATTGAGATAGAATCGGTCTAACAACTCACGGTTCTAATCCCATCAAAATTCCGACCCAAGAGGATCAACTTAATGACTTCCTCGCACTTAACTATCACTCCCAAGTGACATTGATATAAACATCAATCATTCCTTAAATACTCGCTTAGAAACTCTATTACTACCCCAACGATCATCATATCAAGGTAGCGCAAGGATACACATGTAGCATGTAGGTTCACCATAACACTGGTTGGGTGCCATTATGAACGTACCGTACATGATCATCCTGGCGACCCTCGACAAGTTTCCCGTTTCTAGCAACTTGATCAACCTCAAAATATCTTATCTTAAGGTACCTAATGTGCAACTTCACTTAAAATCGCTTATAAGAACACTAGTTTGAGTCTAGACATCCAAAAATCAATACCTAATTCTCTCAAACTTAGGCTCTGATACCAACTTGTAACAACCTTAAATCTGAAGATAACAACTTATTAAAAGTTTTCTAAATACATCAATAATTACTTTGACTACAGACACAATTTGAGAATTAACCTCAATACACACATTCATTCTATACATACCATCTATGAAAAGGACGAGTGTTACTAAACCCAATAACAATCACTATCTCCAACCTGCGGAAGACTTCACCAGTTACTTACTCTTGTATAAAGCTAAGGCCCAACTCCTCATAGCACTTGCTAGAACCGAACCCCCGACAGGAACCTGATGCACATGCTGACAAATAAAAGGTTAGGCTTAACGCCTAGTGATCTCAAAAGTTTTAATATGAATGAATATATCTTTAAAAGAAAGGAACTCAGTTTTAAAGCAAGATCCTTCGAAATGTTATGCTTCAAAATGGAAACGACACCTTTTCCCACAAAATGCACTTTTAAAGACAATGCTCCCAAACACATATTTCTTATAAAACGATGCAACCCGTATCTCACCCAAAACGGGGTCATAGTTCGATACTCAAATTTGTGGAAGTGTAAATAATACTTCATATCCCAAAACACACAAAACACGGGTGGGACAGAATATTCGACCCTTAAATAACAGAAAACAATTCATATAAATATGATACGCCATTAAAACACGGAACTGAAACTTAATACCAAGGTTTTAAATGGCGTGCGGCGTGGCGTGGCGGCGAGGTCAAGCCTCAAGCTTTACGAGTTACGGCGAGGCCATGGCGTTTTCCATGGCGGCGCCAAGGAGGCAAATATATATATATATATATATAATTATATATTTTTTAACGCTCCAAATTCATAAATAAATAAAAACAAAAGTAGAACCATGGATTAATAGTTTGATATAAAATATACAAAGTTTACAAAAATGATATCAAGAGATCATAACAAAAAGAACGATCTACCCGTGGTTGATAATTATATACTTCTAAACTATAAACATACTATCCTTCCATGTTATCATCATCAATTATATCCAAAAGTCTTTTGTTGGGATCTGAAGATTCTACCAAGTATGGTTAATGCTGCTAGTACAGAATTACTACTGCTAGTTCAGAGTTAGTACTGCCAGAGTACTTTGAAGGATAATACTGCCGAGTATTACTACTGCTAGTAGAATTACTACTGCTAGTCAAAGTTAGTGCTGCTTGAACAAAGTTAGTACTGCTTAGCTAGTTAGTACTGCTAGTAGTTAGTACTGCTTAGTAGTTAATGCTGCTAGAAGAAGTTAATGCTGCTGAGCATATTTAATGCTGCTTAAGAGATCCGGATGGAAAGAATGACAGCTGGATATACTAAAGATATACATGGAAGATATACTGAAGATTTGTTTATTATTTGTAATTATCTTTTGATCAGTATATGTATAGAATGTATAGAATAGATAGAAAAACAACTTTTGATAATCATCCTAGAGAGAAATCAACCTCAAGGCATAGATCCTAATTCTAGAGAAGTAGAATTCGTATTGGTGAGCCTGTTCATCAATATTGAGGTTGAGTGTGTAATCTTGTAGCTTCAAGCATTCAATACAAGTTTACAATTTATTCTTCATATTTTCTGTGTTAATTTACTGTTTCATTAAATATCAAAGTGTTATTCCGCAAACTTCTTTGATATTGTTTCTGAGAATAAATTCTTGTTAAGAATTCGATCCTGACATCTTTTGTCATCGGAGTTGAACTCAAACTCTTCGTCACCTTCAACTTGTGGTTCTTCATCCGACTCAAAATCATCCTCATGAATTTCTCTAGCCTCATGGTCTCTAGCCTCTGAAGTACCACCTTCTTCCATTTCCTCCTCCTCATCACTAATAGCAACGATCCATGATTGTGCTTTACTAGCATCAAGAGAACGTAACACATCCATATTTTGGTTCTTGACTTTTGCCCACTTGTTGATGAGTTTAGCATTAAATTGAACAAATACAAGATCATTCAATCTTTGACTATCAAGTCTATTCCTCTTCTTTGTATGTATCTAAAGTTAAACAACAAAAACGTTAAATATAAAATTATCTACCAATATGTGTGTATTAAATTGTTAATACATCTATTGTTAATATTATTAAAACATAAACATTAAAAATACATACCCCCTCAAAAGCACTCCAATTTCTTTCACATCCCGAAGAGCTAGCTGTCAACGAAAGAATCTTTATTGCCATCCTTTGCAAAGTCGGGGTAGCATTTCCATAAGTCATCCACCAATTAATTACAAATAAAAATAAATACATATAAGTCATCTAACATATATAAACAAGAAATGAATGTATAATTATATACCGGGATCATAAGTGCTATTATTTTCCGAACACCCCTTTGCGGCTAACATTCTTCCAAAGTCTCCTTCTTTTCTTTTGTACTTTGGAAGCTCCACATTTATCACTAGATCTTGCTTTTCAAATTCATCAAAAAAGAACTTTTCTACACACGTGAAAACCGCATCCGAGATCACAATATAATCTTTTATGGTTGGATCTTTGAAGAAGTAATAAGGATTCAATAGGTAACCCGTCATATGCAACGGACCATCAAGTCGAGCTTTTGCTTTTGTTTCAATGATGTCCAAAATAGGATGGTAATTAATCTCCACATCATTAATGGTCGTGGTTACACAATCTTTGCAATACCTTGAGTAAAGTCTTGTTGATTTTAGTAGTTGGGTTTTGCTATTATCCACAATGTTGTGATGGATGCCAAATCATTTTGATAAGACAAAACTTTGTCACAATGTAGAGATTAGATCATTAGGATTTAGTACCTCTTTGTTCATCCAAAGGCCTTTGAAGTGTGTCTAATAAGTGATTAGCATTAAGGCTATAGATTTCTCATATTCAAATGTATATAATTCTGAAAGGGCATGATGCCTCAAATGGATTTGATGTGGAGAACTCCTTTCGTTGTGAAGTGGATTTGGTGCATGTCTATCATTTTCTGTTGGTTTTTAAGAATTTAATAGACTGAATTCCCATCGTCTTTTATTTTACAGGTCTTGATGATATTTATGGGTGCTCTGTTGGAGAAGCAAATTGTGTTTGTATGCTCTAATATGGTATGTAGAACACCACCAAGTGCAAGTTATTTTCTTTTTGATGTTGATTATTGGTTTGTGCCTCATCACTTGTTCTAATATCTGGGAGCGATTGCTCTTTTTCAAGCTCACCAATTCTGGACGAGTTTTAGAGATGCACGGCCATACCAATCTTTAATAGATACGGACAGTATGTTGGAATATCTAGGTTACTGTTGTGTTCCGGTGGACTCTTTGTTATTTAAAGTTCTCCCATCTGTCATATTGAGATTCTATCGTTGGGGATATTGTGATTCATATTAGGTGCACACTAGAGTTCTAGCTTTTCTTACTCTTGAATTAGTTGCATCTACCGGGAAAATATTGTCTGCTTTAGTGTCGTCAATTATCCCCTTGATTCGTCCCTACCACTGGTAGAGCTTCTTAATGCCGGTACTGGCTTCATGATCTGTTCTTTAGTTTACAATGCACACATAAGCTATGGTCTATTGAAGTATCAATTGCGTTCAAGTTTAATTCCTTAAAAGTGCATGCATGTTACTTCCAGGTCTTGCTAAATGATATGATAGACTTCTTGGATGCACCTATTCTATTTATTGTAAGTTCTCAAATATGTTTTTCCTAATTGAAGGAGAATTATCAATCTTCTTTTAGCTATTCTTGTAAAAATAAAATTAAGAATATAAGTGTTTTATGTGGCCTAGGATGCGTTTATTTGCTGTTTATTTACATGTTTTAGCCACAAAAAATATATACGAATGGAGTTGGAATTGGAAAAGAACAAATCAAAGGCTTTAGAGGAAGAAGTTAAGAGAATTAAAGAAGTGAAGTTTCAAGACGAGCAGAAATAGATGAAGACAAAATGAATGTCATGATCGCCCAAATGCCAAAATTTTCTCCATTGGGATTTCAAGACTAAGAATTATATGTTTTATTAGCGCTAGTCATTATATGTTTTTTAGTGATAAGAAGTTGACATGACAATAACATACATGTTTTTTGTTTGGATCAAGAATTATACGTTTATGAATGGAATTAACACTTTAGATTTCTATCTATATAAATTAGTAAGTTTTGATTTTTATTGTGTAAACAATTATAGTGGCAATTAGTGACAATTTTTTTCCATATTTTCTTAATTAGTGACCACTTTTTTTTAGTCACTAACGAAAGGTTAACATATGTTAATGGAACCGTTATCTTCAACAATTAGTGACGACTTTTAATGATTTAGTGACGATTTTTAGTGACTAAAATAGTCGTCACAAACACAGTGTCCACTTTAATTTTGTCACTAATTAGTGATTATTTGTGTTTTTGGTCACTATCGTAAATTAGTGACGGACCTTTAGTGACGAAAGGTGACGACCGAAATTTTGGTCACTAAACGATCTTAGTGACAAATTTTAGGTTGTTAGTGACCAATTTTTTTGTCACTAATTGGATTTTTTCTTGTAGTGAATGTCGACCATGTCCTCGTGTGTCCAAGCGAAACAGTCAGCATGTTTCTACAAGAAGGAGATTAGTTCTTTTTAATAAAGGGATCGAACGACAAAACTACGAAGACGACTTGGTTCAATACGACTTGGTTCAGTTTGCTTTGGTCTAGGATAACTTCCTCCAAGCGATAGTCGTTGACGGTTTCGGGAGTATCCTGGTTCTGTAATTGCTAGATGGACTGCTTTATGGGTTTCATCGTTGACTTGTAGCAATCTTGAGTAACTTTTGGTTCACTCTTTATCTCTTAGACTCCCCATGGCGTGGGGAACTTCACGTATGGTGGTAAGTCGAGGGGACTGCCTTCATGTCGTGGATCCAGGGTCGACCGAGAATGATGTTGTATGCTGATGAACAGTCGATGACGCTGAATCTGGTCTGTCTGTTGATTCATTTGGCATAGACTGGCAGAGTAATATATCCAAAGGTGCTTGTTGCATCTCCATTGAAACCTACCAGGGTCGTCGAACGTCGAACGATCTCCGACTTATCGAAATATTATGTTCGCTGAGCTTCCTCCATCGACCAACACTCTCCGGGTTAAACAATTGCCGATCTTGAGCTGAATGATTAACCCGTCGTGATGTTTTTGATGTAGGTCGCCCAAGTCATCTTGGTCGAACGTTATCTTCATCGACTCTAGTTCCAACTCTTCCTTCGGTCGAGAGGATCGAGGGATTGGTTGATCGTCCGCTCCCCAACTGGCATGTCTTTTCGCCGCAGAGTATGTCAAACCACATACGTCAGACCCTCTGGTAACATAGTTCACAACTTTTTCATGAACGGGAGACGGGGGTCGAACGTCATTATCAAGTGATGCTGGTTCGTTGAGGATATATTTAAGGTTTCCCTTCGGAACATGCCAAGCGAGATCCTTTTCAGGTCTATGCAATCGTCTGTCGTATGACCATGGTCGCTGTGAAAGTCGCACCATTTTGTCTTATCTTTCTTGTCATCACTTTTATCACTTTTCTTTGGCCATCAAATCGTCGCCTGTACATTTCTCATTGCCTTGAACAAGTCTTTCGAAGTCCCTTTGAATCCATAGGAGGAGATCTTAGGGTACTGAGGGATTTGGTCGTGGTCGAGACCTTCTTCTTTTCGAACATGACGTTCGATATCTGTCGTGGTGGCTCTGGTTTAACTGCTATTCTGGCCTTGAATTCAGGATTCTTCACACTCAACGATTTTTTGTCGCTAGAGTGTTTACGACGAAAGGCAGCGTTGTCTTCGACCTTCATATAAGCCAAAGTCCTTGCTCGTACGTCATCAAAGTTTTCTGGGGGTATTTTGTCAGATCGGTGTATAGACCCGAACTTTTATCTAGACCACATTTTTTGGCCTCAACCGCGGACTTGATATCGCAGTTATGTACGCTGATCATTTCTACATTGAAGCGATTAAAGTAGCTTCGAATGGTTTCCCCAGCTTTCTATACGACGTAGTACAAGTCGCTAGTCTGCTTCTCCATCTTGCGACTACTGAAGAATTGCTGGGAGAATTGGTTCACCAGTTTAGCGAACGAACCAATGATTTTGGTTTGAGGCCAATCAACCATTAGAGGGCTGCACCCGTGAGGGTTGCCCCAAAACTCTTGCACATGCACACCTCTTGATACTGGTGTGGGATCGACACCGTCCACATCAATTGTTTGTACTGGGCGACGTGTTCAGTTGGATCCGTGATGCCAGAATACTTTAGTGTGAATGTCGGGATACTGTATTTCTTAGGGACGTCGACCATGGTTGTCCCGTCGACAAAGGGAGATGCTTGAAATCCAATGCGAGGCTCGACGTCGACTCGCACTGCTGCTCCCGGTAGCTTGGCAAGAAGCGACAACACACGTTCGTTCTGCTCTTCCAACATCTTTAATCGTTGAGCGATTAGATCGTCTTGGCTATTCTCTGAGCTACTGTCGGGATGTGCCCTGAATTTTGGAAGCCATTCCGCTGCGTCGAGTCGGAAGCATCTACATTGTAATGGAAGGTTGGCATCGACATTGTGGGAACTGACGCTGTTGGAGGCATCGTAGGGATTGGTGTCGTCGAGTAAAAAAATGGTGGAACCGATGTCGTGGGTGGCATCGAGGGGATCGATGCTATTGAGGGCAAGAATGGCGGAGGTGGGGGTGGTATCGTTGGCATAGGCTGACCGGGGATGCCAAGTAAAGGAGGTCTGGGATAATTGGGAAGCAGGGGTCCCGACCAAGGCATAATGAACCCACCTTGATCATGCGAAGGTCCTGCCGCACTATTAGCATTCTAATTCCTTAAAGATGCAATCTCTTCCATCGCTTGTCTATGTTTATTTGTCAAGGCATCGATACGAGCACGGGAAGCGTTTAGCTCCATGTTCATTTGAGCCATGATTTGCTCCTGGGTTCCTTAAGGAGGTGACATTATCCTGTAAAAGAAAAAAACACTCGAAGAAATTGTTAGTATGGCACACGATTGTCGAGGATTTTCTTTAGGTAGGCCCCCATGGTTGGCGCCAAACTGTTAATGCCAAATATCTTCCAAAGGAAGATTTAAGGTTGGTGTGGAGCTTTATCCAACTAAAGAAAGTAACCAGACGACAATTTGCACAACAATAAACGAAATAATGAGACAAGGGATTTGGTGACGCGGAAAAACCTCAACGAGAAAAAAACTGCGGACTACTAGGAGAGGTCGTCGAGCACTATGATCGCCAAATAGGGGCGACGTCCTTATGTATTACAATGTTTACACAAGATAAATATGTAAAATGAGTGTAAAAACAAGTAACAAGTGAAAAGCGTGCATAAAATGCTTTTGTCGTGCGAATAACACTTCGGTCGTATGATGTCAGAGTAGGACGGTGGTTGTTCCTCGTATATCTTACGAATTCTCCAAAATCAGTTCCCTGAATGAAATGTGTATCTTCGATATTTATAGTCTTGGATCTTCATAAATGTGTCTTTGTAACGGTCGATCCTTTATAATGACTTTAATGACTCTGATCGGTTATAGTCGTTGGCCATTATGAATATTAAACCTGCATTAAATAAACAAGAGAAGAACGTTGAGTCATCCGTTAGCATAATTGTGGTCGAGTGTATTATCACGATGGTCGTGCGACGCTCGACCGACTTCCACGACGAGTGTTGCAAATATGTTTGGTCGATAGGACCTTATCTTAATACAAGATCAGTCGTGTGAAATAAAACCGTCTGTCGTGGTCGTGGATTTTTACCCACACACTAGCCATGGGTCGTTAATGTAATCCTAGTGAATGAGTATGACTCGGATCCTCGGGTGCCCTCCCCCACATCTATGTACGAGCGGACGTTGTTTGTGGCCATGGGTCCCAATATTGAGCTCACAACTCGGAAAGTGGCTTACTCTTGTGTTCCACCACAATCCTTAGAAATCGGGTCTCCCCCGTCATCGTAAGATGCGATGAATTGTCAAGCTTTACCTTTCTAAGTTAATGAAAATATATTTATCAATATTCCTTCATTTCCAAGTTACAATTATGAAATGTTTGTTCTCACTAAGCGTAAAGCATACATTTCTTCTAGAATCTCATGTATAACGGGTTCCATTAGTGGCGGGTCCCCATGACTTGAGGGATGAGTGTTGGCCGTTAGCGGCATTTTTTGGAGATATACTTTTGGATTATTGGCGTACATAAATGAATAGACATTTTTGGAAGATTGAATTGACAACTGTTTTAATCTAGATATAAATTGTTTAGATTAGTGTGTTGTCAATGTTAATGTCCATTTATAGAAGGTGTAAACGCTATTCCTATTTCCCCTTTTTGGGTGATTTTCCTTTATTTAAGTTGTCCCATTTCACAATTTATCAACTCTAAATTTACCCCTATTTTTAGGGTGTTACATCCACGGTGAGCGCCAAAGTATTTATGCCAAAAATCCCACCAAAGACGATCTAAGGTTTGGATTGTGGATCCTAATCAACTATAGACGATCCTTTGAAATAAACAAGTAAAATAATAAAGGAAATACAATCAAGACAAGAATTTTGGTGATGCGGAAAACACCGTCGAGGGTAAAAACCGCGGATGATCGTAGGAATCGTTGATAAACTATGGACGTCAATTAGGGACGTTGACCTTATATAATAATAATGACAGTGGCTATTACAAGACATGGATACAATAAAATAAATGTAAGTAAACTGTTGTGTTGTGAATAATTAGTGAGTGATTGTTGTGCGAATGGTTTGAGAGCTTTTCAGAACGATTCTTTATATTGTTGTTGTCTGTTTTGTCCTTCCGAATTCCCCCTTGAGGTCTTCTTATAGTTGGCTTTTTGTAACTCTCCTTTAAATACCATAACTGTTATCTCTATTATGTGTGTTAATGAGAAAAACAGTCTTGTCATAATAATGTTGATCGTCGCTTTGAGCCATGATTGATATTAATTCTTCTATCAATGAGAGATCGGCAATGAATACACAATAAAGAGTTAACGATTTATCGTGAGAAATTAGTTGGTTGCAGGAAAATCATTGATCGAGGATAACTTTGTCGTGGGAGTTCGGTCGTTCGACCAAGGTCAGTGCGCGATTGGTCGGGATTATGAAACTTTACCTAGACGACTATTATGAAACATAACTTTTGTAAAGGATGGAAGTTTTATTTATTGCCTCATGGAGTACTAAGACAAGTTGTTCAAGTCAACAAGTGAATGTATGTGCAATAAAATTGGTGGACGGAAATCTCCCCTCCACCACCACCTTTTGCGATGCTCCTAAGGGTTCACGTGATCACATGCAAACATGTTTGTTGAAGTGTGATATATGCTAAAATCCACCTGTATAGCTTGTGTGGAGTTAGCTATTTAAATTCTTGTGGAAACCATAAGAAAACTAATATGTATATCATTCATCTAGCGAGGGCAAATTAAGGACTAATTTGAATGTTTAAACATGCATACACCTAAAACCAACTGAAAGTTTATAGTAAATGATTGTTTTTGATGTAGAAACTTTCTCCTAACAGATATAACTATGTTTATAGGCACCCTCCTTGAACTAGCTTTGAACATCTACACAACCTTGAAGGACTCAACGTTCATACCCTAATATTTTTTTAGGGTTTAGTCTCAGGGTTGTAGCTTGTTAACATATATATTGTTAATGAGATTAAAGATTACTATAACGAGGCTTGTTTTTGGATATTACTTGGGCCTTTTTTAAGCAATAAAACATTTGAAATTCATAACTTATATTAAAGATGGATTTTTGTTCAAATAACCACTTTGACACAAACATGAAATTATTAATTGAATCAACTATACAAGTATTTCATGACTTTAGTTTATTTTCTCCTTGAACCAAACAATTAATTACAAAAAATCAAAGGTGATGATCCAATAAATCGTCTTCTACAACCTTCTCCTTCGTGTCTTTATATCCTTCTAAATTTGTAAGGAAAATGAGGGTCATTAACGTTATCTTGCACTTCGAGTAGATTTTTTCATTGAACCGAAACTAAAAAATATCAACAATGATGATCCAACAAATCTTCTCCTTCAACCCTCTCCTTCCTTTCTATATATCTTTTTACATGAGTTGAATGAAAAGGGAGTCATCAATGTTTCGATTAGGTTTTCTTCAAATTGGATTAGATTAGGACCGTTTTCGTTCTGTGCTTGAAGACTGCTTTAGGAAAAAATGTTTGACCCTTTTTGAGTAAAGAACAGATGAAATTAATCATTTGACTAATTGCAGCTATAATTGTTATCAACACGTAATTGATTTAATAGATTTGATCTTTTTATATAAATTGGTTTAGAAACTATATAGTTTCACCAAAAAAAAAACCGCATTGCATTTCAATTCCACACACTCCCACATTAATTAAAAACCCCATTGCATGGACCAAGTTTAGCTTGTGTGGAGTTATCTATACACCTAAAAAAGAATGAAAGTTTATAATAAAGATTTTTTTTTATGAAGAAACTTTCTCCTAACAAATGACGTTTATAACTATGCTCGTAGGCATATCTCTCCTGGTACTTTGAACATCTAAGTAACCTTGAAGGAGTATCTGGGTTGTTGCTCATTAACGTATTTTTAATTAGATTAAACATTATTATAATGAGACTTCTTTTTGGAAATTACTTGGGCCTTTTTTAAGCAATTTTGTATTAAAGATAGATCTTTGTTCATATAACTTTCTTTGACACAAACATGAAATTAATTGAACCAACTTTAATTCTTTCATGAGATTAATTTATTTCCTCCTTGAACCAAACAATTACAAAATATCAATTGTGATGATCCAACAAACCGTCTCCTTCAATCTTCTCCTTCGTGTCTATCTATACTACCTTATAATGCATTCATACAAAAACTCTTAATTACAATTTTTAATGCACAATGTACAACAATTTTATACATGAAACTTAAAAAACTATGAATTACAGTTTATGAAGCACAATGTCCAAGTTATTTATGCAAGGGTTTTAACCCACAACACCACTACTAAGATTCGAATCTGAAAAGTCCTCTTTCTCCTTTGCAAAGTTTTCATTTCCATTTCCATGAAGATCTTAAAGTTTTGAATTTCATTTGATGCTCCATACCCTATTGTATTCTCTGCAGGTTTTATGTTCCCAATTAAAACTCAAATTCAAATTTCAAAATGTAACCTTTATGCTCTTCACCCCCCTAGAATCCTCGGTCGTCTCACATTTTCTTTTGGCTCTATCTCCATCTTTAATTTTCCTCCCAACACTGCCATACTCAATCTCCATCCAAGACGATATATCTATATGGTTAGGGTTTCGATTGATGTGTTGATTTCTCCTCCCCTTTACTCTGACTCCATCACCGATTCTAATCGAGGTAATTTCATTTTTTTCCCCGACTAATGTGTGTTGATTCGTTTTTGTTCCTTAAATATGTGGGTGATGATTGATTTTAAGTTCTTTTAAAACCTAAAATCGAACTCTTACTTTTTGTTTCAGAAACTTCATCGATACTATCATTCAAGAAACTACAAAACTACTACCGGTAAGAATTGTAGGGAATTACAATGGTAAGAATTGATGGTTGTATTGTTCACTTTTTTTCATGAGAGTCACAATCAGTTTCTGTTGGTCAATATATCAAGCCAACTTTCAGTTTCTCGTTTATAAAACTCGATATGAGTTTCTTTAATTGCAAACTTGATGTCGCAGGTGATGTAACATCTTTAGTGGTACATGTTACTACCTTGGGAGTCGCAGGCTATGGATAGATGTGGTAGATAGTTTGATTGTTTTCCTTGTTCTCCAAATTCTGTAAATTTGCTCAAATGGTTAATTTAGTTTTATTTTGGATGTACTCGTGCATATTTAATAATCTCCAATGCACTTGTTGGCTTGTACTCACACATAGGAGAAGAGAAGTTGTAAACAAAATGAAGAAAGAAATGAATTGTTTTCTGCAAAATGTTTCTTTTATTAATTTGTGTACTTTTGGGTTGCTGTAAAGTGTTTAAACATTGACTCTATTTTTCTGAATATATATATTCAGGGTTTTTTTGTTCTCAGATCTCATGTATGCGACAAAGGCACAAAGCAAAATAGGACAACTGATGTCTTGACAGATTGGGTGTTTTATTGGTAAGAGCTTTGTAAAGAAAACAATGGGTTTGCACTTGAGAAACAATTAACATATAAATTCAATTATATTAGCGTTACCAAGATGGAGCCTTTTGCAAGATACTTGTGCTTGTGCATTAAGCTTGCTCTTCTTGTTCTAAATAAAAGTAAAGCAAGTATTCATAAGATGTAAAAAGAATTTGAAACTGATGAATTTTGTCAAGATTTCTTATTTCACTTGTATGTGAATCTTTTACTGGTTTTATTAGTTTTGGGCAAAATGATACACACTTGAAGAGGCTATGGAGTTTGAAGCTCTTGAAAATATTTACTTCTAATTATCTTTACTTAATATGTGAAGGCAAAATGGTCTATGGCTGTCTACTTGAACTTTTTCAGCTGCATAGATGCTATGTTGGCCATGGGAAGACATAGTGCCCTGCGTCATTTAAGATGGATGTCAACATGCAAGGAGTCAAAAAGGAAAATGTTGAAGCGCTCTCAAGCAACTGGTTTGTATATTTTTAATTTATATTTTTAAGCTATCTAGCTCTTAATTAATTAATTAAAGAGGGAGAATGATGGTAACTCATCACATATTCAGGGAAAGGGTGTTTATCAATTTGTTGACAAGTATGGAGCTAATGTTGATAGACACAGATATAAATAATCTATATTACATTAATAAGCATTTAAGAAAAAAAACTCTTAAAGACAAGGTTTTAAACATAAGGTACAACATACTAAAGCACAAAATTGAAAAATCTCTTAATCACAAGTTTTAATACATGAGGTACAACTAATACCAGGTTGCTTCTATTATCAGGCATATAGGACAATAATTTTTATGTGGACAGATGCACATGGGGGGAGACTATTGAATTTCAAGATTCATCTCTATCACACCTTTCACTTCCTGAGTTCCCGCCCAACCTTCTCTTCAAATCTTTCCATATAGATATTCAAATCAAAATGGGAACAAGTCTCTACCTCTATTGTAGAATTCAGTTTTCCTTTTCACATTCCCACTCATTCTTTTTAAAAATGGGATGAATCTGTTTTTGATATTCAAAATGGGTTGAAATCTCTCCCTAATATTCCAATTCCCACTCACTTTATTATAGAATTATGCTTTCATTAGTTTTCAAAAATCTCTAATCTAGGGTTTCATCTTTGCAGAAAAAGAAGCATATACCTCTATTTTATAGAGGAAACGTCTGAAAAAAATCTCTGATGAAGAATGGTTCTATGCAGAAGTAGTGACTTGTAGAAGGAATGCAAAGTTGGAACTATTTGATTGGATACCCTATAACTGAAATGTTATTCTTATTATACTGGTTGTCATCATTCTAGGTATCATTCTTCTAAACCATTTTTTGTTTTCTATTTTGTGGATCCCATCCTCATTTATCTGTGCATCATATAAATGGGACACCTATTATAAAATCAAAATGTCTGACGGGTGCATGTATGTGTTAACAGGTGCAAGGGGTCTGAAGTCAAAACAAGTGTCTGACGGGTCACGGATAGCAACGGCTCCACTTATAAGTGGGTAACAAGTTGTCCTGAAATAAGTCAATGAAAGGTATAACGAGAGTCTTTTGCTACCTTGATATATAGTAACTTTCTTAGACGTTGCTACTTATCTATTAAATACGTGATGGTGAGTGTCAATATATTATATATAGTTTATATGCACAACTAATTTGACAAGAGAAGTTTTAGAAAACTCTCGCCCCCTCTCTCTCTCTCTCTCTCTCTCCTATCTCGATATGTTACTAAGGGGTTGTTTGTTTTTAAAGAAAAACGTCTTAATGGCTCTTAAGTCTGAATCATTCAGACATTTTTACACACCACCTTTTATTAATCATAACTAAAATAAGACTTCAGACTTTAGACCTCTTAAAAAGCAAACGACACCTAAATATGAAAGCTTTAGGGATGTGGACATGGTGGTAGAGGTATTAGATTACTAGAAGATTTACTCATTATTTGTTTCGACCATTTAGCATTTCCATTTTATGTGAACAATTGGTGTAGGCATGGCAACAGGGTAGGGATGGGACGGGTTTTACAACCCCCGGCCCCGGCCTCGGCCTCGGTTTGTCGTAACGGCCCCTGGCCGGCCGGCCCCGATACCCGACGGGTATGGGGATTATAATCCTAACCCCGGTCAACCCACCTTTCCCATCCCCGATCAACCCCCATTCGCCATCCCAGGTCCTGACCCGGTTCCCGTTATGAAACTGAAATAAATCTAAAGTTGAAAATTCATGTTATGGTCACTGTCCATTTTTTTTCAAGATGTAGTTCTTAAAGTCCAAAATTGCCATGTAGTTAACTATTTGTAACTCAAATAGAATTCACAGTCACACCATGAACCAAAGGCCAAAAGTTTGTCTTTTTTTCCCCAAATCCAAAGGGATTATCTTGAAACAAAATGAGTCTATATACATATTTTATGCAACTGTGCAATGCAGTTACCTTCTTTTTGTAAAATTGACTTTAAGTATGTAAGTTAATGTTAGGTTTGTATCAAGTAACTTTTTCATAGATACAACGCCTTAGAAAGAAACGGTTTATTGACGATTTATTGTTCAATCTATGTCGTTTGGCTTTGCTATGACAATCATTAAAGTTCATAGATTGTAATCGGTATTCTCGTTTACATTTAGGTGTCGTTTGTTTTTTTAGAGGTCTAAAGTCTGAAGTCTTATTTTACTTATGATTAATAAGAGGTGGCGCTGAAGTCTGAAATCTGAATCAACAAAATTATATGTTTTTGTAACATCTGGAGGCGTTTTGACTCTTGAGAGAAAGAAGAGCATATTTAAGTTGAGACACATTAGAAGCAGGTCTATTGAGAGTGACAAACCAGGTATGATTGTAGCACATTTTACAGCAACATTATACCTGCAAAACATTTTTGATTAAACACATGTTATATTGGCAATACATAGACGTTTAATCATATATGATTAAACACACCTACAAGACGTTTAAAATTCTGTGTTTGTGTTCAACCCCCCCCCCCTTCTACAAACTTGTTAAGCACCTTCGGGACCAACAAGTTGAAAGGATTTGCAAGTGTGTGAATTGTGAATTCTATTTTTTTTGAAACCTGCGAATTTTGTGTGTCTTTGTGTAGGTTGCGAATTCTAAGTGTGTTTATATAGCTTGCGAATTCCTTGCTATTCTTTCTATAGGCTTATGAATTTCTGTGTGTTTCAGGGTTATTTGAGAATTCCTTGATTTTGTTTGGTTTGAGAATTATAGACTTGTTAAATTTGGAAATTTCATTTCTGATTTTCTGATTTGATTGATTTCATTTGGATTAACGATCATTTCAAGTTCTTTTTGTTACAGGAATCATGGATGATGATTATTTTGAGGAATATAGTTCTGCAAGGCGTAAAGAGATAATTCTGGAACATAAAATTTTAGAATTTCAAAAACAACATAAAATAGATCGGATTTCTACTTCCAAAGAAGATTTCATAGTTGAATCAGATGTAAAACCTCCTGTTTTAGTCAAAGAGGCTCTTCCAACAATTTTCTGTTCCAGAATTATCAGAGCAGACTGTTTAATCTCATAAACAAGATCTTGCTTTATTCTCTTCCTTGCTATTCTTAAATATGGCACTTAACACAAACACAAACTACTATGATAATGGTTCACTCTCAAAACCTCCTCAATTTAGCAGAGATAACTTTGCTCTCTGAAAAAATCGAATGATGCTATTTCTAGAAGGTGTAGGTCCTACTATACCTGAATACGTAGCAAATGGCCCATAGGAACCTTTCACAATCATAGCTGTCGTTCTAGCTACTACCACCACTCTTGTTGTTCCCGAACGTTATGCTATTAAGGAAATAAGACAGTGGAGTGATGAAGACAAAAAGAAGGTTGGCCTAGATGCAAAGGCAAAAACCATTATCTCTATGGCTCTGCCCAATGAAGCTTTCCGTTCCATCATGCATCTTAAAACTGCCAAAGAAATGTGGGACACTATATGTGTTCAATATGAAGGTACCACTGAAGTACAAGAAACTCGAAAGTTTAACTTGGTAAGAACGAATCTCTCTCTGATGTTCACCAAAGATTTAACTGTTTAATCATTGATCTAAGAACTGTTGGTAGGACCTATTCTAATTCCAAGGTCTTAACTAAATTCTTAGAATGTCTTCCTGAAAGCTGGGACAGTTATTCAATGTGTCTCAAGCTGACAAAAGACTTAAATTCTCTCTCTCTTAGAACTTTATATGGAATATTGCTCAACTATGAGCAATCAAATCTCCTGAAGAAGAATCTTGTAAAAGATTATAAAGACTCCAAAAGCACTCCTGTTGCTTTAGTCTCTTCAGAGATCATTCCATCTCATCGATCTACTCTTAGTATCACTTAGTTAGATTTTGACTCTGAGGAATTTTCAGACACTGATCTTTCAGAGTTTGATGAATCCTTAGCACTCTTGACACACTCCTTCAAAAGGTTTGCAAGAAAGAAAAATTTCAAAAGAAATAAACCTCTCTCTATAACTGACAAGCCAAAATCAACCCCTGTTGATAAGGCTACTGCTACTTGCTATAACTGTGAAAAGATTGGACATTTTGCAAGTGAGTGCAAGTCAAAAGAAAGTCTTCAAACCTTCTACCTCCATAAAGTAAAGTGATAAAAAATACCTTAAGTTGAAAGAGAAATATCAAAAGTTGAAAAACTTTAAAAGAAAAGGTAAAGGTCTTATCGCTGAAGAACACGACTAGGCTGAATCAGAAGAATCTAGTTCTGATGAAGAAGAAGTTGCTATGCTCTGTCTTATGGCTGAGATTAAAGAAGAAGTGGAAGAATCAACAGAAACTTCCATGAGCTATATATCATCTCAGGGATCGAAGGGTATCTGGTATCTAGATAGCGGATGCTCTCGACACATGACTGGACAAAAAGACCTGCTTAATGATTTCAAGGAAGAGAAAGGTCCCTCAGTGAATTTTGTTGGAAATGGAAAAGGATATACCCAAGGGTTTGGTGTCCTCAACAATTGGATAACTACCTTCAGAAGAGTCGCTTACGTAGACGGACTGAAGCACAATCTTCTAAGCATCAGTCAGCTATGTGACAAAGACTACGAAGTTCGCTTCACTAAGAAAGCATGTTCAGTGGTAAATGAGAATGGAAAACTTGCTCTCAGTGGTTACCGTATGGAAAATGTCTATGTAATAGATATGGACTCTACTACCACTGAAAATGTGTGTTTTCTTTCTAAAGCCTCCTCTGATGTCAACTGGCTATGGCATAAAATGCTTTCTCATCTAAATTTCTAAACCCTGAATTCTCTCTCTTCTAAGGAACTTGTCTCTGGTCTCCCTCAGTACTCATATGCTAAGAAATCTCTATGTTCAGCATGTGAAAAAGGAAAACAGACTAAAGATAGTTTCAAATCTAAACAAGCTTCCTCAGTGACAAGTCCTCTTCAACTCTTGCATACGGATTTGTTTGGCCCTGTCAATATCCAATCCATAGCTGGAAAGAAATATACACTTGTCATTGTAGATGAATACTCTCGCTACACCAGGGTTATCTTTCTTCGCTGCAAAAGTAACACTCCAGAAGAACTGATATCTTTCGTTAGAAAGATGGAAGTGCTGAATAATCTTACTGTTCGCTCAATAAGAAGTGATCATGGAACTGAATTCAAGAATAGTTCCCCTAACAACTTCTTTGAGAGTAAGGGAATTTCTCACAACTTCTCCTCTGTAAGAACGCCTCAGAAGAACAGAGTCGCTGAAAGAAGAAACAAAACAATCATTGAAGCTGCTAGATCAATGCTCAACGATTCTCATCTCCCTACTCAATTCTGGGTTGAAGTTGTCAACACTGCTTGCTTTACTCGAAACAGGTCTCTGATAGTAAAATGATTTGGAAAGACAACTTATGAACTATTTCATGGAAGAAAACCCTCTATTAGTTTTCTTCATATCTTTGGTTGTCAGTGCTTCATTCTAAAAAACAAAGATTCTCTTGGAAAGTTCGACCCAAAGGCTGATGATGGAATATTTCATGGGTATTCCTCTATCTCCAAGGCGTGAAGAGTCTTCAATAACAGAAGATAAACTGTAGAAGAAACAATTCATGTCACCTTTGACGAATCTCGTTCAGCGAACTCTAAACCTATCGCTGACAATGAAGAACTAAATGCTTGGATGTTTTCTTATTATAGAGAAACAAAACCTTTCTTCTCAAATTATCAGCACACAAATCATTCAACTACTGATGATGATCCAAACATCATTACACCTAATGTTGAATCAACCTCATGGGTTTCAGCTGAGCCTCTAAACACACTCCCTCCATAAGATCTTTCTTCATCTGAAAACCTCTCAGAAAACAATGGTATGTCTGACACTCAACAGTTAGTAGCTGATGAACCTCAAGCTTCTTCATCAGTGAACATTCCTATTGTTGATCCAACTCCTAAAGTGAGCGATCATGCTCCTGCTCAACGATGGACCAAAGATCACCCCATAGATCAAATCCGTGGTGATCCCGATGCAGGTATTGAGACTCGACGAAGTTCAGGTAATATATGTCTCTTTGTCAACTTCATTTATTTAATAGAGCCAAAGAAGACTGATGATGCCCTCAGAGATCCAAACTGGGTCAACGCTATGCAATAAGAGCTGACTGAGTTTACTCGAAACAAAGTTTGGAATCTTGTTCCTAGACCATCTGATAAAACTGTTATAGGCACCAAATGGGTGTTTAGAAACAAATTAGATGAACATGGAACTGTAACCGGCAACAAGGCTAGACTTGTTGTTCTGGGATACAGACAAGAGGAAGGCATAGACTATGATGAAACCTTTTCCCCTGTGGCTAGGCTCGAAGCAATTAGACTATTCTTAGCTTATGCAGTTTACAAAGATTTCATTGTATATCAAATGGATGTCAAAGCAACATTCCTGAATGGAAAGCTGAATGAAGAAGTCTATGTTGAACAACCCCCAGGGTTCTTTGACCCTAAGTATCCAAATTATGTATATAAGTTGGATAATGCTCTCTATGGTCTAAAACAAGCCCCTCGTGCTTGGTATGACAATCTCTCATCTTTTCTTATCTCTGAAAATTTTGAACATGGTAAAATTGATAATACTTTGTTTTTCAGAAAGATAAAAGGTCACATTATACTTGTGCAAATATATGTCGATGTCATAATATTTGGTTCTACTAACCCATCTATGTGTACTCGTTTCGCTGAAAGAATGAAGAAAGAATATAAAAGGAGTATGATGGGTGAACTAACTTACTTCCTTGGACTTCAGATCAAGCAAACTGAAAAAGGTACTTTTATCAACCAAGGTAAGTACGTTAAAGATATGCTGAAGAAGTTTGATCTTACTCAAACCTCAGCGATGAAAACTCCTATGGCACCTCCTATGACATTAAACAAGGATCCAGCTGGAAAACCTGTTAATGTCACTGCCTATAGAAGAATGATAGGCTCCCTGCTATATCTAACAGTGAGTCGACCTAACATCATGTACTCTACATGTCTGTGTGAACGCTATCAATTTGAACCCAAGGAATCCCATCTGATCGTTGTAAAGCGAATCTTCAGATATCTGAAAGGAACTCCTAACCTCGGTCTTTGGTATCCCAAAGACTCAGGGTTCGATCTAATTGGATATTCAGATAGTGATTTTGCAGGTTGTAAACTCGATAGAAAGAGCACCACTGGTGGATGTCAACTTCTAGGAGGCAAGCTGGTAAGTTGGACAAGTAAAAAGCAAAATTCAGTGTCCATTTCCACAGCCGAAGCTGAATATGTAGCCGCTGGAAGTTGTTGTGCTCAAGTCTTATGGATGAGAAATCAACTATTAGACTATGATCTTCAGCTATCAAAGATTCCAATATATTGCGACAACACTAGTGCCATCGCTATAGCAAACAATCCAGTACTACATTCAAAGACGAAACACATAGAGATCAGATATCATTTTATCAGAGATCATGTGATGAATGGTGATATTGAACTCCACTTTATCATTACTGACTATCAGCTCGCTGATCTTTTCACCAAACCTCTTGATGAGACAAGATTCAACTTTCTCATCAGTGAGCTTGGAATGCTGAATCTTGAAGATTGACTCTTCATCTTTCACGCATTATGTTAGTCATACAGAGTAACCCTTCATCATCTTCTCTCTGTCCAAATATTTGTGACTCTCAGGTATGATCTCTCATTCTCTATCAATGAATATCTCATTCAGTAAGACGTTTTTCAAAATCCAATCTTTAATCACTGATTTTCTTCAAGTGATTAAAAGCTTTTTGATAAACAAATCTTATCACTGATATTTCTCTTCAGTGATCCTTTTTGAAAAGAAAAATTATCTCTGAATTTCTATCAGAGATTCTTTCAAAAGATAACCTATCTCTGACTTTTCTTCAGAGATACTTTCTAAAAGGACAGATGAAACATTTTTTTTCTCTTTCCTATGACGTCATTTGAACCGACAATCCATGACATGCCTTTTTCTCTGACACGTTCGTCCGTTGCCCTTCTATCCAATCAACTTCGTAAGACGTGTCCATGTCATGATGAGCATTTGTTTTCACGCATCATTCTTTCTCTCTCCTCATATAAAAGGAATGCTTTTTCCATTCTTATCTTTTTACGCTCTCTTAAAACTTACTAAGCAAGAAAAGGTACTCAAGGAAATCAAAGCAGACAAAAACTCAAATCTTCAAGATTTTCAGGTTTTTTGCTCTTCTCATTCTTTCATCTTCAACATATTCTTAAATCCTAAATATTCTATTATTTTGGACTTTAAAATGTTTCTTAAAACTAAAATCATTTCTTTTGATTTTATCTAAACTCTAAACCCTTTATTCTACTCTAATTCTTTCTATTCAGAAATGGCCCAAGCTACTCTAATTGCTTCCAAGAACGTGAAGTTCTCCATCACTGAATCTGAAATCCCAAAGAACAACCATCTGGCTAGGTTGGACTTTGAGGCTGAGAAGTACCCACGTCTGGTGGAAGCCACAACTTTTCTAAAGTAATCTTGCATTGCTTATGCTCTAAATGTGGATCCCAAACCATCAAAAACCCTGCCTCAACAATTCTGATTCACAACTGATGAGACCACTATAACAAACAAAAAGGGTGAAGTGATCCCTGCCATCTCCTTTGCTACTAAACTGGGTCCCAGATTCCTTACTTCTTATGGTCTCAGGAAGGCTCTTCGATTCCCTTCTAAAACCAATGTTGGCTTCGACTCTCTTCCAACTGACGCTGAGCTCATCAAATTTTTAGATGACATGGAATACTCTTGGGAGAACAAGCCTCACTCTCAAATCCCAAACAAAAGGCTGACTAAGTTTCAGAAGGCGAACATGCCTTCACAGCTGAACTATATCTTCACTCATATCATTCAGAGTATGAGTGGGAAGATAGGGTCTCTGGATCAGGCAAGCAAGATGCAGCTCTAGATGGGTTACTCAGTGATAGCCGGAAAACACTACGACTATGCTATAGCGATCTTTGACGATCTAAAGTCAAAGATCGAGAAGAAGGAGAGGGATCCTAAGATCCCATACGTTCGTTTCATCTGCACCTATCTTCAGTTTCTCTACGCTGATTAGTACCCCACTTCCAATGATGGTACTTTCTCAAAGATAGGCCAACGAACGCTGGAGATCAAGCCTGATGATAATGAGGTAAGTCTTTCTACCCTACGTTCTCGTCTCTTTCTCTCTCTCTCTCTCTCTTTCTCTATTCTTCTTCTTCAACGGCCATGCAGAAGGTTTCTTCTTCTGCTACCCCTGCCGCTACCACCATTTCAAAACGACAATCAACTGCTCTCTTTGGTCCTTCCAAAAAGGCCAGAAAGACCAAGGAGTCAACCCCTTCGGGAACAATACCTGAAATAGTTTCTCAACAAACAATTTTGGATGATTTCGTGAGTATCTCCTCCACATCAGCTGCTACATCAACCATGCCAGTGATGACCACTGCTGACACTGCACCAGTGATCACTCTGATTCTCTCAGTGCCTCAAGCTTCGCTCACTGAGGTAAATCCTACTATCACTAGTGTTGTCTCTCCTTCTATCCCCACTACTCTCTCTTCTCCTATTCTCTTGGTCAATAACCCTCCCATCATTTCGCAACAACCTCTTCCTGTTGCATCCGTAGGACCTGATACTCCAAATTTTGAAGGAGATATGCAATTCTTCAACATGTTTGACATATCAGGTACTCCTCCACCCAAATACACATCTCCCATATCTCCATATAAGCCTGAGCAACGTTTGGCTCAACCACTAACTTTTTTTACAGGTCCTAATCTGGGAACAGTTGACGCTCACGTCAACAAACTTGCAGACAAAGTGGATACTCTCTCCACTTCCTTGAACAACACCACCAGCGCTGTAAATCAAGCTGGTGAGGAGCTGAAGAGGTTGACCGCTGCCTCCACTTCTAAAGCTGAAGCCTCTCAGATCACTACGCTAAAAGAGGAGGTCGTCAAAATCAAGGAGGACTTGGTTGTCAACCATCAACAAGTTCAAAACCTTCAAGGACGATTTGGATCCCTCTGTACTGAAGTCAGGGGTCTCTCTCTTCAAAAATAGACAACTGTCCTTCAGCAAGTACTGACGAAGCTGAATGAACCAGCTCCAGCTCCGACGCCTTCATTCACAGAGAACGATCGAACCTCACTGAATGTAGCCGTTGAGTTTATTCATCAGGCTACTTCAGATATCCCTAACATTGAAGGCCGTTTGGAAAGCTTGGAGGCTGAAGTCCGTTCTCTGGCCACTGCTAAAGTTGCACCAGAATCTGCTGACCTCCCCCTTGTAGATAATTACAAAGAGGGGGGAGAGAAATCTTGAAGAAGAAAATACTGAAGCAGCTGCAGTTGAGGTTCAGACGGAAGAACCTATCTCTCGTGTGAAGGGGGAGAAGATCGTTGAAATACAAGCCCTTCCCTCTTCTTCACTAGATCAGATTCTCGAAGAAGAAGAGGAAGAGGAGGATGAGGAAGTTGATGAAGAGCTTGATCTTCATGATCAAAATGATGACAAAGCTGATGATGATGAAGATGATGATTAAGAGGACCAATATCTTTAGTTCTCAGCTACCAATGCCTCATCAGCGACAACTTCCAAAGGAGTTGTCATTAATGAAGTAGGGGGAGAAAGGAAACAACTTCAGGTGCTCCATCCCAAGGCAAGCAGAAGGGAATAGCTGCCGAGGGAAACCTGAAACTTGTCTCACCATCTGAGGGGGAGAATCCTTCTCAGGTATGCCTATCCATTGTCCTTCTTTCCTTCTACACCTACACATCCCCTCTCTCATTCTAGCCTTTATCTCTCTTCATCCATATAAATAAACACTAACTCTTTTCTTCTTTTTTGATCAGTCAGTTCTCTCCCTTGCTTAAGGGAACCGAACTCCAAATAATCCCAGCCTGAACAGCTGAAGACCAAATAATCCCAACCTCATTCAATGAGGTTGATGAACAAGATGAAGAAGAAGAAGAAGAAGAAGCCCAGAACCAACCACAAAGGCCCTCTAGACCAGCTCAATGGTCAGAGGAAGAATTAAACAAAAGAACATAGATGATCTCTCATTTGGAGAGTCAACGGCTAAAGATTCCTCTTCAAACTCCGTCAAAAGAGCTTGACTTCCTGACTGAAGCTGAAATTGAAGAATCTATCAGAGCTGAGAAGCTGATCGCTGAATGCCAAAAAGATGCAACTCTAGCTCTCAAGGTTCAGTCTTCTCAGCTCAAAGATAAGAAACTAAAGAAAAATCCAGTAGAGGTTCAGGTTGTTGTACTCAAAGAAATTGAAGAGGAGCGCACAAAAGAAAAGGAGGTCAGCGATAAAGCACTTGAATGTGGTAAACAAAAAATCAACTATCGCTCTGACCCGATGAAAATCATAGTCGTTGTCATCTCCGTGAGAAAAAAGAAGGACAGAACATAAGTGACAATGGAGATAACAAGAGAGGATGGAAGCTCAAAGGCTATGTTCGTCTCAAGACTTGAAAGTTTTGGCTACATGGAATGGCTAGAGTTTAAGGAAGCCCTGAAGAAATCAACGTCAACCTACAGAGGCTATGTTGAAGGTATCGTTGGAGCCCTGATCAACAGAGTCACCGCTGTACTAAAGGTACCTTCAGCTCTTTCTTCAAGGCCAAAGCAATCCAAAAGAAAGCCTGCCTCCTCATCCTCTGATAATGTCGCTGCAATCAAGAACGAGACCTCCATCAAGTTCTCGAAAGAAGCACTGTTCGGGCCTCCTCCTGATCTCTCAGTTCTTGATCTATCCATTCCTCTTGGTGGACCATTCATTGCAGGGCAAGTGTAGAAAAATCATTTTGGAGTCTTCTTCAAAGATGATGAAGGTCAACTCAGATTCCAAAGAGTCTCTGAGATTCCTATCTGTCCTCTCAATCATCTCAAGAATCTCTTGTGCCTATGGTGTACCTATTCTCCTCTAGCTGAATCGATCAAAACTATCATCAGAAAAGAATCAGCTGATCGAAGGCAAAAAGGAGAAAAAGTACCTGATTACATGATCAAGGTCCTCCAATCTCATCTAGATAGCTGATAGATTATTTTCTTACTTCTTGTAATATGTTAGATAGACTTACAATAGTTAGTTTCTTCACTTGTACTTTATATTTTCATCTCTTGTGTAATTTTTTCTTTGAATTAATGAAAATTCAGTGAAGTACTTAACTCTATCAGTACTGTAAAAGATCTCTCAAAATAGTAATTGGGATGTGTATGTTATGAGTCCTGATTATTCCTCATTTTGAACTAAAAGTAATTTTCTTCATAGTTACTTTGTCATTATCAAATAGGGGGAGATTGTTGATCCATACTCTCTCAGTGATTTGAAAATTACGTTTAATATTATGTATAAGTGTTTCATCATCAACGATAAAACTGAGTCTGTTCAGTTATCACTGATGATATCTCTTATAAACATTCATATGTATAAGTGTTTCACTATCAGCGATCAAATACTGAGTATGTTCAGTATCGCTGATGATTTCTCATGTAAACAGTTAGACGTAATCCCTGAAGACAAGTTTCACGACAAGAGATGTTCACTGCTGAATCGAAGATAAAGCTGCTGAACAAAGACAAGTCTACTCATGACCTGATACGGATATCAGTGAAGCCAAGACGAATCTATACACGCGAAGAAACCTGAGGAAAAGCTTCAGAGATAACATAACTTCTTTGTATCTCTGAAGGAAGAGATATTCAGAGATCGATGATCACTTAGCTTATGCCTCAAGTCTCTTTTGTCTTACCCTTGCACACCTGTACGATTTGTCAGAATGGACATACCTCTGCAACAATTCGTACAACAACTATGTCAACTACACTGTTCATCATATGGCCGAAAGCATGTCTCCTAAAGTCAGACCCATGCAACAAATCAATAAAGGACACGTATAAAGTACTCTGCCATGCATTTAATGCATAGAGTATAAATAGAAAGATCAACACTCCATCTGAGAGTTGCCTTCATCTTTCTAAAGATATAGAAACTCTTGTTTTCTATATTCTCCCAATCCCCTATTCTCTATTTCTAGTGCAACTTTCTTAGTGATTCTTAAGTTTGTTTAGATTAGGTTTTACTTAATCTTATTCCGCAAAAAACTTATAAATTGTGTTTTGATTTATCATTAAACAATTTATTAAACTTTAAAATTCGGTGTTTGTATTCACCTCCCCCCCTTCTACAAACTTGTTAAGCACCTTCGGGACCAACAATTATAAAGATTTGTTAAATAAAACAAAATTAATATATATGTATGCGATCAAAAGAACAAAAAAGGACCAAAAAATAGTATCGAACTTCAAAGTTGTAGGAAACATTTTCCCCTATACATTGTGAATACACCAAATCAAACAAATATATTTAAAAAAATAGAATATATGTAAACTAGTATCCCTAAGAGTTTGTATGGTACCATCTTCACATTTCCTCTACTCTCTCAATCTCTCAACGACGTAGTCTGCATTTAAATTCTTTGATGTTGGATCCAATCTCTTCAATCCATAGCAAATGAAAGTGTGCAACAAATAAATTAAAAATTCTATATCCAAGAGCTATAACGAAAAAAATGGCTAATGAGAATTACATACACCCTACTCTACATATTGAATCAAAAGAATTTGAAATGAATAAATATGTAAACTATGTAGTGTTGCATATATGATATAACACTTATATCTTTCATCTTCGGTATTATTGTGCGATGACAAGTGGTAAGATATATTTGACAACAGAAATGAAATACATAGGACAAAGTAAACATACAGGATCAAAATATTTGATTGAGATAAATTAAGTAAAATCCATGAATCTTGATGGAACAGGGAAGAGTTATTGCTATCAAACAAACCATTTTCAACCCATGGTACTTAGAATAAGCAAGCAATTCCAAATAATACATAAATAGTCATGGACAAATCACATATAGAAGTATTGTAAGCATGTCTTTTAAGTAACAATGATTTTTTATTTGTTTAAAACAACAATAAGAAATCAAAAAATTCAAAGCTTATACATATTAGAGGTGGTAAGAATAGAATTATTAACAAACCAAAGTAAGGTTGAATACTTGAACAAGACCGGGTGTGATGTCGGATGAGTATTCCCTGTTCCTAGCTGTCAAATAAGATATGGTTTCAAAATCAAAAAATCACTCTAGATACAATGTAGTGCAAAAACGCACACTAGAGTTGTAGCCGAAGAGAGTCGATTACTACCTGAGCAAAGCTAATCAACGAGCCAAGAGAACAATATAGCATTAATTAAGAACAAATAGACAATAACAATACCACCATATTTGCTATTTTCACGTGGATTAGGGGACCCCAAGATATGAACTTCAGATCTATCCATGAAAATTTAGATGAATGAAATCTTAAAAAACTTAGTTATTTAGATCATTCTAAAGCTAAAAATAGATAGGAAACAAGGAAACACACCAATTAGTACAAATTTGAATGGAACTAAGTCAACAGACTGCACAATCACCTTATCTAGAACACATAAATCAATCTAAATCCTTACACTAAAGTGCTAGAAAAGTTCTAATACAGAGCCTAAAAAGAATGCACACTCATTGAACAAAATTAGGAAACAAGCATTTATTATAATGGAAGATTAAAATTGAGAATGGGCTTATCAAAGTGCGTTCTCCAAAATAGGAATCACGCCGAATTCTATTGAAACACTTGATGCCAAATAATAATAAGAATTCTAAATTTACAAGCACTAAAAGCCATACAACACATACAACACTCATCAATGCCATTAATCAATTCTGAATGTTTAAAAATAGTAGGTTAAATTCCAGAAACCAAAAACCTCATTCTGATCTTGCTACTACTACAGGAGTAAGATTAGCAGGATTAACCAACAAGCATATACTCCATCCACTATTAAACAGAGATAGATTGGACTTCTTAATGTTACATTCAACCTAAAGTTTCTGAACTCCTCTTATATAATTACATCAACAAAAACTATGAATTGAAACTTTTGCAATCACAAGTAAACAAATGCATATCAATTGTGTAATCCGTGAAATCAAAATCTCTAAATATATTTCTGATCATGGTGAAAAGATGTAGAACCTGAGTCACAATCAAATGATGGACGAAAGAGAGAGAGAGAGAGAGAGAGTGAGAGAGAGAGAGAGAGAGGAGCATGAATCAAGGTTAATGATGCAGTTTTAACAAATCATTTGAATCCTGCAAAAGAAACAACGAGAAAAATAAATCATCAAAAAACGGCAAATTAAAATGATTTCTAGGGAAAACAAGAAAATTGAGCATAACTTGTTTACTTCTTTCTCAACAATTTCTTCTTATTTTAGCTTGTCGGTTGATCGGTACGGTCCTTTTCTGAAAAAGAAACCTTCAAATTGAGACCTTCATAACCCTTATTTATTTAGGCTGTAACATAACCCATGCTTCATCTCTAGCTAGGTAAGCTACCATCATTGGGTTCATGAGTCGTGACCGTTATGTTTGAGACATTCAGTCCAAACGTGCATCAGCAAAACTACAATCTGTAGAAATACAAGTGAACACCAATTGTGAACTCACCTTTCTTATTTCATATGATGATTTCAGTCGAGATCAATTTCTATCAAACAGTATGTAAGAAAAGATATGCCCATATGTGGAGAGTTAAGCAAATATATATCACCCAACAAACTCAACATCTTTCCTTTTTGTAGAAAAAGTAAATGGCAGAAAAACTGGAGGGTTTGTTGTTAATTTCATGGCCCATGGGATTAGTACATGTATGCATAAACTGGCCCAAACACCAATGGTTACAAGAAAAACACACACACACACACAAGTGGGTTACACATGATTCTCCTAAGGGCAATCACACCAAAAAGGAAAAAATGGAATCTGGTGGTTGTCATATATATAATTCTGTAAGTATGGATTACCTGGAGAGCATCTTATTTGACACTTGCGATCACAACGTTGCATAAGCCTTGCTGAGAATAATTGAAGCAAATGGTAAGCGGTCGCAGTGTAATAAGTATAATATGCGAAGTGAAACGAACACAAACATATTCTAACAACGTACGATTAACAATCGTGTAGCAAAGAGCAGTGATATGTGTAGTAGGAATTTTTTTTTGTGCAAATGGGGAAACTCTTCAATTCTAGAAATTTGCCTCTTTTATGTTTTCAATCCTCAAACATGATCATTCATATGATTCATTTTTAATGACATTTCTGTCCCTTTCTACCTGTGAGTTAAACACTCACAATGAACAAGCTTCAATATTTGATTGTAATAATTCTAAATTGGCATTGAGCAAAACTTAGTGATCCGTTGAAGATAGAGTGTAAGACATCTCTATTCTGCTGAAGTGCTTTTGTGTGTTATATTCCATCGATTTGCAGGTTGAATTAGGGCTTTGTTTCAAGGTACAAAATTGATATGGGATTGCTTTGTAGATTTAAAACGTGCATCGTTTTATTTGCAGACATTTCTTCAAAAGGATGGAGTACAAATTGAGATCAACTAGGGCAATCGATTCATTCTTATTTATCATAGTTTGGTGACCTTTACCATTTTCAATTAGATTCACCGTTACCTCAAAGTATCCTCACAAATTAACAATCAATCCCCAGTATTAATAACAAACAAACAAGTAGCGAACCTAATTGCAAAAATAAATCTACATCACTGCAAGTTGACAACATAAACCTTCAGAGTTATAGAATTTACTCATGAATAGATCAATAAGTTCGAAAATTAAACTGTGTACGTGTATGGAAAATAGAAATCAGAAGATCGAATGATCATTGGGAGAAACTTACTGTTCCTGTTAACGAAGTTGGTGGAATAGGAATCGTAGCAGTCGACGCCTTGGGACTCAACGCGAGTTAACTCATTCGAAGATACGACTAGAAACATGACTAATGCTACCACTGCGATCATCGTCTTCTTCTCCATTGAAATCGACAGACTTTTTTTTATCCTAAATAAACAGAAATAGATGATGCCCAAACGATTGCCAGTTGAGGATTTGTTGATTTCAAAACTTCTATTAGGTAAAAAACGATTGGCGGTTGGGGAGTAAAACGGGGTCGTTGATGTCGCCGTCGACGGTGGTGGTGGAATGCAAAAAAGGAGGACAATGGCAGACGATAGGCACTAATGGAAATATTAGGTCAAAAATGAAAAATTCAAAGTATTTTCGCTCTACAGACGACAAGTCGCGTCTATAGGATAGAAAATTTTATTTTACTTTTTTTAAAAAGATAAGTATTTTTATTTTGAAAACTAAAATTTTAATTCAAACTATTTTCACGTGTATGTAGGGTAGATAATTTTATTTTCTTTTTTCAAAAAGATAAATATTTTTTTTTGATTTTAATTCAAAGTATTTTCGCTCTACTGCGACGACAAGTTGTGTCTGAAACGTAGCGACGACTTGTCGTAGCTATAGAAAAATTTATAAAAAATAAATTTGTTTTAAATTGTTTTCCTATAGCGACGACATGTCGTAGCTATAGATGAATTTAAAAAAATAAATTTGTTTTAAATTTTCTACCTATAGCGACGACTTGTCGTAGCTATAGATGAATATATAAAAAAAATTGTTTTAAATTTTTACCTATAACGACGACATGTTGTCGCTGCAGATAAAAATATTTTTTTTTAAATTTGATACAAAATATATTTTAATTAAATAACCTGATAATTAAATAACTAAGACAACAAATTTGAAAACCATAATACCATAATTTGAAAACCATAATACAATAATTTTGGAAGCCTTAATGCAAAATTAATAAAATCAAAAATAAACACTAACGTCTCAAATATATTAACATAAATGGATATCTAGTCATCAAACGAGTCACTCTCCGTGTCCTAATTGTAACAACCTGAACATTTATACATACAGAAATAACATTTCTATCTGAAAACTGCCCCATTCAAAAAGAAAACTATGGCAGGAAGTCTTCTATCTTCTGCTTATAGCTCATATCTTCTTTTTACCTTTATCTGTACCTGTTACCTTGCGATAACCTGAAAGATAATTATAATATTGAAATAGCGAGGGTTAGACCAATGGTCTAGTGAGTCCCCTCCAATCACTACTGCAACAGTTCAAATATTAATTAAAACATTTAAACAAATCTTTATATCTAAAAAACATAACCTGCTCGTTTAATCAAACTTTAAAACACTTTATGCTTCGCATACATAACTCAATCTACAGCGACGACAAGTCGTGTCTATAGGGTAGAAAATTTTATTTTACTTTTTTTAAAAAGATCAACATTTTTATTTTGAAAACTAAAATTTTAATTCAGACTATTTTCACTCTATAGTGACGACAAGTCGTGTCTGTATGGTAGAAAATTTTATTTTCTTTTTTTAAAAAGATAAATATTTTGATTTTGATTCTAATTCAAAGTATTGTCCCTCTACAGCGACGACAAGTCGTGTCTGAAGGGTAGAATTTTTTTTTCCTTTTTTTAAAAAGATAAATATATTTATTTTCAAAACTAAAATTTTAATTCAAAGTATTTTCGCTCTACAGCGACGACAAGTCGTGTTTATAAGGTAGAAAATTTTATTTTCCTTTTTTAAAAAGATACATATTTTTATTTTAAAAACTAAAAGTTTAATTCAGATTATTTTCGCTCTATAGCGACAACAAGTCGTTTCTGTATGGGTAGAAAATTTTATTTCTTTAGAATATGTCTTCTTGTAAGAAAAGAAATTATTTGAACCCTATTGCGACGACATGTCGTCGCTGTAGATACGTATTTAAAAAAAATGAACTTAAACCCTTCAATAGTATTAAAAATGTTATTTTAATACCTACAGTTTTAGCAAACCATTTGAATCCTGCAAAAGAAACAAAGAGCAAAATAAATCATCAAAAAACGGCAAATTAAAATGATTTCTAGGGAAAACAAGAAAATTGAGCATAACTTATTTACTTCTTTGTCAACAATTTCTTCCTATTTTGGCTCGTCGGTTGATCGGTACGGTCCTTTTCGGAAAACGAAACCTTCGAATTGAGACCTTCATAACCCTTATTTATTTAGGCTGTAACATAACCCATGCTTCATCTCTAGCTAGGTTAGCTACCATCATTGGGTTCATGAGGTGTGACCATTATGTTTGAGACATTCAGTCCAAACGTGCATCAGCAACACTGCGATCTGTAGAAATACAAGTGAACACCAATTGTGAACTCACCTTTCTTATTTCATATAATGCTTTCAGTCGAGATCAAGTTCTATCAAACAGTATGTAAGAAAAGATATGCCCATATGTGGAGAGGTAAGCAAATATATATCACCCAACAAACTCAACATCTTTCCTTTTTGCAGAAAAAGTAAGTGGCAGAAAAACTGGAGGGTTTGTTGTTAATTTCATGGCCCATGGGATTAGTCCATGTATGCATAAACTGGCCCAAACACCAAGGTTACAAGAAAAAAAAACACACAAACACACACAAGTGGGTTACACATGATTCTCCTAATGGCAATCACACCAAAAAGGAAAAATGGAATCTGGTGGTTGTCATATATCAAATTCTGTAAGTATGGATTACCTAGAGAGCATCTTATTTGACACTTGCGATCACAATGTTGCATAAGCCTTGCTCAGAATAATTGAAGCAAATGGTAAGCGGTCGCAGTATAATAAGTATAATATGCGAAGTGAAACGAACACAAACATATTCTAACAACGTAGGATTAACAATCGTGTAGCAAAGAGCAGTGATATGTGGAGTAGGAACAAAATTTTGTGCAAATGTGGAAACTCTTCAATTCTAGAAATTTGCTTCTTTTATGTTTTCAATCCTCAAACATGATCATACATATGATTCCTTTTTAATGACCCTTTCTGTCCCTTTCTACCCGTGAGTTAAACACTCACAATGAACAAGCTTCAATATTTGATTGTAACAATTCTAAATTGCCATTAAGCAAAACTTAGTGATCTGTTGAAGATAGAGTGTAATACATCTCACTTCTGTTGAAGTGCTTTTGTGTGTTATATTCCATCGATTTGCATGTTGAATTAGGTCTTTGTTTTAAGGTACAAAATTGATACGGGATTGCTTTGTAGATTTAAAACGTGTATCGTTTTATTTGCAGACATTTCTTCAAATGGATGGAGTACAGATTGAGATCAACTAGGGCAATCGATTCATTCTTATTTATCATAGTTTGGTGACCTTTACCTTTTTCAATTAGATTCACCGTTACCTCAAAGTATCCTCACAAATTAAAAATCAATCCGCAATATTAATAACAAACAAACAAGTAGCGAACCTAACTGCAAAAATAAATCTACATCACTGCAAGTTGACAACATAAACCTTGAGATTTATAGAATTTACTCATGAATAGATCAATAAGTTCGAAAATTAAACTGTGTACGTGTATGGAAAATAGAAATCAGAAGATCGAATGATCATTGGGAGAAACTTACTGTCCTGTTAACGCAGCCGGTGGAACAAGAATCGTAGCAGTCGACGCTTTGGGACTCAACGCGAGTTAACTCATTCGAAGATACGACTAGAAGCAGGACTAATGTTACCGCTGCGATTATCGTCTTCTTCTCCATTGAAATCGGCAGAGTTTTTTTTTATCCTAACTAGATGATGCCCAAACGATTGTCGGTTGAGGATTTGTTGATTTCAAAACTTCTATTAGGTCAAAAACGATTGCCTGTTGGGGAGTAAAACAGGGTCGTTGATGGTAGACGATAGGCACTAATGGAAATATTAGGTCAAAAATGAAAATTTCAAAGTATTTTCGCTCTACAAACGACAAGTCGCGTGTATAGGATAGAAAATTTTATTTTACTTTTTTTAAAAAGATAAGTATTTTTATTTTGAAAACTAAAGTTTTAATTCAAACTATTTTCACTCTACATCGACGAGAGGTCGTGTATGTAGGGTAGATAATTTTATTTTCTTTTTTCAAAAAGATGAATACTTTTATTTTAATTTTAATTCAAAGTATTTTTGCTCTACTGCGACGACAAGTCGTGTCTGAAAGGTAGAAAATTTTATTTTCGTTTTTTTAAAAAGATAAATATTTTTATTTTGAAAACTAAAATTTTAATTCAAATAATTTTCGCTATACAGCGACGACAAGTCGTGTCTGTAATGTAGAAAATTTTATTTTCTTTTTTTAAAAAGATAAATATTTTGATTTTGATTTTAATTCAAAGTATTTTCCCTCTACAGCGACGACAAGTCGTGTCTGAAGGGTAGAAAATTTTATTTTCCTTTTTTTTAAAAGATAAATATTTTTATTTTGAAAAGTAAAATTTTAATTCAAAGTATTTTCCCTCTACAGTGACGACAAGTCGTGTCTATATGGTAGACAAATTTATTTTCCTTTTTTTTTAAAAGATATATATTTTTATTTTAAAAACTAAAATTTTAATTCAGATTATTTTCGCTCTATAGCGACGACAAGTCGTGTCTGTATGGGTAGAAAATTTTATTTTTTTAGAATATGTCTTCTTGTAAGGAAAGAAATTATTTGAACCCTAGTCGTCGCTGTAGGTGTGTATTTTTTAAAAAAAGATCATAAACCCTTCAATAATGTTAAAAATGTTATTTTAATGCCTACAGCGACGATTTCCGGTATAGCCTTTGTTGCTATAGAAGTGATTTTTTGTAGTGATATATAGTTTGTCTTTGGTTTGTGATGAATTGAAATGAATCTTTTGTGGTATTGAAATGGGCATGTAAAAGTGATTTTCCATATCTTATTATGGTATTTATTTGTTGTATGGGAACCATAGGTAAACCGTTAATTATTTCCAATGAATTGTCTACCTTTTACGAAATCTGAGATTGAGTACTATCCCATGCTTGTCCAGGTTGCGTCCACCATTACAATGGAAGTAAGTGCATCATTGTTTTTATATTCTTTTTGTTCGGCTTTAGTCTTGCTATAATTTATGGGAATTGTTGGTGTTATCGAACATGGAATCTTATATATGTGTGAATGATATTGGAATAACTTTGATAGATTAAGCAGTTGCATATGTGTGTATATATAGAGAAAGTACTATAATTTGATTCATGGTCAGATGTTATGTGTATAACCAATCTTATCTACATATAGATAATCTTCTTATATAATTTATTGTACATGTTTAAATGCATGTGTGTATGGAGAAAGAAACAACTGCTTTTTGATATGATATCACACATTCTATATTTGAACATTTTTTTTACAATAACTAGGAGAGTGAGCATGCTATCCATATATATGTCATTTTAAGCTTTGTTACATGTTGCTTTTTCAATTGAGTCTGTTGTAGCCTTTCATTAGTTTAGTATGAATGATTCTTGTTGTATCATGATTAAGGGTCTGTTTATGTCCCCATTTGTAAACATGCCAATTATCCTTTTCCCCTATTCGTAAACATGTCAATCATGTGCATCGCGACACATCGTGTTAGTTTTTCTTTCATTCCTTGTATTTTAATTATTGTTTGTTGATTTGATGGTTTCATCATGGATGTATACGTATAGGTGATGAGAGCAAAGCATATTCCAACGGAAGAAGCCATACTTGTTGTCCCTTCAAAATTGAAGAAGTGATCTTCAACGGTGGTAAATACTTGTTGCTCTTGGACGAACACATATTTTACATTACTTTGTTTTAGTTTTTTCAATATGTTTGTTTATATTTCATAAATACTTGATGCTATTAAACTGTTGGTTAACAAAAATGCATCAAAACATAGAAAAATCATTGGTGTTCAATATAAATTGTTGTTTACCTTTTTTAGCGTAGGTTTTGGTTATCCAAATGCAAGAGATACAATAGATGAGAAATGCCAACCATACAAGAGATAAGAAACCACTGAATAAGCAATACCCTTTTATGATTTCTTTTATACAACAAGTGCAAGGGATACAAGAGTAAGAAAAATGTTTTGACATATTGTAGTCTTTATATCTTGATTCGTTGTGCCACAACATACTTTGTCCGTGAGTGCCGCGCCTCCACCACGAGTTATATTCGATGCTGAGACTAGTAGTCAACTATTCAAGTTGGTCCACAAGGATCGTTGTACAAATATTTTAGTACATGTTTCTTACTTTATTTTGTCAAATATATCTAAAAGATATATTTTTGGTTTTGTTTATATTTAAAATATTTTTGTGTAATGTGTTTTGTTATAAATTTGTAAGTTTATGTTATTAACTTTGTTAATTAATCAAACTATTAATAACATCAAAAGTAAAAATAAATCGACAATTTAACTTCTTTTATTCATGTTGACAGAAAATTTGCCTCAACGTGTCGGCAAAAGTTTCACAGTAAGGTCAATGCAAAAGCAGGACCAAAAAAGTCAAATTACACTTTCGCAAATGAGTTTTGTACCGGTAAAAGGTTCTATGTAAAAATAAATAAAAAACTTTTGCTAGCAAAATGCTGCCGGTAGAAGTTTGACAAAAAAATCAAAGAAACATTTACAGACGAGAAAGATTGCGTTGCCAAAAGTCTATAGTCGTCGGGAAAAGAATTTTATACGATTTCTTGAGAGATGTTTTCGCCAACAACAATAGTTCGCCGGGCAAAGGCAGCATTACCGGCGGCCCGTATCTCAACGTTTCATGTAAACATTTGCGGGCGGAAAAATCCGATGGCAAAAGTTTTTGAGTTTTTTTTGACAACTTTTGAGACTTTTTTCGGCAACATTTTCGTCTAGAAAAAATAGTTGGCGGTCATGTTAATTTTTTTTTTTTTTTTTTATATAATAGGATCTCATAAAAGCGATGAGAGTTTTTTTAGATTTTTATTGTTATAAAATAGTTGGGTTTTAGTTAGCAAATAATTTTCATGGATTTATCTTGTAGTCCCAAGGTCTACGTTCAAGTGCCCGTCTAGACCCACTTAGACATTTTGGGACTATCTGTGTATTTCAAGCCTTCGTTGAACGGTGCATGTCAAAGTCACATACCTTCTACACTAGGATCGTTTACCCTCAATACATGTTGGAACTTTCGTTTCTCCTTGAAGGCTCTTTTGGAGAGAAATCTAACAAGTCGACATATTCTTAAAGTGACTATATATGTGAAACATCCCACAAGACTTGATAGACAATGCTTGAACACCATGGAAGCCGTCCTTCGCCTTATATATTGATGCATCATGCGATAAATGAAAGAAGGTTGATCCTGTTGATTTTACGAATAATAGGCAAGGAACAATCTTTTCTAAATTCCCATTACATTTCAAATCCCTCAAATTCCACACAATCATGTTAATTAAAGGAAGATCTTGACCAAATAAGAAACAATTAAGCCAACTTTTGGCTTGGATAAATAGTTTTATTAGTCCCAATTTATTAGCACAATGATCACTTGGAACCATGATGCGAGTTATGAAGAATCGGTAACAGTGGTAATTTTCTTTAGAAATATTTGTATAAACGAGAAAGACGGTGAGAACATTCGAAATAGAGTGTATATATGCAATAGATCAAAGAATTAATCTGTTTCTGGATATAGCAAAGCAGACCTATGATTTTTAACATGGTTATAAGAATCGATCATTGACCGATTATTCATTCCCTTCTTTCAAACATGATTTGACCCTCACAGATTTATTGGATTCAAGATCATCCAATCTGAAGACTGGAATCTGAAGCTAAAGCTGAAAAGTCACTCTCGATATTAGTCTAATGTTAAGTTTGTAATAATTGTCAAAGTTAATTATTGTGTTAATTATAATATTTAATATTATTCCTAAATATCTAATTAATAGATATTTAGGATATTAGTTTAGATATTATAATATCTTTGTTTAGATATTATGTTTGTAATGTTAGGTGAGATATGAGTATCTCACAATCTGAGATATCTCATATCACACAATCTCTGAGATCAACATCGACCCAACTAACAAGAAGTGAGAAAAGTGAGAGAGAGCTTAAACAGAAGAACATCAACCGTGTAATCGATTGTTTGTAATCTAAACAGGTTGGTAATCTATCTTATTTGTGTTTGTTATCATCTGGTAAAGATCGTGTTCAAATATAAAGGACCGTCAGACCCATTAACCAAAATTCAGTAACAACTTAACACAAGAGACTACTTCCTACTTTAAGTATGATGTACTACATATAGGTCTTTTTTCTAACAATACTCGTCAATGCTTCAACACAACCTCCTAACATCTTTACCTGTTTTCTTCACCATAACTACAATCACACCCAACTATCTATTCTAAGTGTCACTTAGAGAGTTACTAAAAGAAATCTGACAAATTCCGTAGGATTGCAGCCGATTTTATACAGATTTTCCATGAGATACCACATGAGTTCCTTTAATTCCCGGACTTATCCTTAGTGTGGTTTAACTCAACCTGTAACATGGAATGGCGACAATTGGGAAGTGATGTGCAGAAGATTCTTCTCCCGAGGACAAAGGTAACGCATTGAATCCTGGGCCGTTCCTAGGGTTTTTGATGTCTTGTACGAAAACGCTAAAAAATGCCCTTATGCCTATTTTTTAAGCAAATGAAACGATGAAAAATACGATTTTTTAAAGGGTTTGGAACCTAGTTAAGTTAGGTGATGATGGGATTTGTTTATTAGTTTGTCCCACATAGAACAAACGAGGAAAAACATGTTGCCTTAGAATAGGATTCCCCTACCTATTATCAAAATGGGCTACCTAACCAAGTGGGTTAGCACATATTAAATGTCAAGATGGGACTTGAGTCTCTTGGCTTGATTGAGGGAATTCCACGCGGGTTTACTTCGTGACTTCAAGGCTGTGGCCCAGGCCGCGCACCTCTCTGTTTGACAGTTTCTTGACAGATAAATTGGTTAATCAGATGTACATATAAATACCTCTTCTCTCACTCTCTCGTTTTTTGGCAGATATAACACTATGAAAATCTGGGTAAATATTCATTGAAAACATTCATCTTGGAAGCATTGTTCGATTCGTCTGAAACTTGAACAGATTGTTGAATCCTCTATTCAAACGTGCAATTCTCACGGTACGAGGGACGAATTTCTGTCTAAGGACATGCAAAACGCAACCTCAATCGAAATACGTTCTTCTTCAAGTTTTTGTTGCAATAATCGAGTTTGTGACTCAATTCTTTTTCTTGTTCTGAGTTTGTACATATATATATATATATACATATATATACACGATTTATACATATATATTTTGTATATTTTTCTGCAAATTTGGTATCGATTCTTTGATAATTGTGTTGTTGGTAATACGTATTTCTGTGATCCTAACTCTAAGGTCTAATAATCTTAGACAAAAATTTCGTGATGGATCAATCTTCCATGTTGAAATCCCATGTGGAAAAGCCGTAAAAATTCAAAGGCTCGGATTTTAGGAGATGACAACAGAAAATGTTGTTTTATCTCACAACGCTTTACGTCTCCAACGTGCTTACCGAGGAAGCACCAACACCACCGGTTGGAGAAGGACAAAATCATCCTACCCAAATACAAGTCTCGGCATATACAAGGGCACATGATGCCTGGAAGAGCAATGAATATAATTGTAGAAATTATATTTTAAATGCTCTTGATGATTGTTTGTACGATATCTATTCCACTTTCTCTACTGCAAGAGAAATTTGGGAATCATTGGAAAGCAAATACAAAACCGAGGTTGCGTGTTCCAAAAGGTTTGTGGTGGGAAAGTTCTTGAACTTCATGATGAACGATTCAAAGTCCGTTGTGAAGCAAGTGAAGGAACTTCAAGTCCTTGTCCACGAATTGGAAATAGAAGGTATGGGTATTAACTCAAACTTTCTTATTGGTTCTATCATTGATAAATTACCTCCGTCTTGGAAAATTTTTAAGCTTTATCTTAAACATTTGACCGAGGACATGACGTTTGAGCAATTGATACTCAAACTTTGGGTGGAGGAGGACAATCGGATGAACGAGAGGGCTGATGCGAGCTCCTTGGAACCGAATGCAAATGTGGTCACCGGTAGCACCTCAAAGGCCAAATTTCAAAAGGGGAAAAGCAAGGCTTTTGGTGGCAAGCATGCTGCAAATCCACTCGCAACTCAAAGGAAGACTTTCAAGAAACGTGTGTTGAGTTTTGGGTATGTGGAAAACCGGGACATCGAGCCAAAGATTGCCACCACCGACGAGATCATGGAGGAGGACCCGGTGGAGGAGGTGCTGGTGGGAACCCCAATCAAGCAAATGTGGCCATTTCTCCAAATCAATTTGTTGGAGTAATTGAAGCACTTTTAGCCACAAATGTCATTGATTGGTGGATCGACACCGGTGCTACAAAGCACATTTGAAACTCAAAGAACATGTTCTCATCCTACGAAAAAGTGAATGATGAAGAGCCAATGTACATGGGGAATGCTACTACTGCAAAAGTTGAAGGAAGAGGAAAGGTGAACTTGAAGCTGACTTCGGGAAAAGAGCTTGTGTTGACAAATGTGCTACATGTACTTGCGATCACAAAGAACTTGATTTCTGGACCTACCCTTAGCAATAAAGGATTCAAGATGGTGTTTGAATCTGACAAATTTGTGATATCTAAGGGAGGTGTGTATGTTGGAAAGGGTTACCTATCTGAGGGACTCTTTAAGCTTTCCGTTGTAAATATGAATAATGATGATGTAACTATTATTAATGATAATAATAACGCAGGCACTAACACTACTTCAATGTACATGATCGACTCATCTTTCCTATGGCATTCTCGACTTGGGCATGTGAATTATCAATCCTTACAAAGGATGATTAAACTTGGTATGTTGCCTAAGTGTTCAATCGACAATAAGACTAAATGTGAAGTGTGTGTTGAATCAAAATATACAAGTCATCCTCATAAATTCGTAGAGAAATCCAATGAAATACTTGGACTAATCCACATCGATCTATGTGACTATAAATCAACACCTACACGTGAAAGAAAGAACTATTATGTATCTTTCATTGATGACTGCAGCAAATTTTGTCATGTATACTTAATACATACAAAAGATGAAGCTTTAAGTATGTTTAAAAACTTTAAAGCTGAAGTTGAAAATCAACTTGATAAAAGAATAAAAATTCTGAGGTCCGATAGAGGAGGAGAATATGAATCAAGGGATTTTGCATAATTTTGTTTTAGTCATGGCATAATCCATCAAACTACGGCTCCCTATACTCCACAACAAAATGGAGTAGCCGAAAGAAAGAATAGAACATTGAAGAATATGATTAACTCAATGTTAAATACTTCGGGAGCACCACATAGTTTATACGGAAAAGCATGTCTTGCTGCTAATTCGATACTTAATAGAATTCCTCACAAAAAGAGTGATAAATCACCATATGAGTTATGGAAAGGTAAAATACCTTCCTATAAAAGATTGAAAGTGTGGGGTTGCCTTGCAAAGGTTCAAGTACCTTTACCAAAGAGGACAAAGCTTGGACCTAAGACCATTGATTGTGTATCTTGGTCCTACAAGGAATAGTGCAACTTATAGATTTCTCGTCTATAAGTCATACATAGATGATATTCACAGCAACACTATTTTAGAATCTGTTGAAGCCACACGTCTTTCCTTACAAGGATAAAGAGAAAGGAGTCTTTAGTCCAAGGAAAAGACTAAGTGAAGAATTAGACACTAACAAGATTGCACAAACTAATGAAGAGAGTACTTCTAAGGCTCATGAAGAAAGCATCGAGCCTAGAAGAAGCAAACGGGGAAAAATAGCCAAAGACTTTGGTCCCGACTTTATGACATTCGTTGTTGACGAAGAACCTCAAACCTATAAGGCTGCTATGGAATCATCTAAAGCACCTTATTGGAAAGAGGCCATTCAAAGTGAGGTTGATTCCATAATCCAAAATAATACTTGGAAATTGGTAGATCTACCTCCGGGTCATAAGGTAAATGGCCATAAATGGATCTTAAAAAGAAAAATGAGACCTGATGGTACTATAGAGAAGTATAAAGCTCGATTAGTAGCCAAAGGGTATCGAAAAAAGGAAGGTCAAGATTTCTTTGATACCTACTCACCAGTTACCTGAATCACGTCTATCAGGACATTGATGGCTATAGCAGCTATACACAACCTACAAATGCATCAAATGGATGTGAAAACTGCGTTCTTAAACGGTGAGTTAGATGAAGAGATATATATGCAACAACCTGAAGGTTTTGTTGTTAGAGACTAAGAGCACAAAGTCTGTAAGTTGATTAAGTCCCTTTATGAACTTAAGTAAGCCCCGAAACAATGGCATGAAAATTTTGACAATACGCTTTTGTCAAATGGTTTTCACATAAATGAATGCGATAAGTGTGTTTATGTGAAACAATATAAGAATACGTATGTCATTATATGCCTATATGTGGATGATATGCTAATCATGGGGACCAACTTAGATGTAATCAACCAAACCAAGAAGATGTTGCACTCATCATTTGATATGAAGGACATGGGAGTAGCAGATGTAATTCTTGGAATAAAGATCCAAAGGGATTCTAATGGTTACATACTCACTCAATATCACTATGTTGAGAAAGTACTAAGGAAATTTGGTCACTATGATGATAGACTGGTTGTGACTCCATTTGATCCTTCTAGACAACTAAAGAAGAATCAAGGGGGGATAGTGTCTCTCAATTGGAATATACTCAAGTCCTTGGGAGCCTGATGTACATCATGAATTTTACTAGATCGGATCTAGCATATATTTTGAGTAGACTAAGCCGATACTCACATAACCCTGGTAAAGATCATTGGTATGCACTTATAAGAGTGCTTCGTTATTTGAAATACACAATAAACTATGGGTTACAATACACTAAGTATCCTCCCGTATTAGAAGGATAATGTGATGCTAATTGGATTTCCAATCACTCCGAAAGCAAGTCCACAAGTGGCTATGTATTCACACTTAGTGGTGCAGCCATATCTTGGAAATCGTCAAAGCAAACCGTGAACACACGGTCTACCATGGAAGCCGAATTTGTAGCCTTAGATAAAGTTGCGGAAGAAGTAGAATGGCTTAAAAGCTTCCTAGAGGGCATTCCCTTGTGGCCTAAGCCTGTCACTCCGTATGCATCCATTGTGATAGCATGGTCGCTCTCACAAGAGCAAAGAATCAGATTTATAACGGCAAATCTCGACATATCAGGCGTCTCCACAAGACCATCCGAGACTTGCTCAAGAATGGAATTGTATCAATTGATTATGTAAAGTCAAAGGAAAATATTGCAGATCCTTTGACAAAAGGCCTAAATCGACAACAAGTCTCATATACATCGAGGGGGATGGGCTTAAAGCCAATTCAATGAGTTACTACTCGGCGAAAACCTCACCTAGCAACATTGGAGATCCCATGGTCTAAGTTCAATAGGACAACTAGTTGAGGAAAACTCAAGTTCTAATACACAGGTATGCCTATTCCTATGATGTTTATTTTTGTGTATTTTCCGTTGATGATTTAGGGATGAATTCTTATTCTTAATAATGTTGATAGCTTCTTGGTAGAACAATACGGAATGTTCTTGATCAATAACACTTTCATTGACATCGAGACATAACTCAAGTAATTGCCTCGAGGCATTCTAGCACAACCGAACACAGATAATTGGAATGCATTCTAGCACAACTGTACACACACAGATCGTTGGCATTTTAGCACAACCCAACCCTTTTAAATTGGCATTCTAGCACAGTCGATCACATAATCTTGTACATATCCATTTATTACAAAATCTCACATATCGATAATATTTCACATAATTTTTTTAAGTATATAATATTTATATACGGCAAATGCAACAAATAAACTCACACAACGTCCTCACCTTTGGTGAGGTTTGAACCCCTGACCTCCTAGAAGGTCAAAGACTCTAATACCACTAGGCCAAAGGCCCTTTGGTGTTTCACATAATAAATTAGTCGTTTCATATATGCATTCCAGTTCAAAAATGGTTAAAAGAAACTCACCTTGATAAAGAATGCGATGATATGATCTTAACCGACACAAACAATGCTACCAATGTTGTGAGTCATGCTAATTGAATATGATTCTTTCAGTGATGAGAAGATGCAAGGAATCGTTGATGAACTTCTTAGTATTGACATATCTCAAACAGATGTCGCTAAAGCTCTTAAGATTTGCTACTATGCTTATAAACATATCTCTCCTTGAACTTTGAACATTTACACATAACCTTGAAGGAGTCAACGTTCATCCGTATACCTATTGTTAAGGTTTTGGTCTAAGGGTTCCTGCAAATGAATATATTCTTAATTAGATTAAAGATTACTAAGATGAGACTTGTTTTTGGAAATTACTTGGATCTTTTTTGAGCAATTAAACATTAGAAATTCATATCATATATTAAAGATGGATTTTTGTTCAAATAACAATCTTTGATAATTACAAGAAATTATTAAATGAATCAACTTTAATTCTTCTATGAGATTTATTTATTTCCTCCTTGAACCAAACAATTAATTACTAAAAATCAAAGCTGATAATCCAGTAAACCGTCTCCTTTGTGTTTATATATCCTTTTACATATGCAAGGAAACGAGGGTCATCAACGTCTTGCGCTTTCGAATAGGTTTTTTCATTGAACTGAAATTAAAAAAATCAACAGTGGTGATCCAACAAATTTTGTCCTTCAACCCTCTCCTTACTTTCTATATATCATTTTACATATGAATGAAAGAGAGTCATCAATGTTGTCTTTTCATTCTTTGCTTGAAGACTGCTTTTGGAAAAATGTTACCCTTTTTTTTTGTGTAAAGAACTTGTAAAATTAATCATTTGACTAGTTGCGGCTATAATTGCTATCAACACGTATTTGCTTAATAGCAAATTGATTAAAAAAGTTGATATTTTCCCATAAATTGGTCTAGAAACTGTATAGTTTCCCAATTAAAAAACTCCATTGCATTTCAAATCCCTCCAATTCCACACAATCACGTTAACTAAAGGCAGATCATGACCAAATAGGAAACAATTAAGCCAACTTTTGGCTTGGATCAAGAGTTTTAATAGTCCCAATTTATTACCACAATATGATCACTTGGAACCAGGATGCGAGTTATGAAGAATCGGTAATTAATCAGTGATAATTTTCTTTAGAAATATTTCTATAAACGAGATAGACAGTGAACTAGAACATTGGAAACAGAGTGTATACAAGAGGTCAAAAGTAGACCAATGATTTTTAAGATGGTTATAAGAATCGATCATTATCGATATTTCATTCCATTCTTTCAAACAGATTTGACCCATTACCCAAAATTCAGTAACAACTTAACACAAGAGACTGCTTCCAACTTTAAGTATGATGTACTACAATACAAATAGGTCTTTTCTCTAACAATACTCATCAATGCTTCAAAACAACCCTCCTAACATCTTTACCTGTTTTCTTCACCATAATTACAATTACACCCAACTATCTAATATAAATGTCACTTAGAGAGCTACTAAAAAAAATCTGACAAATTCCATAGCATTGCAGCCGACTTTTTGCAGATTTTCCATGAGATACCACATGAGTTCCTTTAATTCCCGGACTCATCCTTAGAATGCATGGTTTAACTCAACCTGTAACATGGAATGGCGGCAATTGGGATGTCATGTGCAGAAGAATCTTCTCCTGAGGACAAAGCCAACGTATTGAATTAGTTAGCATTCACAAAATGCTACTATATCATTGACTCTATCATTGGGAGAAAAAGAGGCTTCCCTACTACTATCAGGGATTAGAGCCATGTCTTGTTCCACTTTGACCAAGACAAAATGCTATGAACATTGAGGTTAAGTTGTAACATCCATTCGGTTACCTCACCAAAAACATTAAGCTGCAGAAAGAAGAACTCATGTCAGAAAAAAAAAATTGAACAAAGAGAAATTAGAAAGCCCTTTAAACTATGTGCATGGATTCAGAAGAACAACTCTTGTTGAAGACTGAAATAATTTTCGGGCAGCTAAAGCAACATGATTGTCGCTCAATAGAATTTCGTATTTACAAGTATAACCAGATTTCCTTTTCTCACTTAGCCAGATCACATACGACACAACAAAGATTTCAGTTCATTATAGCTGCAAAAATTCAACAAAATGTTTTGGTGTTCAAATCTGAAGAAAAAAAATTTCAAATCGGTATAGAAATAAAATAAACCCGCCAATGATTTGACAAAGGAAATGTGATCAGATCGGGAATAAATCATTTTAAATCAAAATCTAATCCAAAGTATGGAAGAATGATATGCAAAGAGCGAATTTAATTAAGACCTACTCTGATCACCAACAAAAGCAAGAGAAAGGAACATAGGTGGCTTACGGTTATACGGAGATATGGATGGTGAGAGACTGTTGAACGATCAGGGCGCTTAATTTCATCCATGGCCGCTGCTATACATGAAATAGCGACTTTATATAGTGGGATGAAGGGGATTGGTTCTTAACCCTAATCCGAGTATTCGTTTCTAATTGGCTGGCTTTTATTTTATCCATCATATACTGATTTATTTACTCAACTTTTTTCCTTTTCCAAAATTTCCTTTTTTAAATTTTAAATAAATTTCCTTTTTTAAATTTAAATAAATTTCCTTTTTTGGAGTAAATTATAGTTTTTGTCATTCCGGTTTTCCTACACCATCAACTTTTGTCTTTGAATTGAAATTTTGCTCACCGGAAAATTACATTAATTTTATTTTATTTGATACCCACATATTCAATTGTGTTTTTATTTTTATTTTCTTAACCAACAGTTTGTTTTTATTTTATTTTATTATTTTTACGAAGGGTGCCCTAACATATGTCTAAAATAATCATTTGAAAAATTATAATTGTAAGACATCAAGCCCTGATCATTAAAACTCAGTGGTCACAATTGTTGTTTACGCCAGAATTCAAACCTCGACAGTTGGGATATTCTATTGGGTCTTAACTAGTACGCCACAACCCTTATAGTTAGATTTTAAAATTTTGATGTCGAGTATATTCACATGAAACTATATTCATACTAATATTTTTATAATATTATAAAACTTTTATCACAAGTATTTAAATTTCAAGTTTACACCTTATTATTAATGTTTATTATTAATGTATAAGTAAAATATCTTAAAGCTTCATGCTTAACTCAATAAAATTAATTGATAACCAATTGAATTAAACACATTTAAATACAAAATAAGTGTTTATTCCTACCAACACACCACGATACTCTTTACAATTAACTGATAACCAATGGTAAACTCTCTCGCTCTTCTAAACCATACAAACTAATAATATATATATATATAGGGGTTGTTTCATTTGCAACCCTTAAAAAGGTTGCAAACCTTGCAACCCACATCTTAACCGTCGGATTCATGATCGGCGGTTAAAATAGATGTGGGACCCAATATTTTTAATTAAAAAAAACAGAAAAATAAAAATAAAATAACCGTCGATCATGAATCCAACGGTTAAGATGTGGGTTGCAAGGGTTGCAACCTTTTTCAGGGTTGCAAAATATCCTTCCACTATATATATATATATATATATATAGAGAGAGAGAGAAACAAAGAATAAATATACAAGGATTAAAAAAGAAACATATAACTTAGAGTGAATTACACTATTCCAAATGCTTGATCTTGATCAATCAGGGGTTAAATGGCATGCAAGGATTTGAGAAGAAACACCAATCTACCAACTTTTTTCGTTTTTAAAATTTTAAATGAACTTAAGATTTGGCTCTACAAAGAATTTAGAGCAAATTACACTTTTAGTCATGTAGTTGTCACATACTATTGAGTTTTTTTCTTCAATTGAAATAATTACAATCGAATTGTGCTTTTTTCTTTCTTGGAATATGTGAGTTTTTTCTACATTTGAGTGGTTTCATGATGTTATGTTATTTTGTTGATGAGAAGCTACAATCGGATTATGCTTTTTTCAATCATAGATTGTCCTTGATAAGCATGTTCATTAATTGTTATAATGTGTTTGTTGTCTACATATGCGAAAGAGGAATCATGAAAATATGAACAATAGGTTATCTCTTCTAATGAAGTGTGGAAAGCACACTCATGGTTACAAGACTATGCTTGAGTTTCTTGGGAACTCGAAAGGTGGACTTAAGTTTAGATTAGTTTGTCTTTGGTTTGTGATGAATTGAATGAATCTTTTGTGGTATTGAAATTAATGGGCATGTAAAGTGATTTTCCATCTTTTTATGGTATTTATTTATTGTATGGGAACCATAGATAAACCGATAATTATTTCCAATGAATTGTCTACCTTTTACGAAATTTGAGATGGAGTACTATCCCATGATTGTCAAGGTTGGCGTCCACCATTACAATGGAAGTAAGTGCATCATTGTTTTCGTATTCTTTTTGTTTGGTCTAGTCTTAGTATAATTTATGGGAATTGTTGGGTGTTATCGAACATGGAATCTTATATATGTGTGAATGATATTGGAATAGCTTTGATAGATTAAGCAATTCGATATGTGTGTATATAGAGAGAAAAGACTAAAATTTCATTGATGGTCAAATGTCATGTGTATAACCACTCTTATCTACATATACATAATCTTCTTATATAATTTATTGTACATGTTTAAATGCATGTGTGTATGGAGAAAGAAACAACTGATTCTTGTTTTGGTATGATATCATTCATTCTATATTTTGATTTTTTTTACAATAATTAAGAGACCGGAGCATGCTATCCATATATATGTCCTTTTAAACTTTGTTACATGTTGTGTTTTCAATTGAGTCTGTTGTAGGCTTTTATTAGTGTAGGACGAAGGATTCTTGTCGTGTCATGATTAAGGGTCCGTTGACTTATGCTTATGTCCTCTTTTGTAAACATGTCAATTATCCTTTTCCCCTGTTCGTAAACATGTCAATCATGTGCATCGCCACACATCATATTTTTCTTTCATTCCTTGTATTTTAATTATTATTTGTTGTTTTGATGGTTTCGTCCTCGTTGTGTACATATAGGTGATGAGAGAAAAGTAAATTCCAACGGAAGAAACCAATACTTGTTGGTCCCTTCAAATTTGAAGAAGTGATCTTCAACGATGGTAAATACTTGTTGCTCTTGGACAAACACATATTTTACATTACTTTGTGTTAGTTTTTTCAATATGTTTCTTGATGGTGTCAATTTGTTGGTTAAAGAAAATACATCATAACATAGAAAAATCATTGGCGTTCATTATAAATTGTTGTTTATGTTTTTTATGGTAGGTTTTGGTTATCCAAACGCAAGAGATAGAAGAGATGAGAAACGCCAAGGATACAAGAGAAAGCAGTGAAGAAGCAATGCCTTTTTTATTATTTCTTTTTTACAACTAAAGCTAGGGATACAAGAGATCGATAAGAAAAATGTTTTGACAGATTGAAGGCTTTATATCTTGATTCAGTGTGCCACAACATACTTTGTCCTTGAGCTGCACCCTCCGCCTCCACCACCGATTATATTCGATGCTGAGACTAGTAGCCAACTATTCGAGTCGGCCCACAGGGATCACTGTACAAATATTGGTTAGTACATATTTCTTACTTTATTTTGTCAAATATATTTAAAAGATATCTTGGTTTTGTTTATATTTAAACGATATTTGTGTAATGTTTTGTTATTAATTTGTAAGTTTATGTTTTAAACTTCGTTAACTAATCAAAATATTAATAACATCAAAAGTAAAAATAAATCGATAAAAGTCTTTGTTAATTTACCTTTTTTCTTATGTCGACCAAAGTTTTCCTTAACTTGTCGGCAAAAGTTTCACTGTAAGATCAATGCAAACTTTTTGTCGTTAAGTTTTAATCGATAAAAGACTGACGAAAGATATTCTAATGAATTAACAACAAAGGGTTGTGGCGTATTGGTTAAGACCCTGGAGAATGTGGTGGAATATCTCATCTACCAAGGTTCGAATCCAGACGTACACAACAATATAAATGTGGTCACTTGATGTCTTAAAGTCATAATTTATCAAAGGATTAGTCTAGTTATAGCGTAGGACACCCTTCAAAAAAAAGATATTCTAATGACTTTAGTTGACGGTTTTTTGCCGGCAAAAGCATGACAAAAAAGTCCAATTACACTTCCGCAAACGAGATTTTGCACCGGTAAAAGGTTCTATGTAAAAATAAATAAAAAACTTTTGCTAGCGAAATATTGGGCCGGTAAATGTTTGACAAATAAAGTCAAATAAACTTTTACAGACGGGAAAAATTGTGTTGGCAAAAGTCTATAATCGTCGGGAAAGAATATTATACGATTGACTGAGAGATTGTTCGCCGGCAAAAATCCTTATAGAGGCCAAATTTTCACTTAAACATTTGTGGACGGAAAATTCCGATGCCAAAAGTTTTTGAGTTTTTGCCGACGACCTTTTTGTGAGTCCGTGATCGTTACCAGATAAATCAAACAACAAAACAATAACGATTACCAACCTGTTTAGATTATAAACGCGGATTACAAAGGGTCGATAATGTTGATCAATTTTGCTCTCTCTGTTTTACACCTTGAATGTATGTGTTGTGTGTTTTCTTGTTTCTGATCGATAGATTGTAAAAGAGAGATAGATAATATCTGATAAAGATATTATCAAAACTAATATAAACTAATATTATAACTAAAAACATAATATCTAAATAATAAATATCTAGATATTATAACTTTGACTTTATTACAGAATAGACCCTAGACTTTGGTTGAGAGTAACTTTCAGCATTAACTTCAGATTGCGATCTTCGTTTTTGTATGATCTTGAATCCAATGAGATTGTGTCCTAACAATCTCCCCCTTTGGATCAAGATCATTACGAAAATGATTTAGCAATACGATCTTCTCTTTCAGCACAGAAGATGCAATCTCTTTCTCTAGCTCAGAATGCTTTAGCAAAGTATCTTCAAAGAAAAATTTATCTGAAATCAGCATGTCTTCAGAATACTTTGATCTCGCAGTTCTTGGTCTTGTAATGTAATGGACTGAACATTTCTTCAAGCTTTAAATTCTCCCCCTTTTTGATGGAAAATGCAACGACTTCATCAAAACTTTGAGTAAGAAATGTCAACCACTTGGAGTCTCTGATCCGTCAATTCAATAGTTATTCATCCTGATCTTTGCAAATCTAGACAAAATAATCATGTAACACCTAAATCAACTAATGAATCAGTTAGAATGTCTGTCAGTAACACTAAGTCACTGTGTGTAACGAATACACATTGGAAAGGAGCTGTTTGATGTTGACTCCCCCAGGGCTTCCATTTAATCATCGAAACACCACAAAGGTTATTTCTATAAACGTTATGACAAAGAAACAAATTCCTTGTGTGTTCGTGCTTGTGATAGAAAGAATTAAGCACTTGATGATTGCTTATTGGCTCAAAATTGTGTAAACCACTGAGACAACAGTAAGTTAAACACAGACTCAATGTGCATGAGTGAAGTGCGAAGGTGGGGCAGACTTCCTTCTTTTCAATATCCAGATTTTCCAAATGAAAATCAGATAGCATATGTGTTGCGTCCCCTTAGAAAATGTGAAACACTTTCTTGTTGAGAAGAAAATGAGTAGCTGGTGGGGTAATTTCAAGAGTTGGCATGGGCTAGTTGCCTGTTTCAATAATGATCACAAAAGAATTGTGAAACACTAGAAATGTGGCTGCCCGGCTCAGAAAAAGTTGGTGCAGAGTTTTGATATTCTTTTAACTCTGTTCTCACACCCTCTTTCTTTTAAACATTTAGCTTACTGCTAACCGAACTCTCTTTTTCATGATAGCTCATTATCCAATCCACACTCATTTCTTTTGATTTCTCACACTCAATCACTATGGATTAACTTTATGGGTAGAAATCACTAGTTAACGTGATTCCATAGAAGTTGTGTTAATTCCTAGCACACTGATCCCGTATATCCTATAAAGAATATGTTGCTCAAAATGATTTATAATCATGTAAGCTCATGTAGACCATTTAAAGTACACTCCCGAAATATAAAATCTTATGAAAAATCAGGAAGTGGTTTGAACGTTTAAGAATATGTTTTCAATGATTGAAAGTTGTCCTTCTTTCAATCACATATGAGATTAAGATAAAGGAATATACCTTTAAGTGCGATCTTACATCTCATGAAGCTTAGCTTAAAGTCATAAACATATGATCGTGTAAGCTCTTCTCAAAAATTCTGCAAAAGTCTTAAGTCTATGTCAAAGCAAATTTATTCACTTAAATTAAAAAGACAAAAAACAGTAAAACTATGAACTTCTCTTACTCCCCCTGAAATTATGCATTTGAAAAAATTATCATTAAAAATATATGCATTTAAAATTTCAGAATTAAATATGTACTCCCTTTGAAGGTTGAATTTCTCGTTGGAGTATCGGAGTACAATATCTCATATCAGCATTGGAGTAAGTTCTTTTGATCTTTGAAGAACGAGTCCTGATCTGTACATAATCAGAAGTCGTTGTTGACATTGATGTCCGGGTTCTGAATTGAAGTATTCAGAAGCCTTCGTTCTCCTACTCCCCCTTGACAGTAGGTGCCTGCAACACAGGTTTAGTTTTCTTTGGTACCCACTGGTATTTGGGTCCATATGTGTTAGTTGCAGTTCGTATGGGGGTTATGGAATAAGAACCATACCAGTAATGATCTTTTGTCTTGTGAACAGGATCATGTGTACGATAATAAGAACAAGAATTATCCTTACCTGATAACCTGATCATTTGATCTCTCGTGTAAACATGAGCAGGTTTACTTTTCAGCGCATTGTTCTTCGTTTCATTATGCGTATGTACACATGAGCTTTCATCTTTAACTTGTTTCTTCTTCCAGAAAAGATTTTCTTCCTTGTAGCTCTTCCTTATCGGAGGTGAACCTGAACCATCTAACTTTCTGTGAAAAGGAAGGTTAGTAGTATGAATCTGATTTGAAGATTTAGATTTATCAGAAAAATCAGATTTCTGAGATTGGCTTTTCTTGCTATTTCCAGAGGTGTTCTGTTTCTTTGAACGCTGATGTTTAGAAACACTTGGTAAAGCTTTTCCTTTTACAAGAAAAATAGAATGATCTGGAAGTGAAGCATTGAAATCAACCATATCTACTCCTTCTATACACCCTCCATCATAATTAAGAAATTCATTTGTGGACTCAAATAAATCATCAAAACTATCAGTCGAAGTTTGAGGTGCTTTTGAAACTGTAGAACACTTTGTAGATTTAGAATGAAAAAAAGTGTTCTTTATAACAGTAGAAAACACATCTTGTTTTATATTCACCAAAATTCTTTCGTCAGATAAGATATTTTCTAACTCAATTATTTTGCTTTCTAATACGAGTGGAGGTAGATAAGTTTTAGCTCGAACAGGTTTTGCCTCCATCTCAGTAGAAGAATATGTAGCAAAATATTCTTTTGAAAGAACTTTTGGTTTGTCCGAAAGATAACTATCATTCAGTCTTTCATAACAGAATGGTAGTTGCATTTTCTTCAAATTCATTCTTTTTGTATCTTCTCTTGCCTCGACTTCTTCTGATGCTTTGGTAACAAATTTGGGTTTCAAATGAGAAAGTTTACGAGCAGCATACATATAATCTGCATTATATAAACCAGGCTGTTTTCTGATAACATGTTTCAGGTAATGAGGATTATTACAACCTAATCCCCATTTTGCTTTAAAATCAGCCTCTTCATTTGGTGTATTTAAGAAAATAGTTTGATCTGTTTGGCCTCTTGTATAGCACTTGGCTTCCAGACCAGTTACCTTTTTCTCTAAAGTCTTGTTCTCAACATGAAGTTTAAATGCTTTCAGAAAGCATTCTTGCTTTTCTGAATCAGACTTAGATAATTGTGAAACAAGATCAGAAATCTTCTTTTCAAAACAAACCTTTTCAAGATTAAAATCAGAAGCAGATTTGCGTAGGGAATCCATGAGATCTTTGTTCCCAATAACTGACGTATTTAGCTCAAAGATCTTTTGATTACGCTTAGCAACTCTACCTTTTTCTCTTTTCAGTTTTGACTGAAGGTCTTGAAGTTCGACCATCATCGCATCCATTTTAATCATAATATTATTCTCGGTTAAGTTCATTACCTCTTCAGCTGCTTCAGTATCTGAATCATCATACTTTGCATGATTGGCCATCAAGCACATGTTAGCAGCTTTTTCATTCTCTTCTTCTTCTTCCTCTTCAAAATGATCTAACCAGAATTCGTCTTCAGCCATTAACGCTTTGCCGGCTTCTTGTTGCTTGGCTAGCATTAGTTTGTTCTGGTAATACGCCGAATTGCGAACCTTTGGCTTTCGACAGTTTGAGGCGAAATGTCCAGTCCTGCCACAGTTATAGCATGTGATTGGGACATCGGTTTTCTTGTCTGTACTGGTGTAGTCATTCCCAGATTGATTCCTTTCTTTTGGTTTCATCTCTTGAGATCTACTTCCTTCTACTCTTTCTCTATGCTCACGGTTCTTGGAGCTTGATGAAGAATATCTCTGTGAGTTTGATCCCGGTTTCTTGTAGAATTTCTTCTGGAATGTACGGGTCAGTAATTGCAGTGCTTGCTTGAGAATTTCTCCATCATCTCCATCAGATTCAGTTTCTGATTCAGAACTTGTAATTACTTTCTTCTTCTTCTTCTTATCTTTCACAACAAGTGCAACGGAATCAAGAACTTTCTCAACTTCCTTTTTCTTCTTTCCATTCCTTTTCTCTTCTACTTCCTCTTCGTTCTGCCTTAGTGTCTCATACACTTCGTGGAGTGGAATGTCAGACAGATCTTTCATCTGTTTCATTCTTCGTGTATGCTTCTTCCATTCTGGTTGAAGGACACTGAGAAACTTGACGTTGTTCTCTATTTGTTTCTTTTTAACTTTATTCTTTGACAGCTCGTTCAGAAGCAGAACATATCGTTCATAAGTGTCAGCTAGGCTTTCATCTTCAAAGGCTTTGAATTCTTCGTAACTGTTTATACAATTTGCGACTTTCATCTGGTTCCCAACCTTAGATCCCATCATCATCTTTTGAAGTTGATCCCACATCTTCTTAGCATTAGCTTTGTAGCTGTCTATTTTGATGTAGATATCATTCGGGATACTCTGAAGAAATAAAGATCTTGCTTGTTTATCAGCTTTGAAACGGTTCTTTTGTTCTTCAGAAAATTGGGCATACTCTAGCGTAACAATTTTCATCTTCTGTTCTCTTTCCACGTTCCCATCCTCACTGTCAGAAGAATCATCTTCAGCATCATCATCATCATCAGGTACTTGGACAGAAAGTGGTGCCATGGGACCTTATTTTATTGATAAAAGAATGTTATCTCCGTTTGAGTATCGATCCACAAAGTCAAGAAACCTGTCTTTCCATTGTTCGTAATCCCCTTTGAACAGAACTGGGGGTTTGACATCTGTGCCAATGGAAAGTGCGTCTTTTGAAGTCATCCTGAATAAAATTCGAAGTCTGGAAAAATTTTGCGTTTTTGAGAAGGTTTGCGCGAGAGGTTGATTGCGCAAAGTGAGGTTTGACCGGTATGACGTAAAGAACCGATAAAATTTTCGACCGGTAAAACTGATTGACCGATAAAAAGATTGGACCGAAAGTATATTTGATTTCCTTTGACCGAAAGTCTAATTGGTTTGATAAAATTGTTTTGCAAAGAAAAAAAGTTTTACAAGTCAAAGGATGGATTTTGTTTTAAAAAAAAATTTGATTGTAGGAAAAGGTGGTGGACACGTGTGAGTTTTTTCAATAAAAGTGTGAGAGAAGTTATTTCAAATATTTCAATAATATTTGCATGTAAGTGGTGTTTTGCATGAGATTTAATTCTTAAACGTGAGAGTGAGAGTGAGAGTGATTGAGTGGGTGGAATCACGTGAGTGGGTGGAGTTTGTGATAAGTGGGAGGAATCACGTGAGTTGGAAGATAAAATTAAAGGGGGTTCGACCGGAATTTGTGATAAGACCGGGAAAAGTGATGTCTTTGACCGGATGTGAGTTTGAAAAAAAAAAAAAAAATAGTGATTCGATCGGTGGTGTTTGTGGGAGTCTTTGACCGGGGAATGCAAAGGTTTGACCGGGGAAATGAGATTCGACCGGATGATGTCAAAAATTGTGGTTTGACCGAGGAAGTAAGGTGGAAAAGTTTTATTCGACCGGGGAAGTGAGGTAGAAAAGTTATATTCGACCGGGGAAGTGAGTTTTCCTTTGACCGGATAACAAAAAAAATATATTCGACCGGATAAAAAAAATTCGACCGGTACAACAGTTTGTGATATTCGACCGGGGAAGTGAGGGTCCGGTCGAATGCTTAAGACCGATAGAATGTAAAAACTAAGGTTCGACCGGTACGCTTAATACCGATACGTCGTCTTCTCCGATTAAATCGACTGTAACTCTAAAATTAACCAAGCTAGAGGTGGATTTACCACACCAAATTTTGACACAATGATCTCCTTACCAACTACAACACCACACAACCTTTTGATTTCGAAAATAACCGCAAAATCAAGATTTTGATGATTGCACAGTGTTCTTCAAAAAATGAAGAACACAGAGATGAAAATTTTGATTTTGATCCTGGTAGAGGCTCTGATACCAATTGTGAGTCCGTGATCGTTACCAGATAAATCAAACAACAAAACAATAACGATTACCAACCTGTTTAGATTATAAACGCGGATTACAAAGGGTCGATAATGTTGATCAATTTTGCTCTCTCTGTTTTACACCTTGAATGTATGTGTTGTGTGTTTTCTTGTTTCTGATCGATAGATTGTAAAAGAGAGATAGATAATATCTGATAAAGATATTATCAAAACTAATATAAACTAATATTATAACTAAAAACATAATATCTAAATAATAAATATCTAGATATTATAACTTTGACTTTATTACAGAATAGACCATAGACTTTGGTTGAGAGTAACTTTCAGCATTAACTTCAGATTGCGATCTTCGTTTTTGTATGATCTTGATTCCAATGAGACTGTGTCCTAACACTTTTAGACTTTTTCTCGCAACATTTTCCTCCAGCAAAAATAGTTATTTTAAATAGTGAGATACGATTAAAGAATTTGAACTTTCATTACTTTTGGTTGTTATAAAATAACAATATCATGAAACACTTATGAGTGTTATGTTTTCTTTTCATTTAGTGGTCATAGTTAATTGTTCTTTTCTTTTCGTTATAATAGGATCTCATAAAAGCAATGAGAGTTTTAGTTTTAGTTAATAACAAGTGTAGTAGAAATTTGTGATATTTTTTCTTCATGCCTTTTTAATTATTGACTACTTTTTCAGTCTTTAAAAAGTCGATATCAAATCACCATCCTTTCATCAGTATTAGTCAACGGTGGAAGACGATTTAATCAAGTTAAAGACTAATTTAATCAAGTTAGCGACGACTTTCAAGGTTTAGTGATGATATTTGTGATGAAATTGATCGACACAAACACACACTCACCACTCTAGCTTTGTCACTAGCTAATTAGTCATGACCATTTTTGTATTTTGTATTTTTTTGGACAGCAAGAAGCAAAAATATATTAAAATGAGAATCTAGCAAGGCGCTAGCTTACAAAGTATTCAAGTTTTTTTATTTTGTCTTTTTTATTTTGTCTCTAACACAAATTAGTGACGACCTTTAGTGACGAGAAATGACTATCCATATTTTGGTCACCGTAGACAACCTCATTGTTGTTAGTGAGCAAATAATTCTCATCATTAATTAGGATTTATCTTGTAGTCCCATGGTCTACCCGTCAAGGTGTAGTCAAGACTCTCTCTGCCCGTCTAGACCCACTTAGACAATTTGAGACTATCTGCGTATGTCTAGCCTCCATTGAACATGCAGGAGTCCTGCATCTTCTACACTAGGATCATTTATCCTCAATACATGTTGTAACTTTCCTCTCTCCTTAAAGGTTCTTTTGGAGAGGAATCTAACAAGTCCACATCTTCTTATTGGGGCTATGTGAAATGTCCCAAAAGACTTGATAGACGATGCTTAAACACCATGGAAGCTGTCCTTGGCCTTATATATTGATGCATCATACGATAAGTGAGAGAAGGTTGATCCTGTTGATTTTACGAATACCCAGGAACAATCTCTTCAAATCCCTCCAATTCCACACAATCACGTTAATTAACTAATTAACTATCGTCTTTGAGGTGCTGTCAAATTCCTTCTTGTGGGTTAAGAATAGTCGTAATCGTGTTTCCGTGTCTTGAATTCCTTCTGTGTATTCTAGCTCCTTGCTAGTTTTTTGGTGATATGAATCTTACCACTCAAAAAAAATTAACTAATCAAGGCACATCATGACCAAATAGGAAACAATTAAGCCAGATTTTGGCTTGGATAGAGTTTTAATAGTCCCAATTTATTAGCACAACGATCACTTGGAAGTTGGAACCAAGATGCGAGTTACGAAGAATCGGTAATCAGTAATAATCTTCTTTAGAAATACTTGTATAAACGAGAAAGACAGTGAGAACATTGGAAATAGAGGTCAAAGAATTAATCTGCTTCTTGATATAGCATGGTTATAAGAATCGATCATTGAACGATTTTTCATTCTCTTCTTTCAAACAGATTTGACCCATTACCCAAAATTCAGTAGCAACTTAACACAAGAGACTGCTTCCTACTTTAAGTATGATGTACTACAATACAAATAGGTCTTTTTTCTAACTATACTCATCAATGCTTCAAAACAACCCTCCTAACATCTTTACCTGTTTTCTTCACCATAACTACAATCACACCCAACTATCTAATCTAAATGTTACTTAGAGAGTTACTAAAAGAAATCTGACAAATTCCATAGCGTTGCAGCCGACTTTATGCAGATTTTCCATGAGATACCACATGAGTTCCTTTAATTCCCGGACTCATCCTTAGTATGGTTTAACTCAACCAGTAACTTCGAATGGCGGCAATTGAGACGTGACGTGCAGAAGATTCTTCTCCGGAGGACAAAGCCAACGCATTGAAAGTAGTTAGCATTCACAAAATGCTACTATATCATTGACTCCATCAAGGGGAGAAAATCGGGTTTCCTTACTACTAGCAGGGATGAGAGCCATGTCTTGTTCCAATTTGACCAAGACGAAATGCTATGAACATTGAGGTTAAGTTGTAACATCGATTCCTGGTTACCTCACCAAAAACATTAAACTGCAGCAAGAAATCTTGTACATGTCAGAAAAAATTTTGAACAAAGAGAAACTCATGTTGAAGAAAGCCCTTGAAGCTATATATGTGCATGGATTCACAAGAACAACTCATGTTGAAGAGCGAAATAATTTTGGGGCAGCTTAACCCACAAGATTGTCGCTCAATAGAATTTCGTATTTACAAACCATACAACACAACAAAGATTAATTTTAGATCGTTATAGCAGCAAAAATTCAACAAAATGTTTAGGTGTTCAAATTAAATCTGGAAAAAAAAAATTACAAGTCGTTATAGTAATAAAAAAACTCGCCAGTGACTTTACAAAGGAAATGTGATCACATCGGGTATAAACATTTTCAATCGAAATCTATTCAAACCACGAAAGAATTGAAATGCAAAAGGCGAATTTAATTAAGACCAACTCCGATCGACAATCTAATCAAGAAAAAGGAACACTGGTGGCTTACGGTTATCAGGAGATATGTATGGTGAGGGACTGTTGAATGGTCAGGGTGCTTAATTTCATCCATGGCCGCTGCTATATATGAAATCGATGTGGAACTGAATTGCAGAATTAGCGACTTTATATAGTGGGATGGAGAGGGGATTAGTTCTTAACCCTAATTCGAGCATTTATTTCTAATTGCCTGCCTTTTATTTTATCCATCATATATTGATTTATTTACTCAATTTTTTTCTTTTTCAAAATTTCCTTTTTTAAATTTAAATATATTTCCTTTCTTATATTTAAATAAATTTCCTTTTTTCGAGTAAATTAGTTTTGGTCATTCCCGTCGTCATTCACCGTCAACTTTCGTCTTTGCATTGAAGTAATTGTAATTTTGCACACCGGATTTGAATCTTTGTTACACTTTTGAATATCCTTTTGTCATAAGAAAATACGATAATTTTATTTTATTTGATGCCCACATATTCGAATGTGTTTTTTTATTTTCTTAACCGAGTTTTAAATTTTGGATCTCGAGTATATTCACATGAAATTATATTCATACTATACTAATATTTTTATTATTTTATAAACCATTTATCACAAGTATTTAAAATTCTAGTTTACACCTTATTATCATTATTATTACTGTACGAGTAAAATATTTTAAAGCTTCGTGATTGAACTCATAAGCAATTGAATTAAACACATTCAAATACAAAATAAGAGTTTAGTCCTACCAACACAACACGATATAAACCCATAAAATAAAATATATAGAAACAAAGAATAAATACAAAAGGATTTAAAAAAAACACCAATCTGCCAACTTTTTTCCTTTCTAAAATTTTAAATGGACTTAAAGATTTGGTTCTACAAATAATTTAGAGTAAATTACACTTTTACTCATGTAGTTGTCACTTACCATCGACTTTTTTTTCCTTAAATTGAAACAATTACAATCGAATTATGCCGTTTTCTTTCCTCGAATATGTGAGTTTTTTCTACATTTGTGTGGTTTCATGATGTTATGTTTTTTGTTGATGAAAAGCTACAATCAAATTATGCATTTTTCAATCATAGACTGAACGTTCTTGATGAGCATGTTCACTAATTGTTGTATTGTGTTTATTGTCTACATATGCAATAGGGGAATCATGAAGAGTGGAAAGCACACTCTTGGTCACAAGACTGTGCTTGAGTTTTAAGGGAACTTTAAAGGTGGACTTAAGTTTAGATTAGTTTGTCTTTGGTTTGTGTGATGAATTGAAATGAATCTTTTGTGGTATTGAAATGGGCATGTAAAAGTGATTTTCCATCTTTGTATGGTATTTATTTGTTGTATGGGACATAGGTGTGAGTCCGTGTGATTGAACACGATCGTTACCAGATAATCAAACAACAAAGATATATAGATTACCAACATGTTTCGATAAATAAACGATGGATTACAGATTGATGTTCGTTGAAGCTCTTACTTTTCTCTCTGGATGAACAGTGTAGTGTGTGTGTTGTGTGTGTATGATATGATCTTATCGATCTCACTCTCTTAGCTTCTTTTACACACAAACTAACAACATTATAATAATAATAATAACTAAACTAAATATCCTAAAACTAATATCTAAATAATATCTAGATATTTAGGATATAATAATAAAATACTAAACACGAACTTTGACATTTATTACAAATAAACATTAGACTTATATCGAAAGCGATTTTTCAGCATTAGCTTCAGATTCCAACTTCAGATTGGATGATCTTGAATCCAATAAATATGAATCTAACAATCTCCCCCTTTGGATCAAGATCATTACTAAAAAGATTTAGCAATTCAGTCTTCTTTTTCAGCTCAGAAGTTGGAATCTCCTTCTTTAGCTCAGAATGCTTTAGCAAAGTATCTTCAAAGAAAATTTATCTGAAATCAGCATGACTTCAGAATACTTTGATCTCCCGCATTTCTTGGTTAGTTCGTCTCTTTTCCAATCTTGTAATGTAATGGACATTTCTTTAAGCTTTAGGTTCTCCCCCTTTTTGATGAATACTGCAACGACTTTATCAAAACTTTAGCAAGAAATGTCTTTCATATGGAGCCTCTAATCCGTCAATTCAAAATATATTCATCCAGATCTTTGCAAATCAAGACAAAATAATCGTGTAACACCTGAATCAACAAATGAATCAGTTAACATGCCTGTCAGTAACACTAAGTCACTGTGGGCAACGAATACACATTGGAAATGAGCTTTTATGATGTTCACTCCCCCAGGGCTTCCATTCAATCATCGAAACACCACAAAGGTAAATTCTTTGAACGTTATGACAAAGAAACAAATTCCTTGTGTGTTCGTGCAAGTGATAGAAAAAATTAAGCACAGATGATTGCTTATTGGCTCAAAATTGTGTAAACCACTGAGACAACAGTAAGTTAAACACAGACTTAATATGCATGATTGAAGTGCGAAGGTGGGGCAGACTTCCTTCTTTTCAATATCCAGATTTTCCAAATGAAAATCAGATAGCAAATGTGCTGCTTCCCCTTTTGAAAATGTGAAACACTTTCCTGTTAAGAAAAAAATGAGTAGTTGATGATGTTTGATTAAGAGTTGGCTTGGGCTAGTTGCCTGTTTCAATAATGATCACCAAAGAGTTGTGAAACATTAGAAATGTGGTTGCCCGACTCAGAAAAAGTTGGTGCAGAGTTGTGATATTCTTTTAACTCTGTTCTCACACGCTCTTTCTTTTAAACGTTAAGCTCACTCTAACCAAACTTTCTTTCTCTGTTTGACAGACTCATTTCTTTTGACTTCTCACGCTCAATCACTATGGCTTAACTTCGTGGGTAGAAATCACTGGTTAAGGTGATTCCATAGAAGTTGTGTTAAGTCCTAGCACAATGAAATCATGTTTTCCTATGATGCATATGATGCTCAAATTGGTTTAACTATTTCAGTTAAAGCACAATGTAGAACTTGAAAACATTTAAAGTCACACTTCCAATTCATGAATTCGTTTGAGAATCGGGAAGTGGTTTGAACATTTAAGAACATTGTCAAAGACAAAAAGCAGTAAAACAAATGAAAGTACGAGTTCTGATCTGAAATAATCAGAAGTCATCACCTTTTTACTCCCCCTGAAATTATGCATTTGAAACTTATCATTGAAAAAGATATGCATTAAAATTTCAGAAAAGTATCTATGTACTCCCCTTGAAGGTTGATTTCCTCATTCGAGTATTGGAGTACAGTCTCTTATCAGCACAGGAGTAAGGTCTTTTTGATCATTGAAGTACGAGTCCTAAACTGTTGTGTTTAGAAGTCAAACTTTGTTGAAGTACGGGTCTTGCACTTCTGTGTTCAAAAGCCATTATTCTCCTAATCCCCCTTGACAGTAGGTGCGCAACACATAATCATCTTTTTTATTTGATACCCACCGGTATTTGGGTCCATGAATATTAGTTACAGTTCGTATGGGGGTAACTGAGTAAGAACCATACCAGTAATGGTCACTAGTCTTATGAACAGGATCATGTGTACGACAATAAGAACAATAAAATTTCTTACCTGATAAACTGATTAATTGATTTCTCGTGTAGACAAAATCAGGTTTACCTTTACGCGCATTGTTCTTCTTGGCATTCTACGTATGTACACATGACTTCTTACATTTCAGCTCATCTTTCTACTTTGCTTCAATTGGTTTCCTGTTCCAGACCAGTTGTTCTTCATTTGAAGTTTCTTTTCCTTCTTTGATGTGTACATGAACTATCTGTATTTCTATCAAAGAAAAGGTTAGAACTACGAATCTGATTAGAAGATTTAACTAGCCTTTTTGAAGAAACAGGTCTGAATGTTGAACTTGCAGCTGACTTGAATGAGCATTCTGAATCAGCTGAATCATCTCGAGGTGAGTGGACAATTGACTCTGGAGTCGTGTGCTCAATCACCACCACCATTGAAATAATCTTCTCAAGCTCTTTTATCTTTGAAGAATAACTGTCTCGTTCTTTGACAAGAAGGTCAATCTTCGTCTCAAACTCACACTTCTTTTTCTTCTCTTTTTGTGCCAATTTAGACAATTCAGATAGCTTTGCATTAAGCTTCCTAATTGCAGCTTCAAAGGTGCTTCTCTCTTCTTCAAATCCTTTCTTAGCACCCTTCCTTCCGTCTGATATATCTTTTAAGAATCCGGCTGACTTCAGTTCATTTGCCTTCTTCTCATTGGCACTTTTCTTTGAAAGATCTGAGAACTTCTTCTCAAATTCTGAAATTTTCTTTTGAAGCTCAGTGTTCTCAGCTTCCAAAATCTTTATCTTATCTTCACAAAGCCCAGAACTCTGTTTAGAAGTTCTTCATTGAATGCCTTTAATGTACTTACTTCTTTCCTTAGTAAGTTTTTTTCTTTAAGATATCTTTCTGATTTATTGTAGTAACCTGAATAAGTTGAACTGATTTTCTCCATTCCTATTTTCAGCTGTGCAATCTGATCATCAGTACTATCAGAAGAATATTCCATCTTGAATATCTGTTTAGAAAAAGAACTTGAATATGATCGTTAGTCCAAATAAAATTTGATCACACAAAAAATTTTGTCCCCGTAGATAAAATTTGATCACACAAAAATTTTTTGACATTGAAAGGCCATATTACAGTTTTGAGAAATCCTCAGGAAAAATATTCTAAGTATGGAATAGAGAATTGGCGCAAAACCCAGAAATGCGCTAAAGGCAGTGGCGCAAAAGGTTTGTTCGACCGGTGATTTTGCTTCGATCGGAGAGATGTTGACCGGTATTAGGTCGACTGATAGGGTAAGGAACCAATAGTGTGATGACCGACCGGTATGCTTGTGTAGACCGATAAGTTGCTTTGCCCGGGAAGAAGTTTGACCAGAAAAGAGGTTTGGACCGGTAAATTGTAATGACCGGTATGATGTGAGAGTCCAATGGTCGATCAATTTCTTCGATCGGTATGATGTAATTACTTCGACCGGTATGTGAACAGTGGTCTGGACCGGTATAATGTAAGGTGGGTCGACCGGAAATATGCAAGGACCGGTAAGATATTTGGACGTATTCGACCGGTATAAGCTTTTTCTTGACCGAACCACTTCTATGCAATTTCTTGGACCGGTAATATGCAATTTCTGGGACCGGACCTGATGCTTGGACCGGACCTGATGCTTGGACCGGTACTATGCAATTTCTCTGATGTTCTTGATGTGGTCGATGATGTTGTGATCTGAGATATTGAAAGTTATGAGATTATAATATCTCAAAACCTTTTATATCTCAAAACATAATATCTCAAAACATAAACTAAATATCTAGATATTAATTAAACTAATATAATATCTAAACATAATATCTAATAAGCATCTAATTAAAAGATACCCTAAGATATTAAAACTAACTTTGACAACTTATTACAAATGACCCTAGACTATTGTTGAGAGTGATTTGTCAGTTTTTAGCTTCAGATTGCGATCTTCGGATTGAATGATCTTGAATCCAATAATTCTGTGATCTAACACTCCGCCTCCACCACCGTTATATTCGATGCTGAGACTAGTAGTCAACCATTCGAGTCGGTCCACGAGGATCACAATACAAATATCGGTTAGTATATGTTTCTTATTTTATTTTGTCAAATATATCTAAAAGATATGTTGGCTTTGTTTATATTTAAAATATATTTGTATAATGTTTTGATATTAATTTGTAAGTATATGTTTTAAACTTGGTTAATTAATCAAAATATTAATAACATCAAAAGTAAAAATAAATCTATAAAAGTCTTTGTTAATTTACCTTCTTTTATTTATGTTGACAAAAGTTTGCCTTAACGTGTCAGCAAAAGTTTCACTGTAAGATCAATGCAAACTTTTTGGTGTTAAGTTTTGAATCGATAAAAGACTGACCAAAGACATTCTAATGACTTTAGTCGATGGGTTTTTGCTGGCAAAAGCACGACCAAAAAAGTCAAATTACACTTTCGCAAACGAGTTTTTGCATCGGCAAAAGGTTCTATGTATAAATAAATAAAAACTTTTGCTGGCAAAATGTGCTGGGCCGCTAAATGTATGACAAAAAAGTCAAAGAAAATTTTTCAGACGGGAAAGATTGCGTTGGCAAAAGTCTAAAGTCGTTGGGAAAAGAATTTTATACGATTTATTGAGAGATGTTTTTGCCAACGACAATAGTTTGTGGCAAAATGTAAACATTTGCGGGCGGAAAAATCCGATGGCAAAAGTTTTTGAGTTTTTTCTGACGACTTTTGAGACTTTTTCCGGCAACATTTTCCTCTCGAAAAACTAGTTATTTTTATAGTGACATACGATTAAAGAATTTGGATTTTCATTACTTTTTGTTGTTGTAAAATAACAATATCAAACACTTATGAGTGTTATGTTCTTTTCATTTAGCGGTCATGTTAATTTTTTTTATTTTTTGATAATAGGATCTCATGAGTTTTTTAGATTTTCATTGTTATACACTAGTTGGGTTTTAGTTTTAATGAATAACAAGTGTATCAGAAATTAGTGATATTTTTTTCTTCATATCTTCTTAACTATTTACTACTATTTTAGTCTTTAAAAGGTCACCACCCTTTCGATGAGTAATAGTCAACAGTCGAAGCCGTTTTCTTGAACCCTAACTAGTGACCTACTTTGTGGTCAATAACTTTGATCACTAATTTAATCAACTTAGCGATGACTTTCAAGGTTTAGTGATGATATTATTACTTACGAAACTAGTCGACACAAACACACACCGACCACTCTAGCTTTGTCATTATCTAATTAGTCATGACCATTTTTGTATTTTGTCTTTTTTTTAAACAACAAGAGGCAAATATATTAAAACTTGAGACGCTAGCTTACAAATTATTCGAGATTCTTTTTTTATTGTCTCTAACGCAAATTAGTGACGGACATTTATTGATGAGAAGTGACCACCCATATATTTTGTCACTGTAAACAACTTCAGTGTTGTTAGTGACCAAATAATTTTAATTTTCATGGATTTATCTTGTAGTCCCAAGGTCTACCGGTCAAGGTATAGTCAACACTCTCTATACCCGTCTAGACCCACTTAGACATTTTGAGACTATCTGTGTATATCTAGCCTCCATCGAACGGTGCATGTTGGAGTCCCGCATCTTCTACACTAGGATCATTTACCCTCAATACATGTTCGGATTTTCCTCTCTCCTTAAATGTAATACCCCTAAAATTTGAAAATAGCAGACAATTTAAAACTTTCAAAAATCCCTTAAATATATAACTAGAAACACGAATATCTAAAGTTACATGGGAAGAAACAAAATAACATGTATCAGAGTTCTAACGGAACTATCTAGCCCCACAAACGGGAACAAAGTCCGACAGGTGTTACTACAATCACCAAGTCCGTTATCTTCTCAAAACCGGATGACGTCACTAAAGCCATCCTACCGGAACTTCTACTCAGCTCCATGTTGGGAACTGAAGAATTTACCAAGTATGGTTAATGCTGCTAGTTCATCATGGTTACTACTTCTGTGGTTAATACTGCTAGTAGAAGTTAATGCTGCTGGAACAAAGTTAATGCTGCTCTTCATTATTAGTACTCCTGAACTTAGTACTGCTCAGAGTATTAATGTTGCTTATGATTAGTACTGCTTATGAGATGGAGATCCGTATGGAAAGGATGACAGCTGGATAAACTGAAGATATTCAAGGAAGCATATAGAGATAATGATGGAAGATATTCTGAAGATATTTTATTAACTGTAATTATCTTTTAGTTTCAATATATGTATAGCACTGTTTAGAATAGAAAATATAGAACTTTTGTTAATCTTTGTTAGAGAGAATCAACCTCAAGGCATAATTCCTAATTCTAGAGAAGTAGAATTCGTATTGGTGAGCCTGTTCATCAATATTGAGGTTGTGTGTTTAATCTTGTAACTTTAAGCATTCAATACAAGTTTACAAGTGATTCATCAGATTTAATGTGTTATTTACTGTTTCATTGAATATCAAAGTGTTATTCCGCAAACTTCTTTGATATTAGTTTCTGAGAGATTATTCTTGTTGAGAATTCGATCCTGTCAAGTGGTATCAGAGCCTGTATTCTCAGAAATCTTATTCATAATGGAAAACGCAGTTGAATCAAACAGTACCTTGGTCTCAAAGGTTCCAATGCTTAGACCCAATGAATTCGACATGTGGAAGATCAAAATCAAGCAATACATACTCCTCACTGATTATTCTATGTGGGACATCATTGAGAATGGCCCATCTGAAGCAGGAAAGATTGGTGCAGATGGAAAGAGGACACCACCAAAAACTGATGCAGAAAGAAAGACTAGACAGACATAGATGAAAGCCTTGTGCACCTTGCTCTTGGCTATTCCCAATGAATATCAACATCAATTCTGCAACTGCACTGATGTAGAGATGCTCTGGAATGCTCTAGAGAAGAGATTCTCAGGTACCAAAAGTACCAAGAGAAATCAGAAAGCCATTCTGAAGCAACAGTATGAGAAGTTTATGTTAACCAAGAATGAGTCCATGGCTCAAACTTTTGACAGGTTCAACAAGCTAATTGGTGAATTAGCTACTGTGGGAGTACAAATTGATCAAGATGATCTAAACAGGAAGTTCCTAATGTCCCTGAGTGATGAATGGACCATGTATACTGTGTCTTTCAGACAGAATGATCAACTGGAAAAAAGGAACTTGATGATCTATACAATGATCTAAGAGTTTTTGAATCTGAGGTAGAGGCTAAGAAGAAGCCTTCTGGGTATGTTCACAATGATGCACTCCTTTCAGCATCAATTGATTCTTCTTCTAACCCTGAATCAGTTAGTACTGCTAATGGAGCAAGTCAAGAGAAATGCACTGAAGCTGTATTTGAAGCCTTTCTATCCAGTCATGGAAACTCTTCTCTAATTAATGATGACTTGGAAAAACTCCATTCGGATGATCTTGAAGAGATGGACATTAAATGGCAGATGGCCATGCTCTCTATGAGAGTTAAGAAGTTCATAAAGAGAACTGGGAGAAATAACTTCTCTCAAAGAAGAGAAGATGGAGCTGGATTTGACAAGTCAAAGGTGGAATGCTATAAATTCCATCAGAAGGGACACTTTGCTAGGGAATGCAGAAGTGGAGTGTCTCACAACAACAACCACCAGCAGGCACAGTCTGGAAGCTTCAATAGTAACAGAAACCCTGCTCAAGCCCTGGTCTCTCAACAAGGTATGGGGTTTGATTGGAGTGATCAAGCTGAAGAAGCCATCCAAAACCAAGCTCTAATGGCAGAGGTGTATGATCTCCCAACAGAGGTAACTTCTAATCTTTGTACTCAAAATTGCATTAACTTTGTTAAGAGATACCGGGATCACAACCAAAACATGAGTGATGACCTGAAGAGATTAGAAAAGGACATAAAAGATTATGTTAGGATTGTTGAGAGGTTTGAAGAACAGATTAAGGGTTTTCAAGGCAATGGGCTTCAACACTCTTATGACACAAACTACTGGAAGTGGGAGAAGAATGACTTAGAACTTCAACTGACCAGATCCAAAGAGGAGAGTGAAAAGTTAAGAGGAGAGCTAGCTAAAGTCAAGCTAGATGTAGAAAAGTTTTCCAATGCCTCTAAAGCAATGGATTCTTTACTACAAACTCAGATTCATGATAAACTAAGAAGAGGAATAGGGTACAATGCCACACCACCACCCTACAACAACAACTACATCCCTCCTAGTTCAGATTTGTTAGAGACAAAGGATAGGAAGGATTTGCATGAGGGAGCCACTGAGATAGATCCCATAGATAAAGTAGTTGTTAAGGATATGACTGAAAAAGAAGCCAGTGAGAATAGGAACAACTCTGTGAATGGTGAGATTCCTATAGAAAACCACATAATTACCAATGAGGGATGTGGAAAGCATTGGGTCAAGTCCAATAAGGTAGAGAAGACTGAGGGAAAGAACAAGGAGATTCACTATAAGCAGACCACTGTTGTGAACCCTGTCTCTTGCAAACAGTATGCTTGCAATAAATCTGAGCCCCAAAAACATGATAAACCAAGGGGAAATCAGAGAAACTGGAATAATCAATGGGCACAAAAACAAGGGGTTGATCTGAGGAAAATCAATAGACCAAAACCCTGTTTTATTTGTGGAAAGCTTAACCACATTGCCAAATATTGCTACTTCAATCCTATGAACCAAAGGATGAATTTTCAAAGACCTACTCAAAAATCCTTTGGTTATAGGAAGAAAGAAAAGAACCATGTGGCTAAGAAAGTTGTCAAATCTAAAAGCCACATGAAGAAACAGAATGTGGAAGACAATGTCAAGATGTGGATTCGAAAATGTACTAAAACTGTTAGTGCTGCTACTACAAATAGTGCTACTGACAGTGATAGTACTGCTAGAAGCAATACTGCTGCTAGCAATGTTAGTACTGTTGACATTGTTAGTACTTCTGCAAATGTTAATACTGCTAACTCTGTTAGTGTTGTCAACAAGGTTAATACTGCCAAACCTGTTAGTACTGCTAACTCTGTTAGTACTGGTAAAGATAGTGCTGCTTCTAGTATGAGTGTTGCTAGACCAATAATCTTGACAAAGTATTCAAATACTTTGATGAGAAAGGGAGACCCAAGACCACTTTGGCTTGGGTTCCCAATCAATACTAATTGTCTAATCTAATATGCAGGGCAACCAACAGCTCAAGGGGAAGAGCATATGTCATGTTGATAGTGGTTGCTCTAGGCACATGACAGGCAACATGTCATGCCTTCAGGATTTCAAGCATATCAATGGAGGACATGTTGCATTTGGAGACAATCTTACAGGTGATAAAATTAGTGGAAAAGGTAATGTTACAAAAGGTAAGATGACATTTGAGGATTCTACTATGTTGATCAGTTGAAATACAACCTGTTAAGTGTATCACAGGTTTGTGACAAACAACATAGTATATTATTTACCAATACAGAATGTATGATCCTTGCTCCAGGGTTCAAGGTAGTTGATGAAAGTATGATACTACTTAGAACTCCAAGAAAGGACAATGTTTATTGTCTAGACATGGACAATGTTTCAAGTGATTCATCCCTGAATTGTCTTGTTTCAAAAGCTTTTGTGGATGAATCCTCTCTATGGCACAGAAGGATGTGTCACATGAACTTCAAGACAATGAACAAACTTGTTAAAAACAACCTTGTAAGAGGTTTGCCTTCTAAAGTCTATTCATGTGATGATCATTGTGTGGCTTGTCTTAAAGGCAAACAACACAAAGCTTCTCATAAGTCCAAGAAGGTGAACACTATTTCTTCTTCTCTTCATTTATTGCATATGGATTTGTTTGGCCCTACAAATGTTATGAGCATAGGGAAGAAATCATACTGTCTAGTTATTGTTGATGACTACTCTAGATTTACTTGGGTATATTTTCTAAGGACTAAGGATGAGACAAGTGGACTGATCAAATCCTTTATTCTAAGAATTGAAAACCAAACTAATCAAAAAGTAAAAATCATTAGGTCAGACAATGGATCTGAATTTAAAAATATTGACCTAAACACCTTTTGTGAAGAAAAAGGAATTGAGAGACAATACAGTGCTCCTGGGACTCCACAACAAAATGGTGTTGCTGAGAGAAGGAATAGAACACTAATTGAGGCTGCTAGATCTCTGTTAGCTGATTCTAAACTTCCAATAACTTTCTGGGCTGAAGCAGTTAATACTGCATGTTATGTCCAAAACAGAGTTCTAGTGGTCAAGCCAAAGAACAAGACCCCATATGAGCTTTTAAATAAAAGAAAACCCTTTATTGGAATTTTCAAACCTTTTGGGTGTCCTTGTACAATTCTCAATACAAAATCTCACTTACGTAAGTTTGATAGCAAGGCAGATGATGGATTTCTTGTTGGTTATTCATCTCATAGTAAGGCCTACAGAGTTTTTAACTCTTCTTCTAGAATAACTGAAGAAAGTGACAATGTCAAATGCAATAAGAACACACCAAATCCAATTGGGTCTGGTCCTCAGTGGCTGTTTGACATTGATTCACTAACTAACTCTTTTGGTTTTAGTAGTAATGTTTGTACAGGTTCAGGAAGTGGAGGATCAGGGACTACACAAGATCAAGACAGTATGCCTCAGTCTGTGATTTTTCCCTTACCTACAGTGGATCCTGTTAAATACTGTGAAAAGGAGCCACCTACTGAATCAAGTCAGAGTGAAGAAGAAAGAAGAGATGAGGAGACTCAAGGGAATGTAGAACCAGAAGTAGCTGCTGAACTCACCTCAGTTGAGTTGAATGACTCCAATATAGAGGTTGGACTCAATGAAGAACCTAGTCATCACACCAGAACTCAAAAGAATCATCGTCCTCAGCTGGTAATAGGAGATATCTCTTCTCCTATGATGACTAGAAATCAAAGCAGGCTGCAAGAAATGCAAGACCAACAACATACAGTTCTTTCTTGCTTTTTATCCAGCTTGAGCCTAAGAAGGCTCATGATGCAATGAAAGATTCCAGTTGGATAGAAACCATGCAAGAAGAACTGTTACAGTTCAAGCTGCAAGATGAATGGGATCTGGTAGACCTTCCTAAAGGTCAAAGAGCAATAGGCACTAAATGGGTCTTCAGGAATAAGAGAGATGAGAGAGGAATAGTGATAAGGAACAAAGCAAGGTTGGTGGCTCAAGGGTATACACAAGAAGAAGGAATAGATTATGAAGAAGTATTTGCAGCAGTGGCTAGGATAGAAGCAATTAGATTGTTCCTGGCATATGCTTCTTATATGAAGTTCAAAGTCTACCAAATGGATGTAAAAAGTGCATTTTTAAACGGCTCAATTGAAAAAGAAGTATATGTCTGTCAACCTCCAGGGTTTGAAAATCCAACCTATCCAGACAGAGTATACAAATTGAAGAAAGCACTTTATGGACTGCATCAAGCACCAAGAGCATGGTATGACACTCTGTCATCCTATCTTTTGGAAAATGGCTTTGAGAGAGGAGTCATTGATAAGACTCTGTTCATCAAGAGAAAGAAGAAGGATATCTTGCTGGTTCAAATCTATGTGGATGACATCATCTTTGGATCCACAAGAGACAATATGTGCAAGGAGTTTGAGGAACTAATGCATCAAAGGTTCAAAATGAGTTCCATGGGGGAACTTACCTTTTTCCTTGGACTCCAAGTCCAACAGAAGTCAGATGGTATCTTTATCTGTCAGTCCAAGTATGTGCAAGACATTCTAACCAAGTTTGGTTTCTCAGATTCCAAACCTGCCAACACACCTATGGAGACACACAAGCAGATAACAGCAGATCTTGAGGGGGAGGACATGGATGTTCATCTTTATAGATCCATGATTGGCTCTCTCATGTATCTTACAGCTTCTAGGCCAGACATAATGTTTCCAGTCTGTGTATGTGCAAGATTTCAAGTTAGGCCAAAGCAATCACACTATCAAGCTGTTAAGAGGATATTAAGATATCTCAAAGGGCAACCTAGATTGGGACTTTGGTATCCTCATGACTCATCATTTGACCTACTTGCATACTCAGACAGTGACCTAGGTGGAGCAAACTTGGACAGAAAATCTACTTCTGGAGGATGCCAGTTTTTGGGTGCAAAACTAGTATCTTGGCAGTGCAAGAAACAAACCACAGTGTCCACATCTACAACAGAAGCAGAGTATATAACAGCTGCAAGTTGCTGTTCTCAAGTCTTATGGATTCAAAATCAAATGCTGGACTATGGGGTAACCTTTCTACACACTCCAATCTTTATTGATAATAGCAGTGCTATATGCATTGTTAATAACCCTATAAAGCACTAAAAAACAAAGCACATAGAAATCAGGTATCACTTTATAAGAGATTATAATGAAAAGAAACTTATTCAAGTTGTAAAAGTTCATACTGATAACCAGTTTTCTGATCTATTCACCAAAGCTTTTGATGTGGGTAGATTCACTTTCTTGGTAACAAGTGTGGAAATGATCAACTCTGAATAAGCTCCTATCTAAAAAGTGGTTAACTACCTGTATATAGTCTGTTTGGTGTTTCTAATCTTCTGTTTCAGGAACTTCATTACCTTCATCAGACCTTGATAAGCATCAAAAAGAGTAAGTACAGTTAATACTGCCAGTGCAGTTTTAATACTGCTAGTGCACAGTTAATACTGCTAGTAGTTAATACTGCTCTCAGTTAATACTGCTAGTTAGTTAATACTGCTCTCAGTTAATACTGCTAGTGGTTAATACTGCTTGTTAGTTAATACTGCTAGCGGTTAATACTGCTTGTTAGTTAATACTGCTCTAGGTTAATACTGCTCATAATCCGAATATTATAAATACCCTTTGCCCGCCTAAAAGTTCATAACGACTCTTTGCATACTGTTCACTTGCGCTCTAACCCTTTTCTGTCAAGTACCAAGTTTTTCAGGCAAGAACATCCCAGTTCAATGGCATCCATGGCATTCATCGACGAGCACAATGAAATCGCGATGCTCCAAAAGCCAAAGCAAGCTGCAGGATTTCATCAGATAGTGGATTTTCTGAAAACTAGCCATATCGCCTATGCTCTGACAGTGTCTCCATCAATCTACATCGAGCATCAAAGGCAATTCTGGGCAAATGCCACCATTGTTGCTGAAAATGGTGTGCAAAAGATCAAGACAAGGGTCTGTGAAAAACCTTTGACAGTTACTAAAGAGGTAATTCGCATCAGTCTACGTCTAGACGATGCCACTGGTATCTCATCTATCTCTAATGATGAACTGTTTTCCAATCTTTCAAGGATGGGGTATGGAGGCCCATTGGGTGTTTTTAAGTTCTCAAAAGCTAAATTTTCACCTCAATGGCGTTTTCTTGTTCATACCCTGATGCACTGCATTTCTAAAAAGACTACTGGATGGAGTGAGTTCAGCAGTCCCATTGCTTATGCTTTGGTCTGTTTGGCCACTTCCAGAAAGTACAATTTTTCTCAAATGATTTTTAATGATCTTGTCTCAAATCTGGGAAGTAAAAAGAGTTTTTATATGTACCCCAGGTTTATCCAAGAAGTTATCACCCATGAATTGACGGATATGCCTCATTTTGATGAGGTATATGTACCAAAAATTCCCAAAGGTAAGGTCTTTTCAAACATGAAAAGATCCCCTCTGGACTCGGAAGGAGTTGACACCCCATTGTTCTCTACAATTATGGTGGTGTCCCCCACTGAAGAAGGTATGGCAACAGGGTCAAGGCCCCCATTAGACCATCCCACTGCTAGCCAATCCCAACCTTCCCACTCTATATCTATCCCACAGTCCCTACTTCATAAGCCCACTTCTCCAATTACCCAAACTTACAAAAGGAAACAGGTAAAGAAGGCTCCTTCCCTTCTTGTACCATCACCCACTGAGCCTTTAAGCCCTCTAAGGGAGAATTCTCCTTTAGAGAATATCCACAGGGAAACCACAGGGGTGTCTCCCAACCCCAAGGAGGTGCTCACTAAGGTGGAGGTTGAGCATATGGGTGTTAAGGCTGCCACTACTCCTGCTAGAACAGAGGAGGTCAATGGTAACATACATAAGACCTTCCCCATGGCAACTTTGGGTGAGCAATCATCCAAAGGTCCCAAGTGCCAAGAAACCAAGGGGGTGGATAGTGCTTCTACTAGGCAGAAGGCTTCCACTACAAAAAGATCCCATGATCCTTCAAAAGAGGGTAACACTTCTGGAGAAGGTGAGGACAGATATAACTACCAGGAATTGCTGGATGCTATGGGAAACATCAACCTAGATGTCATCCAACAAGGAAAAGACATAGAAGAAATGAAGCTGGTAATCTTGTCCCAACAAGTGCAAATTACCAAACTCAAGCAATTGGTGATGAAGCTAGTCCAGAAAAAGAAGAAGAGACAGTTTGTGCTAAGGAGAAGGAAATCAGGGGATGATGCTCCCAAAAAGGGGGAGATCAACATGGAAGAAGCCACAGATAAGGGGGAGATTGATGGGGTGAAATATGATGGTGAGGGGGAGAGATTGGATGCCGAGGGGGAGCAAGAAGCAGAAACTGAAATAGAACAAGCAGCAGCAGTAACAAAAGAGAAAGCAGTAGTAACAGAGCAAGCAACAGAAACCATTAATGCTGCTAGTTCAAGTAAAGCAGCAGAAATGGTTAGTACTGCTGAAATAAGCAAAGCAACAGAAACAGTGAAAGAAGTTCTAACAGAGCTGAAGATTGCAGAAACCTTACTTAAAGCCAAGCATGATACTCCCAAGGTCACCTCAAAGACCAAAGGAGTAGTCATCAAAGAACAAGGGGATGTGATCAAGAAAGATGGCAGTAAGAAGGCAATGAGTAAAGAGAAAGGCAAAGCAAAGCTAGTTGAATCTGATTAACCAATGAAAAAGCAGAAATTGATTGATTCAGATGAAGCTCTAGCTAGGAAAATACAAGCTGCGCTTGAAGAAGCAGAAACCATGCAAGTACAAAAGGATAGAGAGATAGCTAAAGCAATGGCTGCAGAGTTAAACAAAGCCTATCAACAAAGCTTAGCAACAGAACAAGCAAAGCAGAAAGCTACATCTTTGAAGAAGCCTGCCAAGATCAAAATGGCTGCAAGGAAAATACAACCTTCAAAGACATATCTAGGTGCTCAAGAGAGAAAGAAAATGATTACTTTCCTCAAGGGTGCAGTAGGTGTCAAGGTAGAGATGTTCTCAAAGATGTCTTTTGAGAAGCTCAAGAAGATGTATGATGCTGAGATGATAAAGCTTCAAGGGGATAATATTGCAAGGGTTGAAATGGAGAAAAGAATGAAAGAGAGTAATGATTTCTTACAAAAACCATTCCCTGATGAGCAAGAAACTCCAGAGAAGGAAGCAACAATTGGTGAAAGTCTAAGGACTTTAAAAAGAACAAAGATGATTGCCAGGAGAAAGCTTACAAAGAAGCCTAGATTAGTGGAAGAAGGGCCTGAAAAGGTTGCTGAAGAAGAAGAGGCACCTGAGTCATCTACAATGAAAGAACCTGCAAGTACTGATGATGTCAAAATGTACATGGTAGTGATGGACAAAGTGCCTGAACCAATTTCAGCTGAACCTGTTGGTATAAAGCCTCCTGAAGTCATTCATTGGGATGTAATGGAGGTTGATGGTAAAGAGTACATAAGGCTGAAAAGACAAGATGAGAAGTATGAAGTTTACAGTACTTGGGCCAAGATTGTCAGAACATGCTCAAGATCAGATATTGAAGAAATGTTTGAAATAGGAATGAGATTATATGCAGATCAACTGCAAGCTCCAGAGATTTCAATTACAAAGTTAGTGATGGAGTATCTGTGTATGATGTTCAAACCTGATGAAGTGGAGGAGATCAAAAGGAATGTTTTTCAAACAGTCAACAACTGGACTCTATATGAAACTAGTGGAGTATATGCAGTGACTTTAGACATAAATCACATAGAATACTTCCTAGTGGATAGAGTATATAACCACAGCAGACTAAAGCTTCATGCAATGCTGAAGAAAAAGCTAGGATGTGTTCCAGAATCAGAGATGGCTAAGTATTTGATCCAAAGAACAATCAATCAGAGTTTGGGGTTGGATGCAAATACTGGAATTTAAGTCATGATGAAGTTTTGGGAGCATCTTGAAGAAAGATCTGAAGAACTTGACTTCTCTTCCTAAAAGTCAAGTTAGGGGGAGATTGTTGGGAACTGAAGAATTTACCAAGTATGGTTAATGCTGCTAGTTCATCATGGTTACTACTTCTGTGGTTAATACTGCTAGTAGAAGTTAATGCTGTTGGAACAAAGTTAATGCTGCTCTTCATTATTAGTACTCCTGAACTTAGTACTACTCATAGTATTAATGCTGCTTATGATTAGTACTGCTTATGAGATGGAGATCCGTATGGAAAGGATGACAGCTGGATAAACTAAAGATATTCAAGGAAGCTTATAGAGATAATGATGGAAGATATTCTGAAGATATTTTATTAACTGTAATTATCTTTTAGTTTCAATATATGTATAGCACTGTTTAGAATAGAAAATATAGAACTTTTGTTAATCTTTGTTAGAGAGAATCAACCTCAAGGCATAGTTCCTAATTCTAGAGAAGTAGAATTCGTATTGGTGAGCATGTTCATCAATATTGAGGTTGTGTGTTTAATCTTGTAACTTTAAGCATTCAATACAAGTTTACAAGTGATTCATCAGATTTAATGTGTTATTTACTGTTTCATTGAATATCAAAGTGTTATTCCGCAAACTTCTTTGATATTAGTTTCTGAGAGATTATTCTTGTTGAGAATTGGATCCTGTCACTCCACTCGCCACTCAGATCCATCTAAGACGTGATATATATATCGATAAGAAAAAGTGTTAGGCTTAACGCCTAGTGAGTTAAAGCAGTTTAATCATTTATAAAACATAAAACGTTTTAAAACCAATAACTCACTCTAAAGACTTCCGTTCTTGAAAACATAAGATATAAAAGGTTTTACTTTCAAATCACGTCTCTACTCACATATTTTTAAGCAAATAAACGCCATTTAATATCTCCCAAAATCTTTCAAGCACCCAATAAAACGTTTCACAGTGGGTCAACATCATTTTTAGTGGCCAAAATGCCCAACATAGCGTTGTAGATCATTTATAATATTTAGCAACTCAATATACTCAAGAACACTAAAGTGCCCAAGATATCATTAAGTATGAAACGAACACATTAATGTAGGTTTAAAACCCAAAACATTTATATTTTGATATGTATATAGTTTTGTAAATCAACTAAAACTCACCTTTCTAGATTTAGACCAAATCTAGATTTTACCCACAAAGCTTGAGCTCCTAGAATGAGCTCTTGAACACCTCCACTAGCTCCAAGTTTCCACCACAAACTTTAGCTACAAATATTCCTAAGTTAAACTAATCCGAACAAAAGGAAAGGAAATATAACCTTGAAACCCTAATATCTTAGGTGAAGGAAAAGAAGGGGTTACCTTGATTGTAGCTTGAATACACCCAAAAACACTTCTAGATCACTAATGTGACCTTAAATCCCAAAGCATTAAAGGAATGGGAAAAGGGTTTGATAAACCCTAGAAACTTGAGGATTCTAGAAATGGGGAAAGGAGATGAAAACTCTTAGTGTAGCAATCTAAACCTCACCATTGGAGAGGTCCAAACATGAAGATATAAGGAAGATGGAGCCTTGTATGAACCTAGATCGACATTAGAGAGGTTTGAGAAGTTGAGAGTGAGTTTGGGATGGAAGGATGAGAAGTTAAGAAGAAAACCTCTCAAAAATCAAACTTATCAGCCTCCTAGAACCCGACAGGCGACATTGCCACGCGATAGAGACAATGTCTCTATCGCATGTCACAATCGCCGAGCTCGTACCACGACCCTCCCCCTCTTAGAGACTATGCCCCGTGATAGTGACCAATGTCACAGTCGCGGGCATACTCGCCTAACCTGTATCGAGTCTCTCTTTTCACCCGCGACTATGACTGGCGTTTGTGCCCTCTAGTGGCCCGATGCTTTCTCTACCCGAAAACGACCCTTTTTACATCTGAATGTTTCCGATCCGATGAGCGACTTTCACAAGACATTAACTCGTCCGTAACCGCAACTAAGGCTTTCCAAGGATCACAAAAATACTGGCTTAATCTTGATAAAATTTCGGGTTGTTAGGACTGAAAGTCCTACGTGTTGAAAGTGGAATAAAGTATTTGTAAGGGTTCAATATGTAATTAACTAATAGTTGTTTTAATTAAATGGGCCCAAGCCCATAAGCCCATTAGTCCTTGTAAGCCTGGTATATAAAGGCTTTATTTATCTCATAATTAGGGTTGAACAGTTTAGAAGGTTAGAAATTCATTATTCAGTTTTCTAGTCATTAGGTTTACATACCCTTATCAGAAATTCTCTCTGTAAACCTTAACCCTTTGAAGTATTATCAATCATATGACTAGTTGTTGTGGCCTATAATCTGTTCATCATTGTTCATATTTACTTGTGATTGCACTGCACTGGGATCTACAATTGGTATCAGAGCAGATAGGCAAAAAGGTTTGATCCAGTAAAAAGGTTTGTCTGAAACCCTAAAATCAATTACTTGTGTTAATGGCTTTACTTGCTTTAATTGATTGTTAGTGTTTACATTCTGTGTTTTATCTGATTGTTCGATATATGTTAAGTTAAGTTTTTTTGTATCTGGTTTTCGATCGAAAGTTATCTTCTGGAATTTTTTTTTATCGATCGAATCTGGGTTTTTCTGTGTGCAAACCTTCAGTCTAAGTGTTTTCTGTGTTATCTATCGCATCCGGTCGTTTTTTTTTGTTTGATTTTCTGTGTTTTATTATAGCTTCCGGTCTTTCTGTATGAAAAAGGAGGTTCCGGTCGATTAAGGATTGTTTATTTTGTGTTTCTTTTGATCGAAGGATCGAAGGATCTGGGTTCGATTTCGGTCGAATCCCAGAAATTCATCGGGTTCTTCGGTCGACTCTTCGTGTTCATCGGTCTTTTATGATTAATCGATCTTATCTGATATTTGTGTTTATCGCATTTATAGTCATTAGACCTGAGCCTTCGACCGAGTGTTTGTAAACACCGGTCCTATCTTCGACCGGGTAGTTGTGATCTCCGGTCATTCCTTCGACCGGACCTTATATTTCTCGGTCTTGCCTTCGACCGGAGACGTGTATTCTTCGGTCTTACCCTTCGACCGGGTACTTGCTTACTCCGGTCTTATCGTCGACCGGTATCTTGCTTACTCCGGTCTTTCCCTTTGACCGGGTACTTGCTTACTCCGGTCTTACTTTTGACCGGTATCTTGCATATTCCGGTCCTTCGACCGGACCCCTGCTTGACCGATTGTGATTTAAAAAAAAAGGTCAAATTTTTTTTGTCTCACGATCATTTTGCAGTGCAATTTTTTTAGCCCCCGTACTTCAAGGATTCAGCGTGTCATTTGTGACCCTAAACTTTCAAGTTTCACAAGTTGTCACTTTTGGTCCTTGCACTTTAGCGTACCATCTCTTTGAAAAGTTCAGTCCCTGTATATCAAAAGGAATGCCTTCAAGCGAAGCTCTTTCAATAAGTATGGATGAGATGCCACCGGTTCTTTACAGAGGAGAATATGACAAATGGAGGATTCAGTTCTTAGACTTCATTGATAAACATGACTTGGGTGATTATATCAGATTATCTCTGAGGGAAGGAAAAATGGAAACTCCGACAGATATTTGTTATTATATGGGAGAAAATGGAAGAACGGAACACTTAGTGTACACAATACCATTTAAGGATTACACAGATGAGCAAAGAAAGAGATTTCAAGCTGATAAATTATCTAAAGCTTTTATCTTGCAAGGAATTTCCGAGGAGATTTCAAAAGAGATTTCTGTAAGTTTAGACAGTAAAACGGCTACAGGAAAACAGCTGTGGGAACATCTTGAAAAGATAATGATAGGACCAAAGATGTCTTCAAGAGTAAAGTTTTTGGAAGCTGAGAACTCTGAGCTAAAAGGAAAGATCTCTATTTTGGAAGCTAAAACTCAGCAAACAGTCTCTGTTGAAAGTTCTGAGGAAAAGATTTCTGAACTGAAATATGCAAATGCAGATCTTCAAAAGCAAATATCTGATTTGGAGCAAAAGCATGCTCAAGATAAATCCGAGTTTGAGAAATCTTTCGCAAAGAAGTTCTCAGAATTCTCGAGAAAATGTGCTGATGAGAAGAAAGAAGTTGAGCTGAAATGCATAAAACTTTCTCAGCAATTTTCTGATTTTCAGAAAGTAATCATTCTAGAAAGAGAGAAGTTTGCCAAAGAGAAGAAGGCCATTGAACAAAAGAATGTTGGATTCTTCAAGGAAATATCCGACCAAAGAAATGATGCTGAGAAGGGATTTGAAGAAGAACGAAGCATCTTTGAGTCTGAGATTAAAAAGCTGACTGCCAAGCTATCTGAACTATCTGAGAAGGCACTAAAAGAGCAGAAGACGAAGTCTGAGTTCACGAAGAAGATTGACCTGCTTGTTAAAGAAAGAGACAACTTTGCATCAACAATTAAAGTGCTTGAAAATAATGTATCAAGTTCAAATCAGAAATCTGTCTATTCACAAAGGTCAGTTAAATCTTTTGATCGGATTCGTAAAACTAACCTTTTCTATGATAGCAATATAGATGGTTCAGGTACACATCAAAGAATAAGGAGACACAAAGAAGAGGAACTGGTCTGGAAGAAGAAACCAGTTGAAGATGAGCTGAAAGAAAGTGAATCGTGTGTACATGCGGTTAATGCAAAGAAGAACAATGCGAGTAAAGGTAAACCTGATCATATCTACTCGAGAGATCAATTACTCAGGTTGTCAGGTAAGAAATACCACTGTTCTTATTGTCATACACATGATCACATTCACAATACCAGTGATCATTTCTTGTATGGTTCTTATTCTATATCTCCTACAAGAACTGCAACTAACATTTCTTGACCCAAATACCAATGGGTACCAAAGAAGAAAAATGATTTTGTGTTGCAGGCACCACATGTCAAGGGGGAGTAAGAAATCAATGGATCTTGAATAACACAGTTCAAGACCCGCACCTCAATGTCAAGATTATGGTTTCTAAGTAATTCAGCTTAGAACCCGGACTTCAACGATGTTTGGCTTCTGATTACATGACAGATCAGGACCCGTTCTTCAACGTAAATATCTTCTAATCATATATCGTTCTATCATGATTTGAAGGGGATCTTAAAAGGTAAATATCTTCTAATCCTAGATCTCTGATTGTTTGAAAGAAGAACAACTTTCAAGCATGAAAAAACAGTTTCTGAAATGTTCAAACCACTTCTGGTTCTCAAAAGATTTTATGAATATAGAAGTGTGAATTTAAATGTTTTTCATTTTTTTGAGCTTTAATGTTTAACTGACTGTGTGTTTCTAAAGATCAGTACTTGCGTATTATCTTATCCTTATACTGTAACGTATTCACACACACAGGTTCAGTACTTCATTTGTATTTGTTATTACCATGTCTCATAACAAAACAATTTTTTCGATGGTAATACCCCCGTTTGAAATTCAATATTGTTGAGCATCAATCATCATTTCCAAATTTGTGCTTTCATTGCTAAATTGTTTATATTTGTTCATATAAACAAAATATCCAATTCTTTGATACCCTAACCAGTTTAGTTGATCTGATTGATACATTGTCAGTTTTTCAAAGTTTAATTGCTCAAATCTCATGAGCATACATTTTGACAATGTTATCATACATTTTGAGCTTAAATGTTCAAGATAAACTGTTGAGCTATCATTCTTTATAGGAATTACATGGGATTTGTGTGAGAACTTAAACAAAACTTCTATGGATTCACGTTAACCAGTGTTTCTTACCCCGGAAGTTATCCTAGAGTGATTTGAGGGGTGAGGGGTCATAAATCAAAGAGTGGGGGAGATAACTCATCGGGTTGAGTTTTTCTCATTGTGCTTAGTGGAAAAATGAAAAAGAGAGTTTGGTTAGAAGTGAGCTTTAATGATAAAAAGAAAGAGGGTGTGAGAACAGAGTTAAAAGAATATGAAAACTCTACACCAAACACTTTCTGAGCCGGGCAGCCACATATTCTGATTGGTTCACATTCTTTGGTGACCATCATTGAAAATAGCACCTAGCCCATGTCAACTCTTGCATTAACCCCACCAACCACTCGTTTCTTTCTTAACAAAGAAATGTTTCATTTTCTTTAGGGACGCAGCATATCTGCTATCTAGTCTTCACTCAGAATATTTAGATATTGAAAAAGAAGGAAAGTTGCTCCACCTTCGCACCTCTTTCATGCACATTGAGTCCGTGTAATATCTGTTGCTGTCTCAACAGTTTACACATTTTTGAGCCTGATCAAGCTAAGTAGCTTCAATCATTTCTACACTTGCACGAGCACACAAGAAATGAGTTTTCTTGTCATAACATTCATAGAAAATTACTTTGTGGTTTTTCGATGATTGAATGGAAGCCCTGGGGGAGTGAACATCACAAAAGCTCATTTCCAAAGTACATCCGTTGTACAAAGTGGCTCCGTGCTACTTACAGGCATACTAACTGTTTCATCTGTTGAGAATCAAAGTTACATTGTTCATTATGTCTGAATTTGAAAAGATTCGGATATATACGTTTCATGAATTGACGGATAATCAGATCAACGGGCGGAGAATGCCAAATTATCATAGATGGGAGATCAAAGAAAGTGCTGAAATTGAATAAGTTTTGATGATCATGATTTTCATAATCATCAAAAAGGGGGAGAAATGTTTACAATGTTCAATTTCAAAGTTTTAAAGACAGAAAGTTCAAGTTTTTCAAGATTGGTTCTGAATGAAGATGATTCGTGAAAGTTTGTTTTTCTGAAGACAGTCTAGAGATCAAAGAGATGAAGATGTTGTGTTAATGTTTCAAAGATGAGGATTTCAAAAGGTTTTATTGTATTTCTTCTATCTTGTATCATATGGTGTTTGCTTCAAGTCATTTCCTCCTACGAGCTGATTGAAACAAGTTCTTAAGCTGAAAGTCTATTCAACTCGCGGTTCAAAGACAGATTCTTTGTTTTAAATTGAAGATGCACCGTGGAAAGTCACGTTACTCTCACATTATCTTTCTTGTTTGTTGATCCGATGTGATTGAGTTTCTACAGTTAAAAGTTGCGTGATAGTGCGTTCAGTCGAGGCTACTGTACATTGAATCTGGTTACAAAGTTGAAACTATGAAGACCAAGAGCTTTATTCAAGGGGGAGCTTGGAAAGATATGAATATATGCAACACCAAAGTTCTTCAAAGATTCAAGAGGGAAAGAAGTTCAAACCTGAAGATTTAAAGAAGATCAATGTTTGAAGTTTTTTCCAAGAAGATAAATGATTTATTCAACTTTAGGGGGAGATTGTTAGGACTGAAACTCCTACGTGTTGAAAGTGGAATAAAGTATTTATAAGGGTTCAATATGTAATTAACTAATAGTTGTTTTAATTAAATGGGCTCAAACCCATAAGCCCATTAGGTAAAGGCTTTATTTATCTCATAATTAGGGTTGAACAGTTTAGAAGGTTAGAAATTCATTATTCAGTTTTCTAGTCATTAGGTTTACATACCCTTATCAGAAATTCTCTCTGTAAACCTTAACCCTTTGAAGTATTATCAATCATATGACTAGTTGTTGTGGCCTATAATCTGTTCATCATTGTTCATATTTACTTGTGATTGCACTGCACTGGGATCTACACGGGTGTTACATTAAAGGATCTTTTGGAGAGAAATCTAATAAGTCAACATATTCTTATAGTGACTATGTGAAACATCCCACAAGACTTGATAGACGATGCTTAAACACCATGGAAGTTGTCCTTGGCCTTATATATTGATGCATCACACGTTAATTGAAAGAAGGTTGATTTTGTTGATTTTACGAATACCCACGAACAATCTCTTCTGAACTCCCATTGCATTTCAAATCCTTTCAATTCCACACAATCACATTAACTAAAGGTCGATCTTGACCAAATAGGAACAATTAAGCCAACTTTTGGCTTGGATCAAGAGTTTTAATAGGAATAGGAGTCAACTTATCCTGGGATGTTTTCTCTTATGTAACTAGTTGAGACTCGGAGGCAACTTGGTTCAATTATGTGGAACCAGATACTAGACATAGGTCCTTAATGTAATCCTAGTAGTGAATGAGTATGACTTGGATCCTTGGGTGCCCTCCCCCACATCTATGTACGAGCCAACATTGTTGTGGCCATGGTCCAGTATTGAGCTCACAACTCGGAAAGTGACTTACTCTTGTGTTCCGCCACAATCCTTGGAAATCGGGTCTCCCCCGTCACTGTAAGATACTTTTCGGACCGCAAGGCCCTTATATGATTAATTGTCAACTTTTACCTTTCAAATTTAACGAAAATCTATTTATCAGTATTTCTTTCATTTCCAAGTTACAATTATGAAATGTTTGTTCTCACTACGCATAAAACCTAACACTTCTTCTAAAATGTCATGTATAACAAGTTCATTAATTGCAGGTCCCCATGACTTGAGGGAAAAGTGTTGGATCGTTAGCGGCATTTTTTGGAGATATACTTTTGGATTATTGGCGTACAGAAATGAATAGACATTTTTGGGAGATTGAGTGGACAACTATTTTACTCTAGATATAGATTGTTTAGATTAGTAATTTGTCAATGTTAATGTCCATTTATAGAAGGTGTAAACGCTATTCCTATTTCCCTTTATGGGTGATTTTCCTTTATTTAAGATGTCCCATGTTGCAATTTATTAGCTTTAAATTTACCCCTATTTTTAGGGTATTACACCCACGGTGAGCGCCAAACTATTTATGCCAAAAATCGCACCAAAGACGATCTAAGGTTTGGATGTGGAGCCTAGTCAACTATAGACAATCTCTTGAAATAAACAAGTAAAATAATAAATGAAATACAATCAAGACAAAAATTTTGGTGACGCGAAAAACACCGTCGAGGGTAAAAACCGCGGATGATCGTAGGAATCGTTATTGAACTATGGACGTCGATTAGAGACGTTGACCTTAATAATGACAGTGACTATTACAAGACATGGATACAATAAAATAAATGTAGTAAACTGTTGTGTTATGAATAATCGTGAGTGATTGTCGTGCGAACGGTTTGAGAGCTTTTCAGAACAATTCTTGAGATTGTTGTTGTTTGTGTGTCCTTCCGAATTCCCTTGAGGTCTTCTTATAGTTGGCTTTTTGTAACTGTCCTTTAAATACCATAACTGTTATCTCTATTATGTGTTATCTCTATTATGTGTGTTAATGAGAAAAACAGTCCAATCATGATGATGTTGATCATCGCTTTGAGCCATGATTGATATTAATTCTTCTATCAATGAGAGATCTAAAATGAATTCACAATAAAGAGCTAACATTTTATCGTAAGAAATTGACTGTTAGTTGGTCGCAGAAAATCATAGATCGAGGATACTTTGTCGTGGGAGTTTGATCGTTCGACCAAGGTCAATGCGATTGGTCGGGATGATACTTCGACCGTCGGGCTTATGAAACTTTACCTAGACGACTATTATGAAACCTAACTTTTGGAAAGGATGGAAGTTTTGTTTATTGCCTCATGGAGTACTAAGACAAGGTGTTCAAGTCAACAAGTGAATGTATGTGCAACAAAATACGTGATCACATGCAAACATGTTTGTCGAAATGTGATATATGCTAAAATCCACCTGTATAGCTTGTGTGGAGTTAGCTATTTAAATTATTGTGGAAACCATAAGAAAACTAATTAATATGTATATCGTTCATCTAGCGAGGGCAAATTAACGACTAATTTGAATGTTTAAACATACACCCTAAACCAACTGGAAAGTTTATAGTAAATGATTGTTTTTGATGAAGAAACTTTCTCCTACCAAATATAACTATGTTTATAGGCATATCCCTCCTTGAACTAGCTTTGAACATCTACGCAACCTTGAAGGACTCAACGATCATACCCTAATATTTTTTAGGGTTTAGTCTCAGGGTTGTAGCTTGTTAACATATTGTTAATGAGATTAAAGATTACTATAATGAGGCTTTTTTTTGGATATTACTTGGGCCTTTTTTAAGCAATAAAACATTTGAAATTCATAACTTATATTAAAGATAGATTTTTTTTCAAATAACCACTTTGACACAAACATGAAATAATTAATTGAATCAACTGCAATTATTTCATGACATTAGTTTATTTTTTCCATGAACCAAAAAATTAATTACAAAAAATCAAAGGTGATGATCCAATAAACCGTCTTCTACAACCTTCCTTCGTGTCTTTATATCCTTCTAAATTTGTAAGGAAATGAGGGTCATTAACGTTATCTTGCACTTCGAGTAGATTTTTTCATTGAACCGAAACTAAAAAATATCAACAATGATGATCCAACAAATCTTCTCCTTCAACCCTCTCCTTCCTTTCTATATATCTTTTTACATATGAGTTGAATGAAAAGGGGGTCATCAATGTTTCGATTAGGTTTTCTTCAAATTGAATTAGATTACGACCGTTTCCGTTCTGTGCTTGAAGAGTGCTTTTGGAAAAATGTTTGACCCTTTTTGAGTAAAGAACAGTTGAAATAAATCATTTGACTAATTGCGGCTATAATTGTTATCAACACGTAATTGATTTAATAGATTTGATCTTTTTATATAAGTTAGTTTAGAAACTATATAGTTTCACCAAAAAAAAACTCCATTGCATTTCAATTCCATACACTCCCACATTAATTAAAAACCCCATTGCATGGACCAAGTTTAGCTTGTGTGGAGTTAGCTATACAAAATTATCGTGGACGCTCATACGAAAACTAATTTGTATATCGTTCAATCTACTGAGGGTAAATTAAGATGGTTATAAGAAATAGTGAATGATTTTTCGTTCCCTTCTCTCAAACAGATTTGACCCATTACTATACCAAAAATTCAGTAACAACTTAACACAAGAGACTGCTTCCTAATTTATGTATGATGTACTACAAACAATTTTTTTTTCTTTTTCTTTCTAACAATACTCATCAATGCTTCAAAACAACCCTCCTAACATCTTTACCTGTTAAATATCTAATATAAAAGATATCTGACCAATTCGATAGCATTGCGACAGACTTATGCAGATTTTCCATGAGATACCACACGAGTTCATTCAATGCCTGGACTCGTCCTTAGAATGGTTTAACTTAAACTGTCCCTGACTCATCCTTCAATACACCAACTGTCACCAACTCCGTTAAGAAGGTTGCTTACATACTTTGGATGGGAGAAAGGGTATGATACCTTTTGAACCTGTCAGTTCAAATCAACAAAAAGATTCTTCTCCCAAGTACTAGCTACAAGGACAAGGGAAAGGACAAAGTCAATGCATTGAATCAGTAGTTAGCATTCACAAAATGCTACTATCTCATTGACTCTATCATTAGGAGAAAATGAGGCTTCCCTACTACTAGTAGTAGGGATTAGAGCCATGTCTTGTTCCACTTTGACCAAGACGAAATGCTATGAACATTGAGATAAATTAAGCAAAATCCATGAATCTTGATGGAACAGGGAAGAGTTATTGTTTAGAATCTGCACAGGTTTAGATCTTCCCAAGATCATGCAATCTGGCCATTCCATAAATCATCATGCATTCAACATCAATCATAGAATAAGGATTGAAGAAAGAACAAGAAACGTCGGTTGAACCCTTTAATAATCTGGAAATATATTTAGAATTCCACACATACTGAAACTATACAAATCGATACATATATATAGACACTGAAAGGGTGCCTTCGAACCATTGCGACTGTTCGAATGGTGGTGATTGAACAATCACGCCCCTTGACAAATAACTACCTATAACTACCATAACTACCTATAACTACCATAATAATTAAACCTATGTTTTGACATTTACATTATTTCTAACATTCCCCCCTAAATGTCAAAACATCTTTTTGATCTTGATTTCCTTTCGAGTAAAAACCTTCAATCTTCATATCTTCTTCTTCTGTTCCCTCACCTTCATAATCCTCGCTTTCAACTGGTTGGCTTGCTATCTCGGTGACGTTCCGGTCTTCCTGACCATTCCCTCCGGTGCATCTACCGTTTGAGGTACCTACGCCATCTTCCGCCTTGCAACCTTTTGTAACTTGAGTCTTGACGGTCACACTTCCGTACTTCCGACTCTCAATGCTCGTATACCTTCCGTACCACATAATATTCCAAATACCCAAAGCTTTGTGCGATTTCATCCCAAAGCTTCTCCACTGTGATGATTTCATGTCTACCATAACTGTCAATTAACTGATAAAGATCAAATAGACATACCTCCAATCCCGCTATCTTCGGAGGTACCACAATTTCTTCGTTATCCTTAATCTTCCTTGTTTTGCAGGGCGAATCAAACCAACTACCTCTAACAGTCCCCTGGTTCTTTTTTCACCGGACAAAACTACTGTCTTTTCCTGTTTTGCGGGGCAAATCAAACCAACTGCCTCTAACAGTCCCCCTGGTTCTTTTTTCATCGGACAAAACTACTGTCTTTTCCTTCGATTCTCTTTGGTGTTCCGGAATCCATCCCTCCTTTATTTTCTTTGGATGATTCGGGCATTGGCCGTTTCTTCTTTCTTCCAATTTTCGGCTTCTTTTATATATGATTTTCTTCAACACAAAACGGTTTCTTGAATGATACTTGAAACAAGATTGATCTTTGATTCTCGTTTGAACCCTTCGCTCTGATACCATGTTTAGAATCTGCACAGGTTTAGATCTTTCCAAGATCATGCAATCTGGCCATTCCATAGATCATCATGCATTCAACATCATTCCCAGAATAAGGATAGAAGAAAGAACAAGAAACGTGGGTTGCACCCTTTAATAATCTAGAAATATATTTAGAATTCCACACACACTGAAACTATACAAATTGATACATATTTATAGACACTGAAAGGGTGCCTTCGAACCATTGCGACTATTCGAATAGTGGTGATTGAACAATCACACACCTTCACAAATAACTACCTATAACTATTATAACTACCTATAAGTACCATAATAATTAAACCAATGTTTTGACATTTACATTATTTCTAACATTTATTGCTATCAAACAAACCATTTTCAGCCCATGGTAGTTAGAATAAGCAAGCAATTCCAAATAAAACCTAAATAGTCATGGACAAATCACATATAGAAGTATTGTAAGCATGTCTTTTAAGTAACAAGGATTTTTTATTTGTTTAAACCAACAATAAGAAATCAAAAAAATTCAAAGCTTATACATATTAGAGGTGGTAAGAATAGAATTATTAACAAACCAAAGTAAGGTTGAATACTTGAACAAGACCGGGTGTGATGTCGGTTGAGTATTCCTTGTTCCTAGCTGTCAAATAAGACATGGTTTCAAAATAAAAAAATCACTCTAGATACAATGTAGTGCAAAAACGCACACCAGAGTTGTAGTCGAAGAGAGTCAATTACTACCTGAGCAAAGCTAATCAACGAACCAAGAGAACAATATAGCATTAAGTAAGAACAAATAGACAATAATAATACCACCATATTTGCTATTTTCACGTGGATCAGGGGACCCCAAGATATGAACTTTAGATCTATCCATGAAATATTATATGAATGAAATCTTAAAAAAAAAAAAACTCGGTTATTTAGATCATTCTAAAGCTAAAAATAGATTGGAAACAAGGAAACACACCAATTAGTACAAATCTGAATGGAACTAAGTCGACAGACTACACAATCACCACTACAACAAAATTAGCCTATTGCAACGACAAATGTCGTCGCTAAAGATCACAATTTCGTCCCTATAGGTCTATTGCGACGAAAATCGTCGCTGTTGATATCGTCATTGTTGGTCCGTAGCTGTAGCTCCCTAACAGCGACGACATGTCGTCGCTAAAACTCAAAAATTAAAAATTCAGTATTTTCCTTGTAGCGACGACTTGTCGTAGCTATAGAAGAATTTATAAGAAATAAATTTGTTTTAAATTGTTTTCCTATAGCGACGACATGTCGTAGCTATAGATGAATTTAAAAAAAAAAATTGTTTTAAATTTTCTACCTATAGCGACGACTTGTCGTAGCTATTGAAGAATTTATAAAAAATAAATTTGTTTTAAATTGTTTTCCTATAGCGACGACATGTCGTAGCTATAGATGAATTTAAAAAAAATAAATTTGTTTTAAATTTTCAATCTATAGCGACGACTTGTCGTAGCTATAGATGAATATATAAAAAAAATTGTTTTAAATTTTTACCTATAGCGACGACATGTCGTCGCTGTAGATAAAAAAATATATATATTTTTAAATTTGATACAAAATATATTTTAATTAAATAACCTGATAATTAAATAACTAAGACAACAAATTTGAAAACCATAATACCATAATTTGAAAACCATAATACAATAATTTTGGAAGCCTTAATGCAAAATTATCAAAATCAAAAATAAACACTAACGTCTCAAATATATTAACATAAATGGATATCTAGTCATCAAACGAGTCACTCTCCGTGTCCTCATTGTAACAACCTGAACATTTATACATACAGAAATAACATTTCTATCTGAAAATTGCCCCAGGCTTACATTTATAGTACATTGTACATAACTATTCACTATTACACAATTGAGTTTCAAAAAGAAAACTATGGCAGGAAGTCTTCTATCTCCTGCTTATAACTCATATCTTCTCTTTACCTTTATCTATACCTGTTACCTTGCGATAACCTAAAAGAGAATTATAATATTGAAATAGCGAGGGTTAGACCAATGGTCTAGTGAGTCCCCTACAATCACTATTGCAACAGTTCAAATATTAATTAAAACATTTAAACAAAGCTTTATATCTCAAAAACATAACCTGCTCTTTTAATCAAACTTTAAAACACTTTATGCTTCGCAGACATAACTCAATCTACTGACCACTTTTTACGCTTCGCAAGCGTACCTTAAACTACTGACCAACATTTTCGTCAAAGACGGTATGTCTGTCTCGCACTGCCTTATTTTAGGGACACACCCTAATGGCATAAACGGGCCTCACTCCCCGGTACGAGCAGGCGGGTCACACTTCTCGACTTAGGTCAGACTTCTGACTCAAATGTATGCATACACCTAGTCCTGACTGTATATAAAACAAGTTTATATACATGAGCATAAACATGCCAAACTGATTAAATCAATCTTTTGAAATAAATCTGCATAACCTTCAATACTATAAATGCGCAGTATATAAAACTCACATTTATAAATTAACTGCTCAATTCATAAAAGATTTAGTTGAAAGACTCACCTCTGATTTTTCTGAAATAAACTCTGACTTCTATTGATTAACACCACCTACGATGGTATTAAAACATAGGTAAGCTAACTTGCAACTAACACTCTTTCTTTCAAAAGACTCATCAATTGAAATCTACTGTTTTTAACCCGGTCAAAACCATTCTGATTAAAAACCTCTTAGACCAATTATCAAAATATCGGTCGAACACATACACCGAATAACATTGTCAAAACAATGTATCGGTCGAGTCTTTATACCGGTCAAATAACATTACCGATCGAACCACTAACGGTCATTTACAAACTATCGGTCAAACCACTACCGGTCCTTTACAACCTACCGGTCGAACCATGTTACAAGTCAAACCACTTCTGATCGAATCACTTATCGGTCTTTTACACTTTATAGGTCGAAAGCAAATGACCGATATATCATCTTTCCGATCTAAACAAGAACTTAAGTCGGCGTAACAGTTTCAAACCCAGAAAACTTTTGATCATCAAATCGATCAAATACACGGTTAAAAGCTTGATTAACAAGACTATTTACCGACTAATACATGCAGATAGAAGTATTAAGCTAGTTAAGCTAGAATCATACCTCTATTTGACCAAAACGTAACGATCCTTCAAGATCTCTTTCTCTTTCTCTCTGCTTCTTGCTCTAAGTTCTCTCTTTCTCTTTATGTCGGCTTACAAAATATCAGACTGATATGAAATCAAATATCTGATATTTAGGTTATATAAAACAAAAGTTTCAAATAACCCCCTGTAGTTTGGGTCTCGCTTCACTTTTCACCCAACTTCCAAAATTAATAAAAATTTCGGATCTGGATATTACAATCTTCCCCCTTAAGAGAATTTCGTCCCCGGAATTCTATCGCTAAACAAATGGGGATACTGAGATTTCATATCTGCCTCTACTTCCCACCTGGACTCTTGTCCTTGGTGAAATTTCCACTGAACTTTCACTAAACGAATCTCCTTGTTCCTCAATTTCTTTATTTTGAGGTCCGTAATTGCTACGGGATCCTCAATATAACTTAATTTTTCATCTACTTGAATATCTTCTAAAGGAACGACTACATCTGCTTCTGCCAAACACTTCTTCAGGTTTGACACATGAAATGTGGAATGAATCCCACGCAAAGTTTCTGGTAGATCAAGTTCATAAGCCACTTCACCAACACGACCAGTGATGATAAATGGTCCTACAAATCTTGGTCTCAACTTTTCTTTCTTCCCAAATCTGACTACCCCTTTCCAGGGCGAAACATTCAGCATTACCTTATCTGCTATCTGAAACTCTATCGATTTCCTTCTTTTACACTAGTACAAAATTGATTTTTTGTGACGGTTTTGAAAAATAGGTTTGTAACGGTTTGATAAAAAACTGTTACCAAAACTCACATAAAAAGTTAGAGAATTGTTTTAGTAACAATTTTTATATAGAAACGTTACTATTACAAAAAAAGTAGAAATAATATAAAGTAACGTTTTAGATAAAAACGTCAATAAAAGGTTTCATAAGGTAACGGTTTAGGGCGATTTTGAAAAACTGTTGCTTTATCTTGTGACGGTTTTTAAAAACCGTTGCCATATAAGACCTTTTAGTAACAGTTTTTATTTAAATCGTTGCTTTATGTCGTAACGGTTTTAAAAAAACGTTACTGAAAACTAATATATGTGTACTAACGCTTATTTAAAATCCGTTTCCAAAAGTCACCAAGTTTTATGGCAACGGTTTTGCAAAGTTTGCGTTACCAAAAGTTAGTGTATGACAATGGTTTTTGAAAAAATTACGTCACTGTATGTCATGCTTTGGTAACGGCATTAAAACATTTACATCACAATAGCTCAAGCTATGTTGACGGTTTCTAATAATTATGTCACCATATGTCATGTTATGGTGACGGTTTTGAGGACGTTACGATATGTCATTCTACGGTAACGATTTTGAAAAGTAAATGTCACCGTATGTTATGTTATGGTGATGGTTTTAAAAAACTATATGTCATAGTGGTGAAGGTTTTGTATAAAAAATGTCATTATATATCATGCTATAGTGATGGTTAGAATAATAAACGTCTACGTAAGTCATGCTACGATGAGATTTTGTATAATGAACATGACCATATGTAATGTTATCGTGATAATTTTAAATAATAAACATCAGTGTACGCCATCTTACAATGACAATTTTTGAACAATAAATGTCATTGTACGTCATGTTACAATGACAGTTATAAAAGATAAAAGTCAAGGTATCTCATGCTATGGTGACGGTTTTGAAAAATAAACGTCACCGCATGTGATGTTAAAATGACGGTTTTGAAAAATTTATGTCACCTAATGTCATGCTACTGTGACGGTTTAGAAAAATAAATGTCACCGTACGTCATGCTATGTGACGGTTCTGAAGCATAAACGTAATCGTACGTTAAGCGAGGGTGACGGTTTTGACAAAAAAAAACGAGTCATCCTATGTCATGCTATTGTGACGTTTTCAAATAATAAACGTCGATGTATGTCAAGTTAAAATGATGTTGTTAAATAATGAACGTCATCTTATATTATCCAATGATGGTTTTGAAAAATAAATGTCACCCTATGTCATTTTATAGTGATGGTTTGGACATCTAAATGTTACCGTCTGTCATGTTACGGTAATAGTATTGAATGGAAAACATCACAATATGTAATGTTACGATGACAGTTTTGAATGATGAACTTCACCATATGTCATTTTATAGTGACAATTTTGATAAAGTTATGTCACCGCACATCATAATGTACATGTAGTGATGGTTTTGATAAATTTATGTCACCATATGTTAGGTTATAATGATGCTTCTGAATAATAAACGTCACTATATGTTATGCTCAGGTGACAATTTTGAATAATAAACATCACTATATGTCATATTACTGTGAAGGTTTTGAAAAATAAACTTCACCATTTTTCATACTAGGGTGACAGTATGGAAAGATACAGTGACGAATTTGATTGATAAACGTCACCGTATGTCATGTTATGGTGACAGTTTTGATAAACGTCACCGTATGTCATGTTATAGTTGTCATTAAAATGAAAGTGGTAGTGACCAAAAATAGTGATAACTAATTTCAAGGACATAATGACTAAAAATAATTGTCACTAAATAGTATTTGTTAGTTCATGTTAATTGAATAGATTAGTGACAAAAAAATAGTGGTCATCAGAGCAGATTCTGACATTTTGGAGGCACTGTTAAAAAGCCTATGCCCCTGTATTTATTAAAAAAATTTATTATTAAATTCATTTATATTAGGATATAAATGGAAGTAAAAAAAATTTATAAACAACATTCAAATAAAATTCATACTCATCTTCATATCCTTAAATTAATATCATAAATCTTATATGATTTATCTGATGATAATAATAAAAAATTAATTAGTAAAAAAGTTAAAAGTAATCACATAATAAGTATAACGTGCAATATGTAACACAAATAGTTTATATTAGTAGTGAACATAAAAAGTTTTTCATTCGTCAATAATAAACTGACATTACTACATACTTTTTTTCTAAAAGAAAACAAAAACCTTATTAGTCGATAGCTAATAAGGTTCCAAAAGTTGTTTAAAAAAGAGAGATTAAAGAAAATATATAAATAATCAATAACGATCAGAAAAAAAAATTATAATCAAAATAAAGATAAATGAACTTTGATATTTTTGGTATCAATTGAGAAATAAATAATTAGAAAATAAATAAATTATTAAAAGATTATATAATTAAATTATCTTTAAAATCACGATTATATATATATATATATATATTATTTTTTTAATTTATAACCAAGTTAGGCTAAGAATGAAGAAATCATAAACTTTTTTATATAATTAACAAATTAATATAAAGTTGTTTCAAACAAAAAAGAAACGGATAAAAATAACTAAAAACTAATGGAGCAAAGAGAGGTTCGAACATGGGGTATATCCTAAAACAAGTGAGAGTGTTATCCAACTACAATACATGGCAATTTGGTTAAAACAATGAAGTTTCTTTTTTTATCTATACTATAGTATAAAACACGGATAAAAAAACTCTTAAATACAAATTATTAGACATAAGGTATCATCATTTGATGCATGATTTTAAAAATATATTAATTTACAAGTATCAAAGCACAAGATACATATTACTACTGCAAACTTCTAACACCCACCAATTTGGTACGTGTAGGACCTTCCTTTTATGTAGACTTTTCCATGTATCACTATTAATTAATATATTATATTACTATAAATTTGTTTTAACTATATTATTAAATATGTAATTGGTTATTTTTTCTAGATATCATTAAAATATATAAGATAATCATTGAATTCTACCAAATTACTTAATTTTTTAATATAAAAAAACATTATATTATTAAGCCTAAATTAAACAAATTTATATAAAAAAAAAACATTATCACTTTTCTCAAAACCATCCAAAATTGTACTGTAAATCAACAAAAAAAAATATATATATATATATATACATATAGAATGAAACATTAAAATCGTGATGTATCTCGTTGCATTGCGCGAGTACGCTTCTAGTATTCTACTATATATAAAATCGTGATGTATCTCAGTTGGGCTTTAATGGATCCATTTAGACTTTAATGGAACTACTTGGGCTTTAATGGTTCCATTTCGGTTTTACTGAATTCATTTGGGCTTTAACGGATCCACATGGATCGATTGGGCTTTAAAGGATCCATTTGATCCCAATACACATTACATGCATATATGTAGTACATATTTGCAGACAAACACGTATTAAGTTACTATCAGTGTTATTGGGCCTCAATGGATCTTTCGGGCTTTAAAGGGTTTCATTGGGCCTTAATGGATCTATTGGACTTTAAAGAGTTCTATTGGGTTTTAATGAATCTATTGGGGTTTAATTAATTATACCGAACTTTAATCGGTTCAATTGGCCTTTAAAGGTTTTCATTGGGCCTTAACAGATCTATCGGGCTTTAAGAAGTTCTATTGGGTTTTAAAGGTTTCATTGGGCCTTAATGGATCTATCAGACTTTAAAGGGTTCTATTGGGCTGTAAAGGGTTTCATTGGGCCTTAATGGATCTATCGGGACTTAAAGGGTTTTATTGGGTCTTAATGGATCTATTAGGGTTTAATTAATTCTACCGAACTTTAATCGGTTCTATTGGCCTTTAAAGGTTTTCATTGGGCCTAACTAATCTTTCGGACTTTAAAGGGTTCGATTGGGTTTTAAATGTTTCATTGGGCCTTAATGGATCTATCGGGATTTAAAGGATTTCATTGGGTCTTAATTAATCTATTGGGGTTTAATTAATTCTACCGAACTTTAATCGGTTTTATTGGACTTTAAAGGGTTCTATTGGGCCTTAACGGATCTATGTTGCCTAAGGTAAAAAATATAACTAAATATAGGTAGTCAATAGGCTATAGCGAGTCTTATTGGTCTTATCGAACCCAATATACACAACATGCATGTAAGTAGTACATACTTGCATACAAATCCCGTAATAAATCACCTTGGTGTTATTGGGCCTTAATAAGCCATTAAGAGGTAGACATTTTTTGGCAAACAAGATTTACTCTTTAACGATTCAGATGTTGCCTCTTAATGGAACCATTAAGAGGTAAACAAACAGCCCCTTAGTGGTCTTATCGAGCCCAATATACACAATATGCATATAAGTAGTACATACCTGCATAGAAATCTCGTAATAAGTCACCTTGGTGTTATTGGGCCTTAATAAGCCATAAAAGGTATTGTTGGATTATAATGGTTCTTAATAAGCATTAGTGATTCTTAATAGGCTATAGTGAGTCTTAATAAGCCAACAGTGTTTAATGCGGGTTTCATGCGACCCAAGTCTCCTGGAACGTGCTTTCGGTTCTGTTTGCAATTCTTGACTCGTTTTCGATCTCTATTGTAACCCCTTTTATATTTGGCGTTTTCTCTTTGCCTTTTAATTTTCTGATGCCAAATTCCGAGCATCTTTCGAGCTCGTTTTTCTCTTCGTGCTCGTTTTTCTTTTTCCCAGTTATTCTCGAAAATCATTATTAACTCTCGAATCCTCCCTGTATCAACTGCCCTTCATTCGACTTAACGTTTTGGGAGGTAAGTCTTTATATTTGTATGTTTTGGTCTATTTGTCTTCATATCTTCCGTGACATAACTAAAAAACCATGCACAGTCTAATAGGACGAGAGCTTGCATAAAACTAATGAAATTTTATTCATGGGAATTCAGTTCAATTCTTAGGTACTAGTTAGTTAATTTGATTTATATATCTAGAAAGTAGCTCCTTATAAGATTGTTCAATGTTTCTGTTTTGGCACAAATCAGCAGCAACTGCAGATCTTCTGTTTTGAAGATTTGAATCTGCATATGTTGATGGACTATAAATTTTTGAATGAGCAGCAATAATCTGAAATCAGTCCGAATCTGCTGCTGCTATTTTGATATGCACAGATCTGAAATTGTTCAAATTCTACATATGCTACCCAAAAATCTGATCACTTAAAGGTAACTTCTAATTAAATTCTGTATGTTATATTATTCGATTATGCTCCCTCATCTTTCTCTCTCTTTATCTACATATACATTTCTTGTAACTTGTCGATCGCCAAAATTTGGGTGATCGACTTTTAAACGAATTTATTGGGTTTCTTGTTATGGACAAGTCATTGTTCTTCCCTAAAGTTTTATCTTTAATGTTTAGAAGTCTGAACTTGTTTCATATTATGTTTTCTTTAATCATATGTAAAAATTTCGTCACTCTCTCGTGATTTGTTGTATTTATGGGTTGTTTTCTTATCTATTTGCAGGTACCACAAACAACTTCTAATCATAAGGGCTAAAAGCAAAAGGTTATAAATGGAAATAACAATTATGCAATTATTAACGGGATGGTGAAGAGATGGAAGCATGGGAGTATAGCTTAGATAAGAAAAATATTTATTTCAGATATCTAGTACTTCTCTAATTAGTGTTCTCATACATCATTCTTATAATGTAGTTATTACTCTATTGTTCATTAATCATTTGGTTCATATTCTGAGTTTTTGAATTCATTTTCATTTTATCGACAAATGATAAAAACCGTCACCAAAAGATTGTTTATGCTTTATGGCAACGGTTTAATTTGATAATTTAACGTCATAGTATGTCAAGTTATGATGACAGTTTTCAGAAAATAAGCGTCACCATTTGTTTAGCTAATATGACGACTTTCAAAATAAATGTGATTGTATGACATGATATTGTGACGATTTTAAAAGAAAGCGTCATCATAAGCTATTATTCAATGACGGTTTTGAAAAATTAATGTTATTGTATGTCATTCTATGATGATGGTTTTGAATAAATATTACCATATGTAATACTACAGCGACGGTTTTGGAAAATAAATGTCATTATATGTGATGCTACGATGATGGTTTTGAATATATAAATGTCACTTTGTGTCATGCTATGGTGACAGTTTGAATATTTAAACGTCATGGTATGTCATTCTACAGTGACATTTTGAAACATAAATGTCACCGTATGTCAAGTTTTGGTGACGGTTTTGACAAATATACGTCACCGAATGTCATGCTATGGTGACGATTTCGACAAATAAACATCACCATATGCATGTTATGATGACATTTTTGAAAAATTAACGTCACCATATGTCATGTTGTGGTGATAGTTTTAACAAATTAATGTCGTTGTATATTATGCTATGGTGATGATTTTGACAAATAAACGTAACTGAATGTAATGATACGGTGACTGTTTTGAAAAAAAAAACGTAATTGTATGTCATGCTGCGACAACGGTTTTAAAAAATAAACATCATTGTATGTCATGTTACGTTGACGATTTTGAATAATAAACGTCACCGTATATCATGCTACGGTGATGATTTTGAATAATAAATGTCACCGTATGTCATCCTAAGGTGACGATTTTTGAAAAATAAAGTCACTTATATGTCATGCTATGGTGACGGTTTTTGAAAAATAAAGTCTTCGTATGTCATGCTACGTTGACGGTTTTAACAAATAAACATTGTCGTATGTCATGCTAAGGTGACGTTTTTAAGAAAAAAATTGGTTTTTTTATACACATAAGGTGACGGTTTTAACTTATGGTAACGGTTTTTGATGTGATTTGGTAACATTTTTTAAACGTAACAAAAAGTGTACCAAAAGTGACGGCAGATAAGGTGACTATTTTTATGTCCATGAAAACCGTTACGGAATACCTATGGTAACAGTTTTTAACCGTCACTAAAGACCTTTTTTGTACTAGTGTTATCAGCATACATTTTCTGACGATCTTGAGCAATCTTCAATCTTGCTCGAATCTGGTCAACTTTATTAGCTGTCACCTGTACAATCTCTAGTCCCGCTAGATGTCTTTCACCCACCTCATTCCAACATAGAGGTTTTCTACATTTACGACCATACACAGTTTCAAACGGGGCTGCTTGTATGCTAGCATGATAACTATTGTTGTAGGAAAATTCAATCAACGACAAATGAATCTCCCACGAACCTTTAAAATCAATAACACATGCACGAAGCATATCTTCCAATGTCTGTATAGTTCTCTCACTCTGACCATCAGTTTGCGGATAATAGGTCGTGCTCAGCTTAAGTTGAGAGCCTAATTCCCTTTGCAAACTTCTCCAGAAAGCTGATATAAATCGAACATCCATGTCTGATACAATGGGCGACGGTACTCCATGTCTGGTTACAATTTCGTCGATATACAATCGAGCCAACTTTTCTAGTGAGTACGTCTCCTTTATCGGTAAGAAGTGAGTTGACTTTGTGAGTCTATCCACTATATTTCAAATGGCATCATGCCCCTTAGGTGATCGCGGTAACCCAGTAACAAGATCCATAGTAATCTCGTCCCACTTCCACACTGGAATTTCTAACGGCTGAAGTTCCCCATAAGGTCTCTGATGCTCAGCTTTTAACCTTTAAACATGTCAGACATCGTTCAACAAAATGAGCAATATCTTTCTTTAAACCTGGCCACCAGTAACTTTGCTTCAGATCTCTATACATCTTATTAGTTCCAGGATGAACTGAATACCGAGATCTATGTGCTTCTTCCAATACTTTCTACCTCAAATCTCCTACTTTTGGAATCCATACTCGCTTATTGAAGCACTTTACTCCACGATTGTCAACTACTAACGAGTTAACAATTCCAACTATTCTTTCACTTTTCAAAATTTCCTTTGACGCTGCTTCTTCTTGATACTTTATAACTTCTTCTAAGAAATTAGAAACAACATCAACTCGATATGCCACAACTTCTGCTATTTCTCCATGCTCTTTACGACTTAGAGCATCTGCTACCACATTGGCCTTGCCTGGATGGTACAGAATATCACAATCATAATCGCTTAACAGTTCCATCCACCTACGCTGCCTCATATTAAGCTCCTTATTATTGAAAAGATATTGAAGGCTCTTGTGATCTGTGTAAATTTGACACTTGATCCCATACAAGTAATGCCTCCAAATTTTCAAAGCAAAAACTACAGCTGCCAACTCTAAATCATGCGTTGGGTAATTCTTTTCATGTTCTTTCAGCTGTCGAGATGCATAAGCAATTACCTTGCCTTCTTGCATTAACACACATCCCAGACCCAACTTTGAAGCATTGTTATAAATTACGAATCCTTCCCTTCCGTTGGGTAGAGACAAGACAGGAGCACTACTTAAACTCTCTTTCAAATTACCGAACGCTTCTTTCTGATCCTCCGCCCAGACAAACTTGACATTCTTTCTGGTTAATGCTGTTAGTGGCGTAGCTATCCTTGAAAAGTCCTGGATGAACTTTCTATAATAACCAGCCAATCCAAGAAAACTTCTTACTTCAGATGGTGTTTTCGGTGCTTCCCACCCTTTAATGGCTTCAATCTTAGCTGGATCAACCTTAATCCCATCTTTTGACACCACGTGCCCCAAAAACTAAACTTCTTTCAGCCAAAATTCACACTTTGAAAACTTGGCATACAACTTTTCACGCTTAAGCAATTCTAAAATTGCTCTCAAATGAGTTTCATGATCTTCTTTGGAACGTGAGTAGATCAATATATCATCTATAAAGACAATGACATATTTATCTAAAAACGAACTACACACTCTATTCATCAGATCCATGAAAGCTGTTGGTGCATTAGTCAAGCCAAATGGCATAACTAAAAACTCATAATGTCCGTACCTCGTACGAAATGCAGTCTTAGGAACATCCTCCTCCCTCACCTTCAACTGGTGATACCCAGATCGCAGATCTATTTTAGAAAAGTAACTCGCTCCTTGAAGTTGATCAAAAAGATCGTCAATTCTGGGAAGCGGATACTTATTCTTAACAGTCAACTTATTGAGCTCACGGTAATCTATGCACAGTCTCATAGACCCGTCTTTCTTCTTAACAAACAATACTGGTGCTCCCCATGGTGAGGTACTAGGGCGAATAAACCCCTTGTCTAACAACTCCTGCAGCTGAGTCATCATTTCTTTCATCTCTGTCGGTGCCAGTCTGTACGGTGCTCTTGCAATCGGCGCTGCCCCAGGAACTAAATCAATACGAAATTCCACTTGCCGATTAGGAGGCAAAGTGGTTAAGTCTTTCGGAAATACTTCTGGATATTCACCGACTACCGGAACTGACTCTAATCCCTTCTTTTCCTTCTTAGCATCTATTACATAAGCTAAGAACCCCACACACCCTTTTACTAAACATTTCTTAGCCTTAATCATAGAAATCAAACATGACTTTCTATCCCTCCGATCTCCAAACACTACTATCTCTTCTTTTCCTGGCTGCGCTATACGAATCAATTTCTTATTGTATACTATATGAGCATCATTAGACGCCAACCAGTCTATTCCCACAATAACATCAAATTCTCCCATACCCATCGGGTACAGTCGAAGTGGAAATGACTGTCCATCAATGACAATACTACTCCCATCATACACTTCCTCCACTAAGATTTGACTATTATCAGCCACTTCTACTTTCAATTCATGCCTAAGCTTCTTAGGTTTCTCATTCAATTTATGCACAAAATTTGGAGACACAAACGAACGATTTGCGCCTGAATCAAACAATACTTTTGCATAATTCGAATCTATAAAGAAAGTACCTGTCACTACATCAGGTATCTCAGCCGCTTCTTCTGCTGACATATTGAACACTCTAGCCCTCTCTTTAGCTGGCTCTATCTTTTTATCAGCTCCCTTCTCTACATTTCCTCCAACCGATCCCTTTTTCAACTGTGGATAATTGGGCCTGATATGATCAGGAGATCCACACTGATAACAAGACCTCAAATTCTGGCAATCCCGCGCCAAATGCCCAACCTTCCTGCATCTATAACAACCCTCTTGATTAATCTTACATTCTCCCTTATGCATCTGGTTACACTTACTACAGGGCTTATTTTCAAACTTATTAACAGGATGCTGCTCAAACTTTGCAGACTTAAACGGTTTGGAATCATGAACTATTCCTTCCCACTTTCTTTTATCTCCACTTCGTTCTGTGGCTTGCCTATTCTTTTCTTTCTCTCTCATCTCCGCTGCATTTACTGCCACTTGAAAAGTAGACGGTTCCTTATTCGAGACAAATTCTCGAATATCACTTCTCAATCCAAAGACGAAACGATCTACTCGTCTTTCTTCATTAGGTACATAAATTCCTGCAAATCGAGACTTTTCAATAAACTTTGTGGTATATTCTCTTTTTCCAACTTTTTAACGACCGCCAAAGGGCAAAACTATGCTTTAAATCTTTTCACAAACTCATCCCAAGAGAGTTCTTTAGCTACCACCGAACTTTGTCCTCCTGATTCCACATCCCACCACATTACCGCTTCATCTTTCAGCATTGACAAAGCATAGACTACTTTATCTTCTTCCGCACACTTACTAGTATCAAACGCTAGCTCCATACCTTTTACCCATCTTAACGCTATCACGGGATCACATTCCCCTTTATAAGTAGGAGGCTTGTAAGCAGCAAACTCCTTAAAACTACATCCTTTCCCAGCTACAGCTTTAATTGACACAATGGGGTTTGACTGAGGGTGACTATCCACTCCAGTTACTGGTGATTCTGATTCTGCTACCTCAGTCACTACTTTATCTTCACTCTTTTCTTTACTTGAAGAAACCTCATTAGTACGCTGAGCCAATAAAGCGTTCAACGTTTCTTGTAACTTTCCCATTTCTGCAGTGAAGGTTTCTTGTGTAACAAAACCTTGCATTCTACCTCCACCACGGTTTCCTGTCTGTTTTCAACCCCTCATAAAAGCCGAACTTTCTTGATTAGAAGTTTCTTGCTCAACTCTTACTTCTACACTTTCATTTTGACGAATACCACGACTCGTCTTCCCGCCTCGAGTTCCCACATTAGAAACCCTTGCCTGGGTTGTTGCTTTCTAAACTGTCTTACCTCTAGGTCGACCGCGACTCTTTCCTTGGATAGCAGTCGGATTGACATCAGTCATTCACTCTTCGGCAATGACTTCATTATTTGGCTCTATTTCAGGATTCAATATAGATCTACTCCTTGTCACTCGCTCAGACATACTTCTGATACGAAGAAACATAAGATATTCAATCTAACATGCTACATATTACGGCAGTTTAAGCACAAGCATGTACTTGTAAATTCACAATTACACTGGCCAAATGGAATTCCAAATTTACCTTACATGCTAGTCCTTACAACCTTAATGTTATCTTCCTACGGTCTTACTACTACTCAGTTGTGCTTCTACTATCTCAGTTTAAGTCTAGGCCCATCTAGTCACCTAGATCCCTTAAGCTAAGGCTCTGATACCAATTGTAACAACCTGAACATTTATACATACAGAAATAACATTTCTATCTGAAAACTGCCCCAGGCTTACATTTATAGTACACTGTACATAACTATTCACTATTACACAACTGAGTTTCAAAAAGAAAACTATGGCAAAAAGTCTTCTATCTCCTGCTTATAGCTCATATCTTCTCTTTATCTTCTCTTTACCTTTATCTATACCTGTTACCTTGCGATAACCTAAAAGAGAATTATAATTTTGAAATAGCGAGGGTTAGACCAATGGTCTAGTGAGTCCCCTACAATCACTATTGCAACAGTTCAAATATTAATTAAAACATTTAAACAAAGCGTTATATCTCAAAAACATAACCTGCTCTTTTAATCAAACTTTAAAACACTTTATGCTTCGCAGGCATAACTCAATCTACTGGCCATCACTGACTACTTTTTACGCTTCGTATGCGTACCTTAAGCTACTGACCAACTTTTCCGTCAAAGACGGTATGTCTGCCTCGCACTGCCTTATTTTAGGGACACACCCTAATGGCATAAACGGGCTACACTCCCCGGTACGAGCAGACGGGTCACACTTCCCGACTTAGGTCAGACTTCTGACTTAAATGTATCCATTCACCTAGTCCTGATTGTATATAAAACAAGTTTATATACATGAGCATAAACATGCCAAACTGATTAAATCAATCTGTTGAAATAAATCTGCATAACCTTCAATACTATAAATGTGCAGTATATAAAAATCACATTTATAAATTAACTGCTCAAATCATAAAAGATTTAGTTGAAAGACTCACCTCTGATTCTTCTGAAATAAACTCTGACTTCTATTGATTAACACCACCTACGATGGTATTAAAACAAAGGTAAGCTAACTTGCAACTAACACTCTTTCTTTCAAAAGACTCATCAATTGAAATCTACTGTTTTTAACCCGGTCAAAATAATTCTGATTAAAAACCTCTTAGACCAATTATCAAAATATCGGTCGAACACATACACCGAATAACACTGTCAAAACAATGTATCGGTCGAGTCTTTATACCCGTCAAATAACATTACCGGTCGAACCACTTACGGTCCTTTACAACCTACCGGTCGAACCACTACCGGTCCTTTACAACCTACCGGTCGAACCATGTTACCGGCCAAACCACTTCCTGTCGAATCACTTATCGGTCTTTTACACTTTATCGGTCGAAAGCAAATGACCGATATATCATCTTTCCGGTCTAAACAAGAACTTAAGTCGGCGTAACAGTTTCAAACCCAGAAAACTTTTGATCATCAAATCGATCAAATACACGGTTAAAAGCTTGATTAACAAGACTATTTACCGACTAATACATGCAGATAGAAGTATTATGCTAGAATCATACCTCTATTTGACCAAAACGTAACGATCCTTCAAGATGTCTTTCTCTTTCTCTGTGCTTCTTGCTCTAAGTTCTCTCTTTCTCTTTATGTCGGCTTACAAAATATCAGACTGATATGAAATCAAATATCTGATATTTAGGTTATATAAACAAAATTTTCAAATAACCCCCCTGTACTTTGGGTCTCGCTTTACTTTTCACCCAACTTCCAAAATTAATAAAAAATTCGGATCCGGATATTACACTGATCATCATGTTGTCCCGCCTGCTGCTGTCCCGCATAAATGACGCAAATAATGCTTGTGTATCTATAACGAGTGGAGGGGGTGGATTGGTATATATTGTATGCATGTACTGGCTACAAGCATTTACTACATCAAAGAAACACTTCATGGTATCAGTAGTAGTAAGTGGTTGGGGTGGTGGCGTGGGCGGTTCAAAAAACGACGAATAAGCCGAACCCTTCAACTTTCGTCTGATCCCTCGGTTGTGACTGCGACGTTCCCCAAGTACTTTCGTGATTATTTCTTTCTCCTTTATTGAAATGAGGCGGTCGATCCATGTTCTTGTGTTTGTGCAGCTTTCTCTGCAAGCATTGCTTCCTATATTTAAAAAAAATATAATTAGCTTAACCAGTAACCACTACACTACAGTGGTCGAACATTACACCAAGCATAGAATAAGCAAATCAAACGAGCTTAGTAGATATATATATATATATATATATATATGTGTGTGTGTGTGTGTGTGTTTCAATTCATTCAATCATCAAAACAAAAAAAGAACAACAACAGTTATTTGTGTTGGCGGCGGCGGCGACGGCGGCAGCAGCGGCAGCGGTTCCGAAAGATTTAGACTTTTTTTTTCAAATATCAGCAACACAATCCCTGATAGCATAGTTGCAAATGCAAATCCAAAATATATGCAGATTAAAGCTGGTTTTCCTACTGTGTAAGCTGGCCCGGACAATCTCGGCTAGAAAAAAAAACAACAGCATATCCTAAGGTCACAAAATATGAAGCCAACACCACAACAAAATCCCACAGATTTAAAGCAGTCCGGTGAATGGAAAACTTGGAGCCCAAATAAAAATCCTATATACAAATTATATGGCACAAAGCTGAGATTCAAACTCCCAATTAAATTAGAACAATCTTTGAACATAATCAGTAATTACAAGTCTGATCAGTAGGCATATGGGATAAGCAACAGCCATACGAGTAAGTGATCAGAAAGTAATCCCAAATGAAGGCCAATTTGGCCATTGATAGAGAGAAAATCTGATATTATATTCTATAATGTTTAAATGCAATGCCAAAGTTTCCAGCTTTTTCCTGTTAAGTTTGGTCTACCATCAACAATGTGTCATATTAAAAGTGCCATCCTTGCTGCTGCACCGAAGCAACAATCATTTTCTTTGACTTCCAAAATAGTACTCAAGAAAAGCACAACAAGAAGCTAAGTACTCAGATAAAAGAAGCAACAAAAAGAAAATCATAAGCATTCACCCTTGGATGATTTTTTATGAATGAAAAGTTATGTGAACATCAGGCATACATAATATCACTAAAGGGAACATAACACATGGGCATCAACAAACCATATTTGGCTCCACCACAATATACTTCAATGGACCATGATGTCTACCACATAAAGAGGGACCTGATGGCCAAACTTGTTTCCATTATGAAGTTTAGTAGGCATCTTTCCCATAAACTAAATCTAAATTTGGATTTAGAGGTCCAAAAGAAGGTAAAAAAAAACTAGTTTTAAGAGGTCCACAAGTAATCCCATTGCTGTCAAAGATGAGAAATAATTATGCCACCAGCAACAATTTAAATCCCTTATATAACCGGCATACATATGTAGTTTCCAAAAATCATACCAGTATGGGCTTATCTGCTCTTGAATGCAGATAAGAATGCAAGTTGGATTAGAAAACATAAAGAAGAGCAATAGTTCGATTAGAACAATCAGCCTCAATGCATGTTTTTATAAATTCTCTGCTAAAGCATACAAGTATGGGCTTATCTGCTCTTGAATGCACATAAGAATGCAAGTCCTAAAAGATTCATAGCTAAGAATGCAAAATAAGGTTATCTCATTTATTTAAACAGTTACTTACATGATCGATTCTTGCAAGATCGTTTACCCATCCACTATTTGTCCTATAATGCATGTCTTGAAAATTATCTATTGAAGGTTGCAATTCCTGGGTTTCCGGGTTTTTCTGCAACAAAAATTAAAATACTATTAGAAGAACTATGGAATCACTGATACATTCTTGTATACAACTTTAATATATTTACCTTTTTGTACCGCGTAGCAACATATGATGAGGATCCGTGAAGACTTGGGTACTTGATATGACTCCTATTTTGTGCATTTTTCTCCGAGCGGTTTTTATGTTTCGAGTCAAGAAAAAGATCCACAGTCTTATTCCAATTTTCAGGATCCAAATGTGGCGGTGGATTTCTCCTAGCATTTGCAACATCATCGTACCCGCCAACTTTTTTAAAATACGTCTTGAGTTTGGACTTTCTCTCTTTATAGCGATCTTGGCAATCTCGCTCGATGCCGGTTAGAATTTTAGGTCAATCAGGAACAATGGGATCAAGAATGAAGAATTTCTTCAAAACAAAAACTGTTAGAAATCATGTAAAAATTATAAATAAAATAAATAATTAATATATATTTACCCGAAGTCTTCTAATTATCGATCTCTTGAACTCGGGGGGAACATCATTCCAACTTGGATGACATGGAGGGATGCGGTGGCCGATTATGATTCCGAGATATCTTATAAACATCCTTGCATTTGGCCCAATCGGTTTGAATGTCTCCTCAGTCACATCAAACTCAATTGGCAAGGGCTTTTCCCCATTATCTCTAAAGGCAACATCTAGATTTTCGCTTCGACTCATCCCTCGTTTATTTTTTTGTTTTGCTACAAGTTTGAAGTAAAACATGTTAGAAAGAAGATAACACATTCAAAAAAATTTTAAATTGACAAAGTGATTTACATGATGCCTCGCATGATGTAGGTATTCTATTTGGTGGAGGAGGAGGATCGTCCCCGGCATCGCCACCGTGTCCTCGAGCGACAACGGTAGACACAGGGTCATCCCTAGGGGAGGGCGGGTCGGGCGTACGCCCAGGGCCCAATTTTTTTGGTATATACTATATACAGGTAGTTAAAAAAGTATAAATAAAAAAGACAAAAAAATAAGTATATAATGGGACCCAAAAAGAATTTAACATTATATTAAGAGCCTAAACATGTATTAATTAATAACATTGGACAAGAAAATTTGTAAAAAGTTATTTAGTCTTTTATTTTATAATATTGCTTATTGTTTCCCTAAGTTTTTTTTTATCTAGTATTAATATCTAAAAACTATTTTTGCGTATAATCCTTGATATATACTTCATTACTCATCTTTTACATACTCTTTTCCTTATTCCATCCACATGAATTTTATTATTATGTTAGAATATAGTAGATTTCTTGTTATTAACTAAGAAAACTCCTACATTTTGAAAACAATTACCAAACTATATGAGACGACCCAACATATATTAATATTTAGGATTTCAAATATACTTCTTTTTTCATACATTATTGACTCTTTATTATCTAATATTGAGTGCATGAATCTTAAGCACTCTATTATCTTTAAAACAAGATTGATGGTTTTTAAAAAGTTGTTTCATCCTCTAAAAGTTTAAAATGATGATGAAAAACATTAACATCAGGTAATATGTGAAATATCTACCGATTTGTGTTGATTTACTTAAACTGTTACTCCGAATGGTCAACATAGTGACGTCAAATGATTTCAGTCTATATGTTAAAGGTATATCATAAGATGCCTTTGATGGTTGAACTCATTGACGATACTATGTAAAATTGATATGGTAGATAATATTAATTTAGAAATGATTATTGATTGATCTTGCGTTAGGATTATATGAATTATTAGTATTTTTTGAATTCAATGTTATTTTTGATTATATAAACAATATATTGAAAATAATTTCATAGTTATTGAGGGCCCATTTTTTACATCTCGCCCAGGGCCTAAAAAATGTCTGAGCCGAGCAACCACAATTCTAATGTTTCACAATTCTTTGGTGATCATTATTGAAACAGGTAACTAACCCATGCCAACTCTTGATCGAACCTCACCATCTAATCATTTTCTACTCAAATAGAAAATGTTTCACAATTTCAAAGGGGAAGCATCACATTTGCTATCTGATTTTCATTTGGAAAATTTGGATATTGAAAAGAAGGAAGTCTGCCCCACCTTCGCACTTCAATAATGCACATTGAGTCTGTGTTTAATGTACTGTTGTCTCAGTAGTTTACACAATATTGAGCCTATAAGCAATCATCAGTGCTTAATTCTTTCTATCACAAGCACGAACACACAAGGAATTTGTTTATTTGTCATAATGTTTATAGAAATTACCTTTGTGGTGTTTCGATGATTAAATGGAAGCCCTGGGGGAGTGAACATCAAACAACTCCTTTCCAATGTGTATTCGTTACACATAGTGACTTAGTATTATTGACAGACATTTTAACTGATTCATTTGTTGATTCAGGTGTTACACGACTATGTTGTCTGGATTTGCAAAGATCTTGATAAATATCTTTTGAATTGACTGATCAGAGGCTCTGTAAGACATACATTTCTTGACGACAAGATTTTGATGAAATCATTGTTATTTTCATCAAAAAGGGGGAGAAGAGTCTACCAAGAAATGTGAAAGATCAAAGGTTTAGAGAATTCTTCCAAGATAGAGAAGAGAAGAGCTAATCAAGAAAAGATTCTTCAAAGTATTCTAAAGACATACTGATATGAGAGAAATTTTCTTTGAAGATACTTTGCTAAAGCATTCTGAGCTAAACCTGGATATTATTACAAATTGAAGAGAAAGAAAGAGATTGCATCTTCTGAGCTGAAAGAGAAGACCATATTGCTAAATCATTTTAGTAATGATCTTGATCTAAAGGGGAAGATTGTTAGATCACAGATTTGTTGGATTCAAGATCATCCAAACTGAAATTTGCAATCTGAAGTTTTTGTTGAAAAGTCGCTCTCGATATAAGTCTAATGTCCTTTGTAATAAAAGTCAAAGTATGTTTTATTGTATTTTACTATTAGTCCTAAATATCTAATTAATAAATATTTAGTTTAGTTTAGATATTATATTAGTTTAATTAATATCTAGATATTTAGTTTATGTTTTTAGATATTATAGTTTAGATATTATATTTGAGATATATAAGGTTATGAGATATTTATTATCTCACAACTTTCAATATCTCAAATCACAACACATCGACCCAAGAACAGATCAGAGAGAAATGAGCTTCAAAGTGTAAACAAATCAACCTTTGTAATTCGGGTTTGTAATCTAAACAAGTTGGTTTATCTTTTATGTTTGTTGTTTGATTTATTTGGTAACGATCACGGACTCACAATAGCGACAACAAGTTGTGTCTGTATGGGTAGAAAATTTTATTTTTTTAGAATGTCTTCTTGTAAGGAAAGAAATTATTTGAACCCTATTGCGACGACATGTCGTCGCTGTAGTTGTGTATTTTTTAAAAAAATAACTTAAACCCTTCAATAATGGTAAAAATGTTATTTTAATACCTACAGTTTTAACAAATCATTTGAATCCTGCAAAAGAAACAATGAGCAAAATAAATCATTAAAAATGGCAAATTAAAATGATTTCTAGCGAAAACAAGAAAATTGAGCATAACTTGTTTACTTCTTTCTCAACAATTTCTTCCTATTTTGGCTCGTCGGTTGATCGATACGGTCCTTTTCGGAAAACGAAACCTTCGAATTGAGACCTTCATAACCTTTATTTATTTAGGCTGTAACATAACCCATGCTTCATCTCTAGCTAGGTTAGCTACCATTATTGGGTTCATGAGGTGTGACCGTTATGTTTGAGACATTCAGTCCAAACGTGCATCAGCAACACTGCGATCTGTAGAAATACAAGTGAACACCAATTGTGAACTCACATTTCTTATTTCATATTATGCTTTCAGTCGAGATCAAGTTCTATCAAACAGTATGTAAGAAAAGATATGCCCAAATGTGGAGAGTTAAGCAAATATATATCACCCAACAAACTCAACATCTTTCCGTTTTGCAGAAAAAAGTAAGTGGTAGAAAAACTGGAGGGTTTGTTGTTAATTTCATGGCCCATGGGATTAGTCCATGTATGCATAGCGTGGCCCAAACACCAACGGTTACAAGAAAAACATACACACACATACACACACACAAGTGGGTTACACATGATTCTCCTAATGGCAATCACACCACAAAGGAAAAATGGAATCTGGTGGTTGTCATATATCTAATTCTGTAAGTATGGATTACCTGGAGAGCATCTTATTTGACACTTACGATCACAACGTTGCATAAGCCTTGCTGAGAATAATTGAAGCAAATGGTAAGCGGTTGCAGTGTAATAAGTATAATATGCAAAGTGAAACGAACACAAACATATTCTAACAACGTAGGATTAACAATCGTGTAGCAAAGAGCAGTGATATGTGGAGTAGGAACAAAATTTTGTGCAAATGGGGAAACTCTTCAATTCTAGAAATTTGCTTCTTTTATGTTTTCAATCCTCAAACATGATCATACATATGATTCCTTTTTAATGACCCTTTATGTCCCTTTCTACCTGTGAGTTAAACACTCACAATGAACAAGCTTCAATATTTGATGTAACAATTCTAAATTGCCATTGAGCAAAACTTAGTGATCCGTTGAAGATAGAGTGTAAGACATCTCAGTTCCGCAGAAGTGCTTTTGTGTGTTATATTCCATCGATTTGCAGGTTGAATTATGTCTTTGTTTCAAGGTACAAAATTGATACGGGATTGCTTTGTAGATTTAAAACCTGCATCGTTTTATTTGCAGACATTTCTTCAAATGGATGGAGTACAAATTGAGATCAACTAGGGCAATCGATTCATTCTTATTTATCATAGTTTGGTGACCTTTACCATTTTCAATTAGATTCACCGTTACCTCAAAGTATCCTCACAAATTAAAAATGAATTCGCAGAATTAATAACAAACAAACAAGTAGCGAACCTAATTGCAAAAATAAACTGTGTACAAGTTGACAACATAAACCTTCAGATTTATAAAATTTACTCATGAATAGATCAATAATTTCGAAAATTAAACTGTGTACGTGTATGGAAAATAGAAATCAGAAGATCGAATGATCATTGGGAGAAACTTACTGTCCATGTTAACGCAGCCGGTGGAACAGGAATCATAGCAGTCGACGCCTTGGGACTCAACGCGAGTTAACTCATTGGAAGATACGACTAGAAGCACGAGTAATGCTACCGCTGCGATCATCGTCTTCTTCTCCATTGATATCGACAGAGTTTTTTTTATCATAACTAGATGATGTCCAAACGATTGCCGGTTGAGGATTTGTTGATTTCAAAACTTCTATTAGGTCAAAAACGATTGTCGGTTGGGGAGTAAAACAGGGTCGTTGATGTTGCCGTCGACGGTGGTGGTGGAACGCAAAAAAGGAGGACAATGGTAGATGTTAGGCACTAATGGAAATATTAGGTCAAAAATGAAAAATTCAAAGTATTTTCGCTCTACAGACGACAAGTCGCGTGTATAGAATAGAAAATTTTATTTTACTTTTTTTAAAAAGATAAGTATTTTTATTTTGAAAAATAAGATTTTAATTCAAACTATTTTCACTCTACATCGACTAGAGGTCGTGTATGTAGGGTACATAACTTTATTTTCTTTTTTCAAAAAGATAAATATTTTGATTTTGATTTTAATTCAAAGTATTTTCGCTCTACTGTGATGACAAGTCGTGTCTGAAAGGTAGAAAATTTTATTTTCGTTTTTTTTAAATGTTAAATATTTTTATTTTGAATACTAAAATTTTAATTCAAAGTATTTTCCCTCTATAATGACGACAAGTCGTGTCTATAGGGTAGAAAAATTTATTTTCCTTTTATTAAAAAGATATATATTTTTATTTTAAAAACAAAAATTTTAATTCAGGTTATTTTCGCTCTATAACGACGACAAGTCGTGTCGTGTCGTGTCTGTATAGGTAGAAAATTTTATTTTTTTAGAATATGTCTTCTTGTAAGGAAATAAATTATTTCTTCAAATGGATGGAGTACAGATTGAGATCAACTAGGGCAATCGATTCATTCTTATTTATCATAGTTTGGTGACCTTTACCTTTTTCAATTAGATTCACGTTACCTCAAAGTATCCTCACAAATTAAAAATCCCATGCAAGTAGCAAACCTAATTGCAAAAATAAATCTACATCACTGCAAGTTGACAACATAAACCTTGAGATTTATAGAATTTACTCATGAATAGATCAATAACTTAGAAAATTAAACTGTGTACGTCTATGGAAAATAGAAATCAGAAGATCGAATGATCATTAGGAGAAACTTACTGTGCTGTTAAAGCAGCCGGTGGAACAAGAATCGTAGCAGTCGACGCCTTGGGACTCAACGTGTGTTAACTCATTCGAAGATACGACTAGAAGCAGGACTAATGCTACCGCTGCGATCGTCGTCTTCTTCTACATTGAAATCGGCAGAGTTTTTTATATCCTAACTAGATGATGCCCAAACGATTTCCGGTTGAGGATTTGTTGATTTCAAAACTTCTATTAGGTCAAAAACGATTGTCGGTTGGGGAGTAAAACAGGGTCGTTGATGTCGCCGTCGACGGTGGTGGTGGAACGCAAAAAAGGAGGACAATGGTAGACGATAGGCACTAATGGAAATATTAGGTCAAAAATGAAAATTTCAAAGTATTTTCGCTCTACGGACGACAAGTCGCGTGTATAGGATAGAAAATTTTATTTTAATTTTTTTTAAATGATAAGTATTTTTATTTTGAAAACTAAAATTTTAGTTCAGACAATTTTCACTCTATAGCGACGTTAAGTCATGTCTGTAGGGTAGAAAATTTTATTTTCTTTTTTTAAAAAGATAAATATTTTGATTTTGATTTTAATTCAAAGTATTTTCCCTCAACAGCGACGACAAGTCGTGTCTGAAGGGTATAAATTTTTATTTTCCTTTTTTTAAAAAGATAAATATTTTTATTTTGAAAAGTAAAATTATAATTCAAAGTATTTTCGCTCTATAGTGACGACAAGTCGTGTCTATAGGGTAGACAAATTTATTTTCCTTTTTTTAAAAAGATATATATTTTTATTTTAAAAACTAAAATTTTAATTCAGATTATTTTCGCTCTATAGCGACGATAAGTCGTGTCTGTATGGGTAAAAAAATTTATTTTTCTAGAATATGTCTTCTTGTAAGGAAAGAAATTATTTGAACCCTATTGCAACGACATGTCATTGCTGTAGGTGTGTATTTAAAAAAAAGAACTTAAACCGTTCAATAATGTTAAAAATGTTATTTTAATACCTACAGCGACGATTTCCAGTATAGCCTTTGTTGCTATAGAAGTGATTTCTTGCGGTGATATATAGTTTTCTTTGGTTTGTGATGAATTGAAATGAATCTTTTGTGGTATTGAAATGGGCATGTAAAAGTGATTTTCCATCTTATTATGGTATTTATTTGTTGTATGGGAACCATAGGTAAACCGATAATTATTTCCAATGAATTGTCTACCTTTTACGAAATCTGAGATTGAGTACTACCCATGCTTGTCCAGGTTGCGTCCACCATTACAATGGAAGTAAGTGCATCATTGTTTTTATATTCTTTTTGTTCGGCTTTAGTCTTGCTATAATTTATGGGAATTGTTGGTGTTATCGAACATGGAATCTCATATATGTGTGAATGATATTGGAATAACTTTGATAGATTAAACAGTTGCATATGTGTGTATATATAGAGAAAATACTATAATTTGATTCATGGTCAGATGTTATGTGTATAACGAATCTTATCTACATATAGATTATCTTCTTATATAATTTATTGTACATGTTTAAAGCATGTGTGTATGGAGAAAGAAACAACTGATTTTTTTTATATGATATCACACATTCTATATTTTGAACATTTTTTTACAATAACTAGGAGACTGAGCATGCTATCCATATATATGTCGTTTTAAGCTTTGTTACATGTTTTTTCAATTGAGTCTGTTGTAGCCTTTCATTAGTTTAGTATGAATGATTCTTGTTGTATCATGATTAAGGGTCTGTTGACTTATGCTTATGTCCCCATTTGAAAACATGTCAATTATCCTTTTCCCCTATTCGTAAACATGTCAATCATGTGCATCGCAACACATCGTGTTAGTTTTTCTTTCATTCCTTGTATTTTAATTATTGTTTGTTGTTTTGATGGTTTCTTCCTCGATGTATACGTATAGGTGATGAGAGCAAAGCAAATTCCAACGGAAGAAGCCAATACTTGTTGTCCCTTCAAAATTGAAGAAGTGATCTTCAACGGTGGTAAATACTTGTTGCTCTTGGACGAACACATATTTTACATTACTTTGTTTTAGTTTTTTCAATATGTTTGTTTATATTTCATAAATACTTGATGGTGTTAAACTGTTGGTTAACGAAAATGCATCAGAACATAGAAAAATCATTGGCGTTCTTTATAAATTGTTGTTTACCTTTTTTTAGGGTTGGTTTTGGTTATCCAAATGCAAGAGATACAATAGATGAGAAACGCCAACGATACAAGAGATAAAAAACCACTGAATAAGCAATACCCTTTTATGATATCTTTTATACAACAAGTGCAAGGGATACAAGAGATCGATAAGAAAAATGTTTTGACATATTGTAGTCTTTATATCTTGATTCGGTGTGCCACAACATACTTTGTCCGTGAGTGGCGCGCCTCCACCACGAGTTATATTCGATGCTGAGACTAGTAGTCAACTATTCAAGTTGGTCCACAAGGATCGTTGTACAAATATTTAAGTACATGTTTCTTACTTTATTATGTCAAATATATCTAAAAGATATATTTTTGGTTTTGTTTATATTTAAAATATTTTTGTGTAATGTGTTTTCTTATAAATTTGTAAGTTTATGTTATTAACTTTGTTAATTAATCAAACTATTAATAACAACAAAAGTAAAAATAAATCAACAATTTAACTTCTTTTATTCATGTTGACAGAAAGTTTGCCTCAACGTGTCGGCAAAAGTTTCACAACGCAAAAGCAGGACCAAAAAAGTCAAATTACACTTTCGCAAATGAGTTTTGCACCAGTAAAAAGGTTCAATGTAAAAATAAATAAAAAACTTTTGCTAGCAAAATGCTGCCGGTAAATGTTTGACAAAAAAATCAAAGAAACATTTACAAACGAGAAAGATTGTGTTGGTAAAAGTCTATAGTCGTCGGGAAAAGAATTTTATACGATTTCTTGAGAGATGTTTTTGCCAACGACAATAGTTCGCCGGGCAAAGGCAGCATTACCGGCGGCCCGTATCTCAACGTTTCATGTAAACATTTGCGGGCGGAAAAATCGGATGGCAAAAGTTTTTGAGTTTTTTTCTGACAACTTTTGAGACTTTTTTCGGCAACATTTTCGTCTAGAAAAAATAGTTGTTTTCATACTGACATACGATTAAAGAATTTGGACTTTCCTTACTTTTTGTTGTTGTAAAATAACAATATCAAACACTTATCATTGTTATGTTTTCTTTTCATTAATTTAGCGGTCATGTTAATTGTTTTTTATTTTATTTTTATAATAGGATCTCATAAAAGCGATGAGAGTTTTTTAAGATTTTTATTGTTATAAAATAGTTGGGTTTTAGTTAGCAAATAATTTTCATGGATTTAACTTGTAGTCCCAAGGTCTACCGTTCAAGTGCCCGTCTAGACCCACTTAGACATTTTGGCACTATCTGTGTATTTCAAGCCTCCATTGAACGGTGCATGTCCGAGTCACATATCTTCTACACTAGGATCGTTTACCCTCAATACATGTTGAAACTTTCGTTTCTCCTTGAAGGCTCTTTTGGAGAGAAATCTAACAAGTCGACATATTCTTATAGTGACTATATATGTGAAACATCCCACAAAACTTGATAGACAATGCTTAAACACCATGGAAGCAGTCCTTCGCCTTATATATAGTGATGCATCATACGATAAATGAAAGAAGGTTGATCCTGTTGATTTTACGAATACCACGCAATGAACAATCTTTTCTAAATTCCCATTACATTTCAAATCCCTCAAATTCCACTCAAATTCCACACAATCACGTTAATTAAAGGAAGATCTTGACCAAATAAGAAACAATTAAGCCAACTTTTGGCTTGGATAAAGAGTTTTCTTAGTCCCAATTTATTAGCACAATGATCACTTGGAACCATGATGTGAGTTATGAAGAATCGGAAATAGTGATAATTTTCTTTAGAAATATTTGTATAAACGAGAAAGACGGTGAGAACATTCGAAATAGAGTGTATATATGCAAGAGATCAAATAATTAATCTGCTTCTTGATATAGCAAAGCAGACCTATGATTTTTAACATTGTTATAAGAATCGATCATTGATCGATTATTCATTCCCTTCTTTCAAACATGATTTGACCCATTACCCAAAATTCAGTAACAACTTAACACAAGAGACTACTTCCTACTTTAAGTATGATGTACTACATACAGGTCTTTTTTCTAACAATACTCGTCAATGCTTCAACACAACCTCCTAACATCTTTACCTGTTTTCTTCACCATAACTACAATCACACCCAACTATCTATTCTATGTCACTTAGAGAGTTACTAAAAGAAATCTGACAAGTTCCGTAGGATTGCAGCCGATTTTATACAGATTTTCCATGAGATACCACATGAGTTCCTTTAATTCCCGGACTCATCCTTAGTGTGGTTTAACTCAACCTGTAACTTGGAATGGCGACAATTGGGATGTGATGTGCAGAAGATTCTTCTCCCGAGGACAAAGGTAACGCATTGAAACCTGGGCCGTTCCTAGGGTTTTTGATGTCGTGTACGAAAACGCTAAAAAATGCCCTTATGCCTATTTTTTAAGCAAATGAAACGATGAAAATTACGATTTTTTAAAGGGTTTGGAACCTAGTTAAGCTAGGTGATGTTGGGATTTGTTTATTAGTTTGTCCCACATAGAACAAACGAGGAAAACCAAGTTGCCTTATAATAGAAATCCCCTACCTATTATCAAAATGGGCTACCCAACCAAGTGGGTTAGCACATATTAAATGTCAAGATGGGCCTTGGGCCTTGGGTCTCTTGGCTTGATTGAGGGAATTCCACGCGGGTTTACTTCGTGACTTCACGGCCGTGGCCCAAGCCGCGCACCTCTCTTTTTGACAGTTTTTTGACAGTTAAATTGGTTAATTAGAGGTACATATAAATACCTCTTCTCTCTCTCTCTCGTTTTTTGGCAGATATAACACTATGAAAATCTAGGTAAATATTCATTGAAAACATTCATCTTGGAAGCATTGTTCGATTCGTTAGGTTCGAGTTTTGAAACTTGAAGAGATTGTTGAATCCTCTAGTCAAACGTCCAATTCTTACGGTACGAGGGACGAATTTCTGTCGAAGGACATGCAAAACGCATCATCAATCCAAATACGCTCTTCATCAAGTTTTTGTTGCAATAATCGAGTTAGTGACTCAATTCTTGTTCTTGTTCTGAGTTTGTACATATATATATACACGATTTATACATATATATTTTGTATATTTTTTTTGCAAATTTGGTATCGATTATTTGATAATTGTGTTGTTGGTAATACGGATTTCTGTGATCCTAACTGTAAGGTCTAACAATCTTAGACAAAAATTTCGTGATGGATCAATCTTCCATGTTGAAATCCCATGTGGAAAAGCCGGAAAAATTCAAAGGCTCGGATTTTAGGAGATGGCAACAGAAAATGTTGTTTTATCTCACAACGCTTCACGTCTCCAACGTGCTTACCGAGGAAGCACCAACACCACCGGTTGGAGAAGGACAAAATCCTCCTACCCAAATACAAGTCTCGGCATATACATGGGCACACGATGCCTGGAAGAGCAATGAATATAATTGTAGAAATTATATTCTAAATGCTCTTGATGATTGCTTGTACGATATCTATTCCACTTTCTCTACTGCAAGAGAAATTTGGGAATCATTGGAAAGCAAATACAAAACCGAGGTTGCGTGTTCCAAAAGGTTTGTGGTGGGAAAGTTCTTGAACTTCAAGATGAACGATACAAAGTCCGTTGTGAAGCAAGTGGAGGAACTTCAAGTCCTTGTCCACGAATTGGAAATAGAAGTTATGGGTATTAACTCATACTTTCTTGTTGGTTCTATCATTGATAAATTACCTCCGTCTTGGAAAAATTTTAAGCTTTATCTTAAACATTTGACCGAGGACATGACGTTTGAGCAATTGATACTCAAACTTCGAGTGGAGGAGGACAATCGGATGAACGAGAGGGCTGATGCGATCTCCTTGGAACCGAATGCAAATGTGGTCACCGGTAGCACCTCAAAAGCTAAATTTCAAAAGGGGAAAAGCAAGGCTTTTGGTGGCAAGCATGTTGCAAATCCACTCGCAACTCAAAGGAAGACTTTCAAGAAACGTGTGTTGAGTTGTTGGGTATGTGGAAAACCGGGACATCAAGCCAAAGATTGCCGCCACCGACGAGATCATGGAGGAGGACCCGGTGGAGGAGGTTCTGGTGGGAACCCCAATCAAGCAAATGTGGCCAATTCTCCAAATCAATTTGTTGGAGTAATTGAAGAACTTTTAGCCACAAATGTCATTGATTGGTGCATCGACACCGGTGCTACAAAGCACATTTGCAACTCAAAGAACATGTTCTCATCCTACGAAAAAGTCAATGATGAAGAGCCAATGTACATGGGGAATGCCACTACTACAAAAGTTGAAGGAAGAGGAAAGGTGAACCTGAAGCTGACTTCGAGAAAAGAGCTTGTGTTGACAAATGTGCTACATGTACCTGCGATCACAAAGAACTTGATTTCTGGACCTACCCTTAGCAATAAAGAATTCAAGATGGTGTTTGAATCCGACAAATTTGTGATATCTAAGGGAGGTGTGTATGTTGGAAAGGGTTACCTATATGAGGGACTCTTTAAGCTTTCCGTTGTAAATATGAATAATGATGATGTAAATATTATTAATGATAATAATAATAACGCAGGCATTAGCATTGCTTCAATGTACATGATCGACTCATCTTTCCTATGGCATTCTCGACTTGGGCATGTGAATTATCGATCCTTACAAAGAATGATTAAACTTGGTATGTTGCCTAAGTGTTCAATGGACAATAAGACTAAATGTGAAGTGTGTGTTGAATCAAAATATACAAGTCATCCTCATAAATTCGTAGAGAAATCCAATGAAATACTTAGACTAATCTACATCGATCTATGTGACTATAAATCAACACCTACACGTGGAGGAAAGAACTATTATGTGTCTTTCATTGATGACTGCAACAAATTTTGTGATGTATACTTAATACATACAAAAGATGAAGCTTTAAGTATGTTTAAAAACTTTAAAGCTGAAGTTGAAAATCAACTTGATAAAAGAATAAAAATTCTGAGGTCCGATAGAGGAGGAGAATATGATCAAGGGATTTTTCATAATTTTGTTTTAGTCATGGCATAATCCATCAAACTACGGCTCCCTATACTCCACAACAAAATTGAGTAGCCGAAAGAAAGAATAGAACATTGAAGAATATGATTAACTCAATGTTAATTACTTCGGGAGCACCACATAGTTTATGCAGAGAAGCATGTCTTGCTGCTAATTCGATACTTAATAGAATTCCTCACAAAAAGAGTGATAAATCACCATATGAGTTATGGAAAGGTAAAACACCTTCCTATAAAAGATTGAAAATGTGGGTTGCCTTACAAAGGTTCATGTACCTTTACCAAAGAGGACAAAGCTTGGACCTAAGACCATTGATTGTGCATCTTGGTCCTGCAACGAATAGTGCAGCTTATAGATTTCTCGTCTATAAGTCATACATAGATGATATTCACAGCAACACTATTTTAGAATTGTAACATCCTAAAATTCAGTGTAAATTTAAAATTCGGAAACTGGGTAATAAGACATCTGAATTTGATATTAACCTCCCAAAAAGGGGAAATGTACTTAGCCTTTACAAAAACCTGTATACGGATATGGAATTCAACAACAAACTAATCTAAACATGACTATCTAGATTACATCGGTTGTCAATCCAAAAATCACCAAAATATGGGACTTAACAATTGCCCAACATCCAATACTAGTCATCTCAAAAATGCCTCTAAGACCATGCTCGTTACTCACGACCTTGGCAACCCACCGCTAAGTGAACCTGTTATACATATCATTTGAGAAAAAGTGTTAGGCTTAAAGCCTAGTGAGAACATACAGTTTATAATTTCAAGAAATATAAACAATTGCATCATAAGGAAATCTTTTCAATAGCGCGGGCTAAGCCGTACTGCCTTTGCTTCTTCTTCCAAACTGGACAAACGAAACTCGGGGTGTTACAATCCTCCCCAACTTGGAGAAGATTTCGTCCCCAAAATCCCGACTACTCGAAAAGATGAGGATATCTTCGCTTCATATCCTCCTCAGCTTCCCACTTCACGTTAGCTCCCTGATGATGCTTCCACTGCACTTTGACCATAGTGTCCTCTTTGTGACGCAATTTCCTAGACTTCTTCACTAAGATAGCGTCAGATTCTTTTACACAACGGTTACCCTCGTCCACTCTTAGCTCGGAGAGAGGAATGACGCTTTCTTCCTCCGCCAAACAATTTCGAAGGTAACATATAGGGAACGTGTTGTGGATTCTGCACAACTCCGGGGGCAGTTACAATTGGTAGGCTTGCAAACCCACCCATTTAAGCACTTTGAAAGGTCCGAGGAAACGGGGACTAAGTTTTCCACGTTTTCCGAACCTGATAATGCCTTTCCATGGCGACACCTTCAGTATCACGCGGTCGCCCACTTGGAACTCCATCGGACGCCTCTTCTTATCGGCATAGCTCTTCTGCCGATCCTAGGACGCTTTCAGTCTTTCACGAATGCTTTTGACCTTATCGGCCGTCTTTTGCACGATTTCAGGTCCGGCGAATTGCTTCTCTCCCGCTTCAAGCCAACACATGGGAGTTCGGCACTTCCGTCCGTACAACGCCTCAAATAGTGCCATTCCAATGCTCGAGTGGTAGCTATTGTTGTAAGCAAACTCTTCCAAAGGTAGGTGAGAGTCCCAACTACCCCCGAAATCGATGACACAAGACCTCAACATGTCTTCCAAAGTTTGGATCGTTCTCTCGCTTTGTCCGTCGGTTTATGGATGGTAAGCCGTACTCAACTTAACTCGCGTACCAAGCTCTTTTTGAAACCCATCCCAAAAGTTCGAAGTGAACCGACTGTCGTGATCCGACACGATCGACAAGGGTATTCCATGCCTCGAGACCACTTCGTCGATGTAAAGTTTTGCTAACTTGTCCATCGGTTTCACGCATAGCCAAGAAGTGAGCGCTCTTAGTCAAACTATCGACTATTACCCAAATGGTATCGTGACCTCGAAGAGTTTTAGGCAACTTCGTCACGAAGTCCATGGTAATATGTTCCCACTTCCACTCGGAAATCTCTAAGGACTAAAGACTCCCATACGGTCGTTGATGTTCGGCATTAACTTGCGAGCACGTCACACAACGCTCCACGTAACGCGCCACATCAAGTTTCATTACTGGCCACCAATAATGCAACTTCAAGTACCGGTACATCTTCGTACTTACCGGATTAATTGAATACTTGGAATTGTGAGCATTCTCAAGCAATAGACCACGGTTACCCCCAACTTTGGGCACCCACACACGATCGTTAAATAATTTTACCCCACGGCTATCTTTCGTTAAGAGCAAACAATGTCTTGCCATGACTTCCTCCTTGACGTTTTCTTCCAACAAAGCTTCTACCTGCGATGTCTTGATCTTCTCAACAAAACTAGACACTAACTCGATTCTTGAATGAGTAGCCCGAATACTTCCGCTATAGTCCTTCCGACTTAACGCATCGGCCACTACGTTCGCCTTACCGGGATGGTAAAGCAACTCACAATCGTAATCCCTGAGTAACTCGAGCCACCGCCTTTGCCTCATATTCATCTCTTTTTGATCAAAGACGTACTTTAGGCTTTTATGATCCGTGTAGAGTGTACATTTTGTTCCATAGAGGTAATGTCGCCAAAGCTTCAAGGCGAACACCACCGCTGCTAACTCCAAATCGTGGGTAGGATAGTTCTTCTCGTGTATTTTAAGTTGCCTCGAGGCGTAAGTGATTACCTTGCCTCTTTGCATCAACACACATCCTAATCCCATCTTCGAAGCGTTGCTATAGACCACAAAATCTTCTGACCCTTCGGGAAACGACAAGATTGGAGCTTCGCACAACATCTTTTGTAGAATCCGGAATGCCTTCTCTTGCATTTCGGTCCAATCGAACTTCACATTCTTCCGAGTTAAAACCGTCAAAGAAGAAGCGATCTTCGAAAAGTCTTGAATAAATCTCCGGTAGTACCCCGCCAGACCCAAGAAACTTCGGATCTCGGACGGACTCTTGGGAGGCTCCCTGTTAAGACACAGTCTCATTGGATTCAAGATCATCCAATACGAAGATCGCAATCTGAAGTTAATGCTGAAAGTTACTCTCAACCAAAGTCTAGGGTCTATTCTGTAATAAAGTCAAAGTTGTTATTAATATCTAGATATTTATTATTTAGATATTATGTTTTTAGTTATAATATTAGTTTATTAAGTTTTGATAATATCTTAAACAAATATTATCTATCTCTCTGTATTATCAATCGATCACAAACAAAGAAACACACAACACATAGCTTAACACTTCAAGAACTCAACCGTGTAATCCGCGTTTATATATCAAAACAGGTTGGTTTATCATCTATTGTTTGTTGTTTTGATTATCTGGTAACGATCACGGACTCACAATTGGTATCAGAGCTGATCCAGATCAAAATCAAAATTTTTAACTCTCTGTGTTCTTCATTTTTGAAGAACACTGATCAATCATCAAAATCTTGATTTTGCGGTTATTTTCGAAATCAAAGTGTTGTGCATTGTTCTATTTGGTAAGGAGATCGTTGTGTCAAATTTTGGTGTGGTAATTCGACCTCTAGTTGGGTTAATTTTAGAGTTACAGGTAGATTAATCGGAGAAGACGACGTACCGGTCCTTTGTAATATATCGGTCTAAGCCAATTGACCGATAATATTTTTTTACCGGTCGAACCTTAGTTTTTTACATTCTATCGGTCTTAAGCATTCGACCGGACTCTTGCAAATACCGGTCGAAGATCACTTTTTATCGGTCGAATCTCACAAACCAAGCCCCGGTCTTAAACACAACTTCCGGTCAAAGACATCACAAATATCGGTCTTCCACTCTTTTTCACTCTCACACTCACTACTACCGGTCTTCCATTCTTTTCCACTCTTTTTCAACCGGAAGACAAATCCCGGTCAAACACTTCTCACACTCACTACTCACACTCACACAAAAATAACTTCTCATGTTTTCATGCAAAAGAATTTTCATTCATGCAAAAGAAAGTTCACGTGGCATTTAATTGGAATACTATCTTTTTATTGGTCCAATCTTTTTACCGGTCAATCAGTTTTACCGGTCGAAATTTTTTTCCGGTTCTTTACGTCTTACCGGTCGAACCTCACTTTACGCAATCAACCTCTCGCGCAAACCTTCTCAAAACGCAAAGTTTTTCCAGACTTAGAACTTTAAACAGAATGTCTTCCTATTTTCACATGTTGAATAAAGGAGAATACGAAAAGTGGAAAATGAATTTTTTCAGCTTCATAGATATAATGATGAAATGGGTCAAGACATGAGATTATCATTGTCTGAAGGAGCACAAAGAAATCATGCTGATTATAGAGCTAGAGTTTATCTGAGAAAGAGTATTTCTAAGGAAATATATGATTTAATGGATATTCCCAAAGCTTCAGGGAAAGAGATTTGGGACTATCTTGCATTAAACTCTGAATGGATTGTCTCAGACCGAAACGTTTTCATAAAAGGAAAAGTTTTGGAAGCTGAGAACTCTGAACTTAAAAGAAAGATTTCTGATCTGGAAGCTCATATACAGTAGCAAGAGTCTTTTGAGAGCAATGAGAAGAAGTCCAAAGATTTTGAGAATGCAAATGCTGAGCTACAAAAGAAAATATCTGAGTTTGAAAAGAAGTTCTCAGATCTGTCAAAGAAGGGTGTGGAAGAGAAGAAGGTGATTGAGCTTCAAAGTTTAATGCTTTCTCAAAAAGTTGAAGACTTTGAGAAAGTAATCATATTGGAAAGAGATCAGTTTGCCAAGGAGAGGAAGACAAATGATTTGAAGGGTGCTAAGAAGGGTTTCGAAGAAGAAAGAAGCATCCTTGAAGCTGCAATTAGGAAGCTTACCGAGAAGCTATCTGAATTATCGAAAAGTGTTCTGACAGAGAAGAAAAGGAAGTCTGCATTTAAGAAGAAGATTGAGCTCCTTATCAAAGAACGAGACATTTATTCTTCAAAGGTAAAATAGCTTCAAGATATTATTTCAAAGACGGTGGTGGTGACTGAGCGAACGACTCCAAAGTCAAAAATCCACTCACCTAGAAATAATTCAGTTGGTTCTAACAAACTGGCCGCAAGCTCACATCAGAAAACTGCTCTTTTCAAAAGGTCAGTTAAATCTTCTAATCAGATTCATTCTACTAATCTTTTCTATGACAGGAATAGAGATAGTTCAGGTACACAAAGAAGGAGAAGAAGCTTCCAGGAAGAAGCTGAACTGGTCTAGAACAGGACACCAGTGAAAGAAGAGCTTCAATGTAAGAAGTCATGCGTACATACGCCTAATGCCAAGAAGAACAATGCGCATAAAGGTAAACCTGATTTCGTCTACACGAGAGATCAATTAGTCAGGTTGTCAGGTAAGAAATTCTATTGTTCTTATTGTCGTACACATGATCCTTTTCACAAGACTAGTGACCATTACTGGTATGGTTCTTACTCAATAACCCCCATACGAACTGCAACTAATACTCATGGACCCAAATACCAGTGGGTACCAAAGAAAATTAAATCTGTGTTGCAGGCACCTATTGTCAAGGGGGAGTAGGAAGAATAAAGGCTTCTAAGTAAATCAACTTAGAACCCGGACTTCAACGAAGTTATGACTTCTAAACACAACAGTTTAGAACTCGAACTTCAATGATCAAAAGACCTTACTTCCGAGCTGATAAGAGATTGTACTCCGATACTCGAATGAGGAAATCAACCATCAAGGGGGAGTACATACTTTTCTGAAATTTTATGCATATCTTTTACAACTGATAAAGTTTCAAATGCATAATTTCAGGGGGAGTAAAAGGTGATGACTTCTGATTATTTCTGATCAGAACTCGTACTTTAAAAAGTTTTACTGCTTTTTGTCTTTTCAATTGAAGTGAATAAATTTACTTTGACTTGACTTAAGACTTTTGCAGAAGTTTGAGAGAAGCTTAAAAGATCATATCTTTATGACTTTAAGCTTAGCTTCATGAGATGTAAGATCGCACGTAAAGGTACAATCCTTTATCTTAATCTCATAAATGGTTGAAAGAAGGACATCTTTCAATCATTAGAAAACATTGTTTTTAATGTTCAAACCACTTCCCGATTTTTTCAACAGATTTTATATTATGGAAGTGTGATTTTAAATGTTTTCAAAATCAATATTGTGCTTTAACTGAAATAGTTAAACCAATCTGAGCATCACGTGCATCATAGGAAAACAAGAATCATTGTGCTAGGAATTAACACAACTTCTATGGAATCACCTGAACTAGTGATTTCTACCCAAGAAGTTAAATCCTTAGTGATTGAGTGTGCAAAGCGAAAAGAAATGAGTGTGATTAGAGAAAGCAAAATGTTTAAAAGAAAGAGCGTGTGAGAACAGAGTTAAAAGAATATCACAACTCTGCACCAACTTTTTCTGAGCCGGGCAGCCACAATTCTAGTGTTTCACAACTCTTTGGTGAACATTATTGAAACAGGCAACTAGCCCATGCCAACTCTTGATAAAATCTCACTATCTACTCATTTTCTTCTCAACAAAAAATTGTTTCACATTTTCAAAGGGGAAGCAGCACATATGCTATCTGATTTTCATTTGGAAAATCTGGATATTGAAAAGAAGGAAGTCTGCCCCACCTTCGCACTTCACTCATGCACATTGAGTCTGTGTTTAACTTACTGTTGTCTCAGTGGTTTACACAATTTTGAGCCACTAAGCAATTATCTGTGCTTAATTCTTTTTAACACAAGCACGAACACACAAGGAATTAGTTTCTTTGTCATAACGTTTATAGAAATAACCTTTGTGGTGTTTTGATGATTAAATGGAAGCCCTGGGGGAGTCAACATCAAACAACTCCTTTCCAATGTGTATTCGTTACACACAGTGACTTAGTGTTACTGACAGGCATGTTAACTGATTCATTAGTTGATTCAGGTGTTACATGATTATTTTGTCTAGATTTGCAAAGATCAAGATGAATAACTATTGAATTGACGGATCAGAGACTCCAAGTAGTTGACATTTCTTACTCAAAGTTTTGATGAAGTCGTTGCACTTTCCATCAAAAAGGGGGAGAATATAAAGCTTGAAGAAATGTTCATTACAAGAAAAGCTAACAAAGAAATGCGAGATCAAAGTATTCTGAAGACATGATGATTTCAGATAAATTTTTCTTTGAAGATACTTTGCTAAAGCATTCTGAGCTAGAGAAAGAGATTGCATCTTCTGTGCTGAAAAAGAGAAGATCGTATTGACAAATCATTTTCGTAATGATTTTGATCCAAATGGTGAGATTGTTAAGACACAGTCTCATTGGATTCAAGATCATCCAATACGAAGATCGCAATCTGAAGTTAATGCTGAATGTTACTCTCAACCAAAGTCTAGGGTCTAAACTGTAATAAAGTCAAAGTTGTTATTAATATATAGATATTTATTATTTAGATATTATGTTTTTAGTTATAATATTAGTTTATTAAGTTTTGATAATATCTTAAACAGATATTATCTATCTCTCTGTATTATCAATCGATCACAAACAAAGAAACACACAACACATAGTAAAATAGTGTAATCAGAGAGAAAAACAAACAGAGCTTAACACTTCAAAAACTCAACCGTGTAATCCGCGTTTATATATCAAAACAGGTTGGTTTATCATCTATTGTTTTTTGTTTTGATTATCTGGTAACGATCACGGACTCACACTCCCAATTCATCATGGCTTCAATCTTGGAGGGGTCCACTTTCATTCTGTCTCGAGTGACCACGTGACCCAAGAATTGCACTTCTTTGAGCCAAAATTCGCATTTGGAAAACTTGGCGTACAATCTTTGTTTTCTCAACACATCGAGAACTTCGCGAAGGTGATGCTTGTGCTCTAACTCGCTCTTAGAGTACACGAGTATGTCATCAATGAATACGATGACCGACTTGTTAAGGAATGGTCGGCACACCCTATTCATAAAATCCATAAATACCATTGGTGCGTTCGTTAGGCCAAAAGGCATCACAAGAAACTCATAATGGCCGTAACGCGTTCTAAAGGCTGTCTTTGGAACGTCTTCTTCTCTCACCTTCACTTGGTGGTAACCCGAACGTAGGTCGATCTTGGAAAAACATCCCGCTCCTTGGAGTTGATCGAACAAGTCATCTATCCTTGGAAGCGGATACTTGTTCTTCACTGTTGCTTTGTTCAACTCACGATAATCGATGCACATTCTCATTGTGCCATCCTTCTTCTTGACAAACAAGACCGAGCTCCCCAAGGCGACGAGCTCAGTCTTATGAATCCCTTCTCCAATAGTTCTTGGAGTTATGACATCATCTCTTGCATCTCCGATGGCGCCAACCGGTAAGGATCTCTAGCAACAGAAGCCGCTCCCGGCAGGAGATCAATCCGAAACTCCACTTTACGATCGGGTGGTAACCCGGGCAAGTCGTCCGGAAAGACATCTGGAAACTCACGCACAATCTTCACATCAACAAGCTTTGACTTCTCTAGTTTGGCGTCGATCACGTAGGCTAGGAAAGACGAGCATCCTTTCACCAAGCACTTGCGCGCCTTTGCCATGGTGATTATTGCCACTTCTCCCTTCCCCTTCTCACCATAAATCACAACAACTTCACCATTAGGATTAGGAAGTCGAATTAATTTCTTGGAACATACGATATCTGCATGATTGTTCGCTAATCAATCCATGCCGACCACAATATCAAAACCTCCAATTAACATCGGCATCAAATCGATTGGGAATTCTCTCCCTTCGATCCCGAGAGTACACTTTCTCAGAACATCGCAGATCAGAACTTGACTACCATCTTCTATCTCTACCACTAATGCATTCTCAAGACTAGTAGTCGGCCTAGCAATCTTTTGACGGAATAACTCAGATATAAAAGAGAAACTGGCACCCGTAGCGAATAAAACACGAGCAGGTACTGAGTTTAGAAGAAATATACCCGATACCACATCAGCGGATGCCTTGGCCTCTTCGGCCGTCATCTGAAAAGCACGGCCTGGAACCATAGATGGATTCTCTTTCTTCACCGGCGCGATACCCGACATGAGCTTCGGGCAATCTCTCTTCATGTACCCCGGTGTCTTGCACTAATAACAAACAAGCCCTCTGATCGGACAGTCATGGGTGATGTGATCAAATTTACCACACTTGTAGCAAGATTGAGGAGTGGTGCTACAGTTACCGTGGTGCTTGGTTCGGCACTTCTGACACCATCTAGCTTCTTGATAACCGCTGAAGTTTTGGTTTCCGACAAAAGGTCAGGTCCTCTTGGGAGGTACTGAACTATTCTCCCACTTTTTCTTTTCAACAACTGCCACCGCCTTTTCCGGTTTACCCTTGCGTAAACCTCTTCCATGAACTGCGCCTCTTCAATCGTCTCCCGAAGGTTAGAAGCCTTCGAGTTTTGGATCATGGTCATCATGTCCGACGGTAGACCTTTCAGATAGGCCTTAATCTTCTCCTTCTCAGTTGAGGCCACGTGCCCCACTAACCCCAGCTTTTCCATGAATTGACGGGTATACTCCCTCACCGTCAAATTCTCTTTCTGAAGCGCTCGGAACTCTGCCTCGATCCGATCCATAGCCCTCTCATTGCATTGCAGTATTCTTCCAATATCTTTACCTTGAATTCGCCCCAAGTCAGTTGGGCCAAAACAGTAGGAGAGATGGTGGACTTGATAACATTCCACCACGTCAGCGTCGTATTCTTGAGCAGTTGAGTACCGAACCTTACCCTCTAGTCATCACCACACTCGGATGAACCGAAGACCTGTTCGACCGCTCGGATCCACTTAACACACGCAACTGGGTCTTCGGAACCAGAGAACGGTGGTGGTCGGCAACCCAGAAAAGACTTGTAGGAACAACTCTTCCCACTTTTCGGAGCACCTACGACCCTTTGCTCCTCAGATCTGACCCTGTTCTCAGTGCCCCCAGATCCAACCAACACATTCTTCTCCACTGCCTCATGCGTCCTGAGGCTCGTGTACCGGTCCTCCAACATCTTCTGAAAAGCCTCTTGTTGCTTTTCCATGGCCGACGTCACCATTTGCATGACGCTAGCCATCATATCCGTTTGAGGGTTTGCCACTTGAACAACGGGGCTGGTGGATGCCAAATCTACTCTTGGTCCTAGATCCACTTCCCCAGTAAATATCGGTGGCATGCCCGGAGGAACGACTACTGACACTCTAACCACTGGATTAAGCTCTCGCGAACTAACATCGCGAAGGTCTCCGTCGCCTATCGGACGACCACGTGTGTTCAGCATACCTGAGTAATGGTTGCCACACAAGCACGAAAAAGAGTAGGAGACAGATCAACAGAATAACACAAGGAACGTACTACTACATCACCAATTGTCACAGTAACGGCACCTCAAACACAATCACGTATAAATATTCTCATAATAACATTAACTGAGTGAGATTTTGAACATACAATACATAAAGGTTCTTGTTACCATCGCTACAACGTTTGATAACTATAATTTCCGTCGACTCTAAGACTAACCCATCTTAGAAGTTCTACCCAAACTCATGAATCAATGCTTAGCATACTCAGTCTAAGTCTAGACATCTTACATAAATGCCTAGTTCACTTAAACTAGCTCTCTGATACCAATTTGTAAAACCCTAAAATTCAGTGTAAATTTAAAATTCGGAAACTAGGCAATAAGACATCTGAATTTGATATTAACCTCCCAAAAAGGGGAAATGTACTTAGCCTTTACAAAAACTTGTATACGGATATGGAATTCAACAACAAACTAATCTAAACATGACAATCTAGATTACATCGGTTGTCAACCCAAAAATCACCTAAATATGGGACTTAACAATTGCCCAACATCCAATACTAGTCATCTCAAAAATGCCTCTAAGACCATGCTCGTTACTGACGACCTTGGCAACCCACCGCTAAGGTAACCTGTTATACATATCATTTGAGAAAAAAGTGTTAGGCTTAAAGCGTAGTGAGAACATACAGTTTATAATTTCAAGAAATATAAACAATTGCATCATACGGAAACCTTTTCAATAAAATTTAGTTTACAATTGAAATCTTTTTCATATAAGGACCATTCGGTCCGAAAATTTCATCTTGCGATGACGGGGGATACCCGATTTACCAAGGATTGTAGTGGAACAGAAAAGTAGACTACAATCCGAGTTGTGAGCTAAATACATGGAATCCATGGCCACGAACAACGAAGGTCCGTACTAAGATGTGAGGGAGGGCCCTCGAGGAAACCAGTCATACTCGTTCACTAGGACTACATTATGACCCATAGCTAGTAACCGGTCTCACATAACCGTACCAAATGACCCCCGAGGATCAAATGCATCCATAGCTACCAAAAAGGGGAATAGACATCCCAATAATATAAACCGACTCAATACCTAGGGATCCACTAGTAATAGTCTAGACTTGTCACAATTGCATTTGTGACCAACCATAGTTAGTCATATGGTTTAAAATAACATTTATAAACAAGATGCCTTTTCAAGTATAACTTCTAGTAAGAATAAAAATCATCAACATGAACTTGTAAACATTCTTTCAAGTAACCCACATAAATGTGCAAGTAAAACGTCCTTTTTACTTCAAATAAGATGGAACCCATCATTTTAGTTGAAAATGATAGAGAAACCTAAAATCTCCCAAAAACTCAAGTTATGTCAAAATGTAATAAACTTAAATCCAAAACCGTGGAGATATATAGGAGTTCAAAATGTAACCTTTGACATGTATAAAGTTTAGAAAAAGGTAGTAGGAACTCACCAAATAGGTTTTAGAAGAAAACTCGAAAAAACCAGATATCGACCCCTTCGAGAAGATTAAGGTTTCTATACTGAACCCTTGCTTGAAACACTTAATGCGAGCAAGATATGGCAGATTGAAGGAACCTCAAATGAAAAAAATGAAGAAAGAGAGAGAGAGATAGAAAATAGATAGATATTTTGAGATTCAAAACAAATTAGATATTTCCAGAAAATGAATTTAAACCACTCAGGGCCACCGCGTGGGTTATGGCGCGGTCTAAGTCGCGTCGAGACTCGCGTCGCCCTCTGGAACTCGCAACCAAGCAGTGCACCACGCGGGTTATGGCGCGGTTACACTCGCGGCGAAACTCGCGCCACTCACTGGAACTCCCCAAACAAGCAGTGCACCGCGCGGGTTATGGCGCGGGCTAAGCCGCGTGGCAACTCGCGTCGATCACTGCCTTTGCTTCTTCTTCCAAACTGGACAAACGAAACTCGGGGTGTTACAATCCTCCCCAACTTAGAGAAGATTTCATCCCCAAAATCCCGACTACTCGAAAAGATGAGGATATCTTCGCTTCATATCCTCCTCAGCTTCCCACGTCACGTTGGCTCCCCGATGATGCTTCCACTGCACTTTGACCACAGTGTCATCTTTGTGACGCAGTTTCCTAGACTTCTTCTCTAAGATAGCATCAGATTCTTTTACACAACGGTTACCCTCGTCCACTCTTAGCTCGGAGAGAGGAATGACGCTTTCTTCCTCCCCCAAACACTTCCGAAAGTAACATATATGGAACGTGTTGTGGATTCTGCTCAACTCCGGCGGCAATTCCAATTGGTAGGCTTGCAAACCCACCCGCTTAAGCACTTTGAAAGGTCCGAGGAAATGGGGACTTAGCTTTCCATGTTTTCTGAACCTGATAATGCCCTTCCATGGCGACACCTTCAGCATCACACGATCGCTCACTTGGAACTCCATCGGCCGCCTATTCTTATCGGCATAGCTCTTCCATGGATCCTGGGCCGCTTTCAGTCTTTCACGAATGCTTTTGACCTTATCGGTCGTCTCTTGCATGATTTCAGGTCCGACGAATTGCTTCTCTCCCGCTTCAAGCTAACACATGGGAGTTCGGCACTTCCGTACGTACAACGCCTCAAACAGTGCCATTCCAATGCTCGAGTGGTAGCTATTATTGTAAGCAAACTCTTCCAAAGGTAGGTGAGAGTCCCAACTACCCCCGAAATCGATGACACAAGACCTCAACATGTCTTCCAAAGTTTGGATCGTTCTCTCGCTTTGTCCGTCGGTTTGTGGATGGTAAGCCGTACTCAACTTAACTCACGTACCAAGCTCTTTCTAAAACCCATCCCAAAAGTTCGAAGTAAACCGACTGTCGTGATCCGACACGATCGAGAAGGGTATTCCATGCCTCGAGACCACTTCGTCGATGTAAAGTTTTGCTAACTTGTACATCGGTAAGGTTTCACACATAGCCAAGAAGTGAGCGATCTTAGTCAAACTATCGACTATTACCAAAATGGTATCGTGACCTCGAAGAGTTTTAGGCAACTTCGTCACGAAGTCCATGTAATATGTTCCTACTTCCACTCGGGAATCTCTAAGGACTGAAGACTCCCATACTGTCGTTGATGCAACTTCAAGTCCCGGTACATCTTTGTACTTCCCGGATGAATGGAATACTTGGACTTGTGAGCATCCTCAAGCAATAGACCATGGTTACCCCCATCTTTGGGCACCCACACATGACCGTTAAATAATTTTACCCCACCGATATCTTCCGTTAAGAGCAAACGCTGCCTTGCCATGACTTCCTCCTTGAGGTTTTCTTCCAACAAAGCTTCTACCTGCGATGTCTTGATCTTCTCAACAAGACTAGACACTAACTCGATTCTTGAATGGGTAGCCCGAATACTTCCACTATAGTCCATCCGACTTAACGCATCGGCCACTATGTTCGCCTTACCGTGATGGTAAAGCAACTCACAATCGTAATCCTTGAGTAACTCGAGCCACAGCCTTTGCCTCATATTCAACTCTTTTTTATCAAAGACATACTTTAGGCTTTTATGATCCGTATAGAGTGTACATCTTGTGCCATAGAGGTAATGTCGCCAAAGCTTCAAGGCGAACACCACCGCTGCTAACTCCAAATCGTGGGTAGGATAGTTCTTTTCGTGTATTTTAAGTTGCCTCGAGGCGTAAGCGATTACCTTACCTCTTTGCATCAACACACATTCTAATCCCATCTTCGAAGCGTCGCTATAGACCACGAAGTCTTCTGACCCTTCGGGCAACGACAAGATTGGAGCTTCGTACAACTTCTTTTGTAGAATCCGGAATGCCTTCTCTTGCATTTCGGTCAAATCGAACTTCACATTCTTCCGATTTAAAACCATCAAGGAAGAAGCGATCTTCGAAAAGACTTGAATAAATCTCCGGTAGTACCCCGCCAGACCCAAGAAACTTCGGATCTCGGAAGGACTCTTGGGAAGCTCCCAATTCATCATGGCTTCAATCTTGGAGGGGTCCACTTTCACTCCATCTCGAGTGACCACGTGACCCAAGAATTGCACTTCTTTGTGCCAAAAGTCGCATTTGGAAAACTTGGCGTACAATCTTTCTTTTCTCAACACATCGAGAACTTCGCAAAGGTGATGCTCGTGCTCTAACTCGCTCTTAGAGTACACGAGTATGTTATCAATGAATATGATGACCGACTTGTCAAGGAATGGTCGGCACACCCTATTCATCAAATCCTTAAATACCGCTGGTGAGTTCGTTAGGCCAAAAGGCATCACAAGAAACTCATAATGGCCGTAACGCGTTCTAAAGGTTGTCTTCGGAACGTCTTCTTCTCTCACCTTCACTTGGTGGTAACCCGAACGTAGGTCGATCTTGGAAAACCATCCCGCTCCTTGGAGTTGATCGAACAACTCGTCTATCCTTAGAAGCGGATACTTATTCTTCACTGTTGCTTTGTTCAACTCACGATAATCGATGCACATTCTCATTGTGCCATCCTTCTTCTTGACAAACAAGACCGGAGCTCCCAAGGCGACGAGCTCGGTCTTGTGAATCCCTTCTCCAATAGTTCTTGGAGTTATGCCATCATCTCTTGCATCTCCGATGGCGCAAACCGGTAAGGAGCTCTAGCAACAGAAGTCGCTCCCGGCACGAGATCAATCCGAAACTCCACTTGACGATCGGGTGGTAACCCGGGCAAGTCGTCCGGAAAGATATCTGGAAACTCACGCACAATCTTCACATCAACAAGCTTTGACTTCTCTAGTTTGGTGTCGATCACGTAGGCTAGTAAAGACGAGCATCCTTTGACCAAGCACTTAAGCGCCTTTGCCATGGTGATTATTGACACTTCTCCCTTCCTCTTCTCACCATAAATCACAACAACTTCACCATTAGGATTAGGAAGTCGAATTAATTTCTTTGAACATACGATCTCGGCATGATTGTTCGCTAACCAATCCATGCCGACCACAATATCAAAACCTCCTATTAACATCGACATCAAATCGATCGGGAATTCTCTCCTTTCGATCCCGAGAGTACACTTTCTCAGAACATCGCAGATCATAACTTGACTACCATCTGCTATCTCTACTACTAACGTATTCTCAAGACTAGTAGTGGGCATAGCAATCTTTTGACGAAATAACTCAGATATAAAAGAGAAACTGGCACCCGTATCGAATAAAACACAAACAGGTACTGATAGCGGAAAATCATATAGGTCCACAAAGTGGCCACTATGTTGCCACAGTGGCGGTGCAAGTGCACACCGGACACTATGATCGCTATAAGTAATAAAGTGGTAAAAATACCGAGATCGTATCCACAGGGATCAGACTTCAAAGTTTCGAGTAGTAGGTCGAGAATCAATGGTTTCAATTAGAGAAAAAGAAAATATCTTTAAGTGAAGCAAATTAAACAACAATTAAACGGAATTAACAGTAGTAAAAGTAGGATGCGGGTACAAGCATTAACTAAGACTGATGTAGTAACAACTTGGTCAGAAACAAAATGACACACGATAGCCTTAAAAACCCTTTTCTCTCGAAAATGAGTTTCCTCGGAACGTGGCCACGTTGCACCCACTTTGTCACCACTTTGGCCAACTCAAGACTTGCCGACTTAACTAAGTAAACCTCTAAGGATTTCAGTTCCACCAGTATAGATATGGACGCCCAAATCTCTTTGTGACACCCATATCAACCGACATTTGAACCTTAGTTAAAGTCATGCAAAAACCCGTATCTCTACGTGGTTATAAAAGACTTTCTCAAATCTTCTTTGCATCACCCAAGCCGTATTTCAGATCTGCCCCTCTCGAGGTCTAAGATCTAATATTAACACTAACAAGTGATCGGCTTGTCCGCGTTGAGTTGAAGTCCCGACTCGAGTGACCAAGTCTAAGAGTTAGTAAAGATGGCAACACCCAAGTGTTGCCTACTAATCTTAGTCTTGGCTCATACCCACACCCAAGGGGGTGCTTAGCTCATAATACAAGTAAAAGACATGAAGGAAGAAGGAGGGAACATAAACTTAAATTGCATAAATGAAACGTAAAAGTTGCTGCCAACGTGGTGACAAGGTGCCCACTTTCAGCTGGAAATTAAATACTAGAAAATAAATTACAACTACAATTACAACTACAACTATCTAAGATAAAAAAAGAAAGAAAGAACAATAGCTGAATTATGCTACATGTTGGAGCTCTCCCTTCAAATGACATCCATGGCTTCAATTTATAGTAGAAGATGAAAATGGTGGTGGAAGATTTTACCCACAAAACCTTTCAATGAGTTCAAGCATTCTTTGACCCAAAGGCTCATTGCTTTTTTCATCTATTTTCTCATGAAAACTCATAGTTTGCTTTATCTCATTTAGGCTTTTAGATAGGCATTTTTGGCATTGATATCTTTCCACCAACATTTTGCTTTTATCTTTTGTCTTTTCTTCACCACCTTGGTTTCTAAAGCTTAGCCTTTAAGAAAGCCTTTATGCAGCTGAAATGGACATAAAATACATGCAAAATATGACATTTTCTAGCTGTCCTCGGATTTACATCATTCACCAACGTGGCGACAAGGTGGCCACTTTCTGCAGTCCAACATTTAGCCCAAAAATGAAGCTTTCAACCATCAAAACACAAACTTTTATCCTCAACACCTCCAAATGAAAATAAATAAATAAAAAAGAGAAACATGAACACGTAAAGAGAAAACACACACTAAAATTAAAGAAAAACACACACAAACAATGTGTAGAAAACACTGAAAATGAGAGTTATCAGGTACTGAGTGTAGAAGAAATATATCCGATACCACATCAGCAGATGCCTTGGCCACTTCGGACGTCATCTGAAAAGCTCGGCCGGGAACCCTAGATGGATTCTCTTTCTTCACCGGCGTGCTACCCGACATGAGCTTCGGGCAATCTCTCTTCATGTGCTCCGGTGTCTTGCACTCATAACAAACAAGCCCTCTGATCGGACAGTCACGTGTGATGTGATCAGATTTACCACACTTGTAGCAAGATTGAGGAGTGGTGCTACAGTTACCGTGGTGCTTGGTTCGGCACTTCTGACACCATCTAGCTTCTTGATAACCACTGAAGCTTTGGTTTCCGACAAAAGGTCGGGTCCTTTTGGGAGGTACTGAACTGTTCTCCGACTTTCTCTTTTCAACAACTGCCACCGCCTTTTCCAGTTTACCCCTTGCGTAAACCTCTTCCATGAACTGCGCCTCTTCAATCGTCTCCCGAAGGTTACAAGCCTTCGAGTTTTGGACCATGGTCATCATGTCCGACGGTAGAGCTTTCATATAGGCCTTAATCTTCTCCTTCTCAGTTGAGGCCACGTGCCCCACTAACCCCAGCTTTTCCATGAATTGACGGGTATACTCCCTCACCGTCAAATTCCCTTTCTCAAGCGCTCGGAACTCTGCCTCGATCCGATCCATAGTCCTCTCATTGCATTGCAGTATTCTTCCAATATCTTTACCTTGAATTCTCCCCAAGTCAGTTGGGCCAAAACAGTAGGAGAGATGGTGGACCGGATAACATTCCACCACGTCAGCGCCGTATCCCTGAGCAGTTGATTACCGAACCTTACCCTCTGGTCATCACCACACTCGGATGAACCGAAGGCCTGTTCGACCGCTAGGATCCCCTTAACACACGCAACTGGGTCTTCGGAACAATAGAACTCTGGTGGTCCGCAACCCAGAAAAGACATGTAGGAACAACTCTTCCCACTTTTTGGAGCACCTACAACCCTTTGCTCCTCAGATCTGACCCTGTTCCCGGTGCCCCCAGATCCAACCAACACATTCTTTTCCACTGCCTCAAGCCTCCTGAGGCTCGTGTCCCGGTCCTCCAACGTCTTCTGAAAAGCTTCTTGCCGCTTCTCCATGGCCGACGTCACCATTTGCATGACGCTGGCCATCATATCCGTTTGAGGATTTGCCACTTGAACAACGGGGCTGGTGGATGCCAAATCTACTCTTGGCCCTAGCTGTAATACCCAGTTTCGAAATTTTTGTTAATTTTGGAAGTTGGGGGAAAAAGTGTAAAGAGAATCAGAGTTCAGGGGGTTTACTGAAAATTTTGGTTTTTATCAAATAAATATCTGATTTATGAGATTGAGATCTCATTCTGATGTTTATTGAAGCCGACTTAAGTTTCAAAGAGAAAGAGAGAAAACAGAGAAAGAAGAGAAGGATCTTGAAGGGTTGATCCGTTTTTGTCAAAAAGAGGTATGTTTTTAGTTTCATACTTCTATCTGCATGTTATAGTCGGTAAATAGACGTGTTAATCAAGCTTTTAACCGTGTATTTGATTGATTTAATCGATCAAAAGAGTTCTGGGTTTAGAACTGTGTAAACCGACTCTGTTCTTAAGTAAGACCGGAAGATGAGGTATCGGTCTTATGCATTAGACCGATATAGTGTAAGACCGGATGTATGTTAAGACCGATGGTCTGTTCGACCGGTGGTCTGTTAGACCGGTGGTGTGTTCGACCGGTAGTGTTATTCGACCGGTATGTTGTAAAGGACCGAAAGGGTGTTCGATCTGAAGTGTTGTTTGACCGGAATAGTGGTTTGACCGATAGTTTTATATTTGGTCAAAAGGTTTTTAATCAGTTTGGTTTTTACCGGATTAAAAACAGTAGATTTCAATTGATGAGTCTTTTGAAAGAAAGAGAGTTAGTTGCAAGTTAGCTTACCTTTGTTTTAATACCATCGTAGGTGGTGTTAATTGATAGAAGTCAGAGTTTAATTCAGAGGAATTAAAGGTGAGTATTTTAACTAAATCTTTTATGATTTGAGCAGTTATTTTATAAATGTGAGTTTTGATATACTGCACATTTATAATATGAAAGTTAGTAGAATTATTTCAAATGATTTGATTTAATTAGTTGAGCATGTTTATGCTCAGGGTATATAAACTTGTTTTATATACTGGCAGGACCAAATGTATGCGTACATTTGAGTCAGAAGTTTGACCTAAGTCGGGAAGTGTGACCCGCCTGCTCGTACCGGGGAGTGTGGCCCGTTTATGCCATTAGGGTGTGTCCCTAAAATAAGGCAGTGCGAGACAGACATACCGTCTTTGACGGGAATGTTGGTCAGTAGTTGAAAGTACGCTTGCGAGCGTAGAAAGTGATTGGTAATGGCCATTACATTGATTTATATATGTAAAACATAAATGTTTTAAAGAGATTTTCAAGAGTAGGCATGTATTGAGATATATGCAGTTATGTTTAAATATTTTAATTAATATTTGAACTGTGTAGTAGTGATTGGAGGGGACTCACTAGACCTTTTGGTCCAACCCTCGCTGTTTCGAAACTTTAATTCTGTTTCAGGTTATCGCAAGATAGCAGATAAAGGAAAAAGATAAGGTGTGAGCTTAAACAGGAGATAGAAGACTTCCTGCCATAGCTATTCTTTTGAGAAACTCAGTTGTGTAATAGTTGATAGTAAAGACATTGTAAGCTTGGGACAGTATTTAGTAATAAATGTTATTTTATTATGTAAAATATGTTCAGGTTGTTACAATTGGTATCAGAGCACTAGTTTAAGGGATCTAGGTGACCGGATGGGCCTAGACTTAAACTGAGATAGTAGAAGCACAACTGAGTAGTAGGAAGACCGTAAGAAGATGACATTAAGGTAGTAAGGACTAGCATGTAAGGTAAATTTGGAATTCCATCTGGCCAGTGTAATTATGAATTTACAAGTACATGCTTTTGCTTAAACTACCGTAATGTGTAGTGTGTGAGATTGAATATCTTATGTTTATTCTTAGCAGAATTATGTCTGAGCGAGTGACCAGGAGTAGATCTGTAGTAAATCCAGAAATGGATCCAGAGAATGAAGTTATTGCCGGAGAGCAATTAGCTAATGTCAACCCGACTGCTATCCAAGGAAAGAGTCGAGGTCGACCTAAAGGTAAAGCAGTACAGAAAACAGCTACTCAGATAGGAGTTTCTAATGTGGGAACTCGAGGTGGGAAGACGAGTCGTGGTATTCGTCAAAATGAAAGTGTAGAGATAAGAGATGAGCAAGAAGAGTCTCATCAAGAAAGTTCGGCTTCTGTGAGGGGTCGAAAGCAGACGGGTAACCGTGGTAGAGGTAGAACGCAAGGTTTTGTTACACAAGAAACTTTTGCTACAGAAATGGGAAAGTTGCAAGAAACTTTGAACGCTTTGCTTGCTCAGCGTAATAATGAAGTTTCAGTAAGTAAAGAAAAGAGTGAAGATAAGGTAGCGACTAAAGTAGCAGAATCTCCAGTAACTGCTATGGGTAGTCCTCCTCAGTCAGGACCCATGGTGTCAGTTAAAGCCGTAACAGGAAGAGGATGTAGTTTCAAGGAGTTTGCTGCTTGCAAGCCTCCTTCGTATAAAGGGGAATGTGATCCCGTAGTAGCGTTAAGATGGATAAAGAGTATGGAGTTAGCTTTTGACACAAGTAAATGTGCTGAAGATGATAAAGTAGTGTACGCTTTGTCAATGCTAAAGGATGAAGTAGTAATGTGGTGGGATGTAGAATCTGGAGGTCAAGGTTCTGCAATAGCTAAAGAGATGGTTTGGCATGATTTTGTGAAAGTATTTAAAGCATAGTTCTGCCCTTTGGCAGCAGTTAAGAAGCTGGAAGAAGAATTTCTGGGCTTAGAACAGAAAGAAATGTCGGTCAGAGAGTATACGACCAAGTTTATTGAAAAGTCTAGATTTGCAGGAATCTATGTTCCGAATGAAGAAAGACGAGTAGAACGTTTCGTCTTTGGATTAAGAAGTGATATTCGGGAATTTGTCTCGAATAAAGAACCGTTGACTTTTCAGATGGCTGTTAATGCAGCAGAGATGAGAGAGAAGGAAAAGAACAGGCAAGCCACTGAGCGAAGTGGAGATAAAAGAAAGTGGGAAGGAACAGTTCGTGATTTCAAGCCAGTTAAGTCTGTTAAGTTTGATCAACGTTCTGTTAGTAAGTTTGAAAATAAGCCCTGTAGTAAGTGTAATAGAATGCATAAGGGAGAATGCAAGATTAATCAAGAGGGCTGTTATAAGTGTGGGAAGGTTGGGCATTTGGCTCGGGACTGTCAGAATTTGAGGTCTTGTTACCAGTGTGGATCTTCTGATCATATTAGGCCCAATTGTCCACAGTTGAAAAAGGGAACAGTTGGAGGAAGTGTAGAAAAAGGAAGTGAGAAAAAGGGAGAGCCAGCTAAAGCCAGAGCTAGAGTTTTCAACATGTCAGCAGAAGAAGCGGCGGAGATACCTGATGTAGTTACAGGTACTTTCTTTATAGATTCAAATTATGCAAAAGTGTTGTTTGATTCAGGAGAAAATCGTTCTTTTGTGTCTCCTAATTTTGTGCATAAATTGAATGTGAAACCTAAGAAACTTAAGAGTGAATTGAAAGTAGAAGTGGCTGATAATAGTCAAGTTTTGGTAGAAGAAGTATATGATGGGAGTAGTATTGTCATTGATGGACAAGCATTTCCACTTCGACTGTACCCAATGGGTATGGGAGAATTTGATGTTATTGTGGGAATGGACTGGTTGGCGTCTAATGATGCTTATATAGTATGCAATAAGAAATTGATTCGTATAGCGCAACCAGGAAAGGAAGAGATAGTAGTATTTGGAGATCGAAGGGATAGAAATTCATGTTTGATTTCTATGATTAAGGCTAAGAAATGTTTGGTAAAAGGGTGTGAGGGATTCTTAGCTTATGTGATAGATGCTAAGAAAGAAAAGAAGGGATTGGAGTCAGTTCCGGTAGTCAGTGAGTTTCCAGAAGTATTTCCGGAAGATTTAAGCACTTTGCCTCCTGATCGGCAAGTGGAGTTTCGGATTGATTTAGTTCCCGGAGCAGTGCCGATTGCAAGAGCACCGTACAGATTGGCACCGGCAGAAATGAAAGAAATGATGACTCAGTTGCAAGAGTTGTTAGATAAGGGGTTTATTCGCCCTAGTACATCACCTTGGGGAGCGCCAGTCTTGTTTGTTAAGAAGAAAGACGGGTCTATGAGAATGTGCATAGATTACCGTGAGCTTAATAAGTTGACTGTTAAGAATAAGTATCCGCTTCCCAGGATTGACGATCTTTTTGATCAACTGCAAGGAGCGAGTTACTTTTCAAAGATAGATTTGCGCTCTGGGTATCACCAGTTGAAGGTGAGAGAGGAGGATGTGTCTAAGACTGCGTTTCGTACGAGGTATGGACATTATGAGTTTTTAGTTATGCCATTTGGTTTAACTAATGCGCCAGCAGCTTTCATGGATCTGATGAATAGAGTGTGTAGTCCGTTTTTAGATAAATATGTCATTGTTTTTATAGATGATATATTGATCTATTCACGTTCTAAAGAAGATCATGAAACTCATTTAAGAGCAATTTTAGAATTGTTGAAGCGTGAAAAGTTGTATGCCAAGTTTTCAAAATGTGAATTTTGGCTGAAAGAAGTTCAGTTTTTAGGACACGTGGTGTCGAAAGATGGGATTCAGGTTGATCCAGCTAAGATTGAAGCCATAAAAGGGTGGGAAGCACCGAAATCGCCATCTGAAGTAAGAAGTTTTCTGGGTTTGGCTGGTTATTATAGAAAGTTCATTCAGGACTTTTCTAGAATAGCTACGCCCTTAACAGCTTTAACCAGAAAGAATGTTAAGTTTATTTGGGCAGAAGCTCAGAAAGAAGCGTTCGGTAAGTTGAAAGAAAGTTTAAGTAGTGCTCCTGTTTTGTCTCTACCCAATGGGTCGGAAGGATTTGTTATTTATAGCGATGTTTCAAAGTTGGGTTTGGGATGTGTGTTAATGCAAGAAGGCAAGGTGATTGCCTATGCATCTCGTCAGTTAAAAGAGCATGAAAAGAATTATCCGACTCATGATTTAGAGTTGGCAGCTGTAGTATTTGCTTTGAAAATCTGGAGACATTACTTGTATGGGATCAAGTGTCAGATTTATACAGATCACAAGAGTCTTCAGTATCTGTTTAATCAGAAATAGCTTAATATGAGGCAGCGTAGATGGATGGAGTTATTAAGTGATTATGACTGTGAAATTTTATACCATCCAGGAAAAGCCAATGTGGTAGCAGATGCTCTAAGTCGTAAGGATCATGGAGAAATAGCAGAGGTTGTAGCATTTAGAATTGATGTTGTTTCCAATTTCTTGGAAGAAGTTATAAAGTTTCAAGAAGAAGCAGTGTCAGCAGAAAACTTGAAAAGTGAAAGGATAGTTGGGATTGTTAACTCGTTAGTAGTTGACAATCGAGGAGTAAAGTGTTTTAATAAGCGGGTATGGATCCCAAAAGTAGGAGATCTGAGGCAGAAAGTGTTGGAAGAAGCTCATAGATCTCGGTATTCAGTTCATCCTGGAACTAATAAGATGTATAGAGATGTGAAGCAGAGTTATTGGTGGCCAGGTTTAAAGAAAGATATTGCTCATTTTGTTGAACGATGTCTTACATGTTTAAAGGTTAAAGCTGAACATCAGAGACCCTATGGGGAGCTTCAGCCGTTAGAAATTCCAGTGTGGAAGTGGGACGAGATTACTATGGATCTTGTTACGGGGTTACCACGATCACCTAAGGGGCATGATGCTATTTGGGTGATAGTGGATAGACTCACTAAGTCAGCTCATTTCCTACCGATCAAGGAGACGTACTCACTAGAAAAGTTGGCTCGATTGTATATCGATGAAATAGTGACAAGGCATGGAGTACCGTCATCCATAGTATCAGACAGGGATGCTCGATTTACATCAGCGTTCTGGAGAAGTTTGCAAAGGGAATTAGGCTCTCAATTGAAGTTGAGCACGGCCTATCATCCGCAAACAGATGGTCAGAGTGAAAGAACTATACAGACGTTGGAAGATATGCTTCGTGCATGTGTTTTAGATTTTAAAGGTTCATGGGAGATTCATTTGCCGTTGATTGAATTTTCCTACAACAATAGTTATCATACTAGCATACAAGCAGCTCCTTTTGAAGCTTTGTATGGTCGTAAGTGTAGAACACCTCTATGTTGGAATGAGGTGGGAGAACGTCAGTTAGCCGGACCAGAAATTGTACAGTTGACAGCTGATAAGGTTGATCAGATTCGGGCAAGATTGAAGATTGCTCAAGATCGTCAGAAAGTGTATGCTGACAGACGAAGGAAACCGATAGAGTTTCAGATAGGAGATAAAGTAATGTTGAAAGTTTCACCTTGGAAAGGGGTGATCAGATTTGGAAAGAAAGGAAAGTTAAAACCAAGATTTGTTGGACCATTTATCATCACTGATCGTGTTGGTGAAGTGGCCTACGAACTTGATCTACCAGCAAGTTTGAGTGGGATTCATCCTACGTTTCATGTGTCAAACCTGAAGAGGTGTTTGGCAGAAGCAGATATAGTTGTTCCTTTAGAAGATATTCAGATAGATGAGAAACTAAGTTATATTGAGGAGCCTATAGCAATTACAGACCTCAAGATAAAGAAGTTGAGGAACAAAGAGATTCGCTTAGTGAAAGTTCAGTGGAAATTTCACCAAGGGCAAGAATCTACGTGGGAAGTAGAGGCAGATATGAAATCTCAGTATCCCCAGTTGTTTAGCGATAGAATTCCGGGGACGGAATTATCTTAAGGGGGGAAGATTGTAATACCCAGTTTCGAAATTTTTGTTAATTTTGGAAGTTGGGGGAAAGAGTGTAAAGAGAATCAGAGTTCAGGGGGTTTATTGAAAATTTTGGTTTTTATCAAATAAATATCTGATTTATGAGATTGAGATCTCATTCTGATGTTTATTGAAGCCGACTTAAGTTTCAAAGAGAAAGAGAGAAAACAGAGAAAGAAGAGAAGGATCTTGAAGGGTTGATCCGTTTTTGTCAAAAAGAGGTATGTTTTTAGTTTCATACTTCTATCTGCATGTTATAGTCGGTAAATAGACGTGTTAATCAAGCTTTTAACCGTGTATTTGATTGATTTAATCGATCAAAAGAGTTCTGGGTTTAGAACTGTGTAAACCGACTCTGTTCTTAAGTAAGACCGGAAGATGAGGTATCGGTCTTATGCATTAGACCGATATAGTGTAAGACCGGATGTATGTTAAGACCGATGGTCTGTTCGACCGGTGGTCTGTTCGACCGGTAGTCTGTTAGACCGGTGGTCTGTTCGACCGGTAGTGTTATTCGACCGGTATGTTGTAAAGGACCGAAAGGGTGTTCGATCTGAAGTGTTGTTTGACCGGAATAGTGGTTTAACCGATAGTTTTATATTTGGTCAAAAGGTTTTTAATCAGTTTGGTTTTTACCGGATTAAAAACAGTAGATTTCAATTGATGAGTCTTTTGAAAGAAAGAGAGTTAGTTGCAAGTTAGCTTACCTTTGTTTTAATACCATCGTAGGTGGTGTTAATTGATAGAAGTCAGAGTTTAATTCAGAGGAATTAAAGGTGAGTATTTTAACTAAATATTTTATGATTTGAGCAGTTATTTTATAAATGTGAGTTTTGATATACTGCGCATTTATAATATGAAAGTTAGTAGAATTATTTCAAATGATTTGATTTAATTAGTTGAGCATGTTTATGCTCAGGGTATATAAACTTGTTTTATATACTGGCAGGACCAAATGTATGCGTACATTTGAGTCAGAAGTTTGACCTAAGTCGGGAAGTGTGACCCGCCTGCTCGTACCGGGGAGTGTGACTCGTTTATGCCATTAGGGTGTGTCCCTAAAATAAGGCAGTGTGAGACAGACATACCGTCTTTGACGGGAATGTTGGTCAGTAGTTGAAAGTACGTTTGCGAGCATAGAAAGTGATTAGTAATGGCCATTACATTGATTTATATATGTAAAACATAAATGTTTTAAAGAGATTTTCAAGAGTTGGCATGTATTGAGATATATGCAGTTATGTTTAAATATTTTAATTAATATTTGAACTGTGTAGTAGTGATTGGAGGGGACTCACTAGACCTTTTGGTCTAACCCTCGCTGTTTCGAAACTTTAATTCTGTTTCAGGTTATCGCAAGATAGCAGATAAAGGAAAAAGATAAGGTGTGAGCTTAAGCAGGAGATAGAAGACTTCCTGCCATAGCTATTCTTTTGAGAAACTCAGTTGTGTAATAGTTGATAGTAAAGACATTGTAAGCTTGGGACAGTATTTAGTAATAAATGTTATTTTATTATGTAAAATATGTTCAGGTTGTTACACTAGCTCTACTTCCCCGGTAAATATCGGTGGCATGCCCGAAGGAACGACTGCTGACACTCTAACCACCGGATTAAGTTCGCGCGAACTAACATTGCGAAGGTCTCCGTCGCCTATCGGATGACCACGTGTGTTCACCATACCTGAGTAATGGTTGCCACACAAGCACGAAAAAGAAGTAAGAGACACATCAACAGAATAACACAAGGAACGTACTACTACATCACCAATTCTCACAGTAACGGCACCTCAAACACAATCACGTATAAATATTCTCATAATAACATTAGATGAGTGAGATTATGAACATACAATACATAAAGGTTCTTGTTACCATCGCTACAATGTTTGATAACTATAATTTCCGTCGACTCTAAGACTAACCCATCTTAAAAGTTCTACCCAAACTCACGAACCAAAGCTTAGCATACTCAGTCTAAGTCTAGACATCTTACATTCATGCCTAGTTCACTTAAACTAGCTCTCTGATACCAATTTGTAACACCCTAAAATTCAGTGTAAATTTAAAATTCGGAAACTGGGCAATAAGAGATCTGAATTTGATATTAACCTCCCAAAAAGGGGAAATGTACTTAGCCTTTACAAAAACCTGTATACGGATATGGAATTCAACAACAAACTAATCTAAACATGACTATCTAGATTACATCGGTTGTCAACCCAAAAATCACCAAAATATGGGACTTAACAATTGCCCAACATCCAATACTAGTGATCTCAAAAATGCCTCTAAGACCATGCTCGTTACTCACGACCTTGGCAACCCACCGCTAAGGGAACCTGTTATACATATCATTTGAGAAAAAGTGTTAGGCTTAAAGGCTAGTGAGAACATACAGTTTATAATTTCAAGAAATATAAAGAATTGCATCATAAGGAAATCAATTCAATAAAATTTAGTTTACAATTGAAATCTTATTCACATAAGAACCATTCGGTCCGAAAATTCATCTTGCGATGACGGGGGATACCCTAATTAGAAAATTCATTGTAGAATTAGGGACTTTATATAGTGGTGTTAGGACACAGTCTCATTGGATTCAAGATCATACAAAACGAAGATCGCAATCTGAAGTTAATGCTGAAAGTTACTCTCAATAATAGTCTAGGGTCTATTCTGTAATAAAGTCAAAGTTGTTTTAATATCTAGATATTATAATTTTAGATATTAAGTTTTATTATTATTTTATGTTTTGATAATATCTATTTTTATTAGATATCATCTCTCTTTCTTTCTCTCTATCATCACAATCGATCAGATCACAACACACAAATACACATAATCAAGGTGAAAAGAGAGAAAAACAAACAGAGAGAACTCAAAGCAATCAACCGTGTAATCCGCGTTTATAATCTAAACAGGTTGGTTTACCTTCTATTTGTTTGTTATTTGATTATCTGGTAACGATCACGGACTCACAATTGGTATCAGAGCCTGATCCAGATCAAAATCAAATTTTTTAGACTCTGTGTTCTTCATTTTTTGAAGTACACTGTGCAAACATCAAAATCTTGATTTTGCGTTTATTTTCGAAATCAAAAGGTTGTGTGGTGTTGTAGTTGGTAAGGAGATCGTTGTGTCAAAATTTGGTGTGGTAAAACGACATCTAGTTGGGTTAATTTTAGAGTTGCAGGTCGTTTAATCGGAGAAGACGACGTAGCGGTCTTAAGCGTACCGGTCGAACCTTAGTTTTTACATTCTATCGGTCTTAAGCATTCGACCGGACTCTTGCAAATACCGGTCGAATCTCACAAACTTTTGGTATCGGTCAAACACTCTCCGGTCAAATCCCACTTTGTACCGGTCGAATATTTTTTTTACCCGGTCGAATATAATTTTTCCAAATCACTTCCCCGATCGAATAAAACTTTTCCACCTCACTTCCCCGGTCAAACCACAATTTTTGACATCATCCAGTCGAATCACACACCTCACACTTCCGGTTTTACCTCTCTCTCCCGGTCTTAGAAGCACCGGAGCTCCGGTCAACCCCCCCCCCCCCCCCGGTTCTAACCCCACTCTCCGGTCATTAAGACAATTCCTAACCCACTCACTTGTTACTTCACGTGGCACTCTCTCACACTCACACTCACACTCACACTCACACTAACATTTCTTTCTTTCATTTCCTCACTTTTTTTGTGTTAACCCTCCACCACGTGTCCATAACTTTTTGTTTATTCCAATTGCAGACCACACGTATTCGAATTACATGCAAACCACACATATTCCACTCACATGCAAAATCTCTCTCTCACGTGATTACTCACACAAAACCCACTCACTTTGAATTTTTTTTTGTTGATCATTTCCATTGCAATCTCTTATCTAAAATCACATTTTAGATAATATAAAATTGTTTGTTTAAAATTGTTTGTTTATCGGTCGAAAGAAAATATTACCGGTCGAGCATTTTACCGGTCCAATCTTTTTACCGATCAATCAGTTTTACTGGTCGAAAATCTTACCGGTTCTTTACATCGAAATAGTCGAACCTCACTTTGCGCAATCAACCTCTCGCGCAAACCTTCTCAAAAACGCAAAGTTTTTCCAGACTTGGTTAAATTTGGAAATTTTATTTCTGAATTTTTTATCTGTCATTATTTTGGGCTAACGATCGAATCAGTTTTTCTAATCCAAACAGAATGTCTTCCTATTTTTCAATGTTGAATAAAGGATAATACGAATAGTGGAAAATGAATTTTTTCAGCTTCATAGATAATGATGAACTGGGTCAAGACATGAGAGTATCCTTGTCTGAAGGAGCACAAAGAAATCATGCTGATTATATAGCTAGAGTTTATCTGAGAAAGAGTATTTCTAAGGAAATATATGATTTAATGGATATTCCCGAAACTTCAGGGAAAGAGATTTGGGACTATCTTGCATTAAACTCTGAATGGATTGTCTCAGACCGAAACGTTTTCTTAAAAGGAAAAGTTTTGGAAGCTGAGAACTTTGAACTTAAAGGAAAGATTTCTGATCTGGAAGCTCAAATACAAAAGCAAGAGTCTGTTGAGAGCAATGAGAAGAAGTCCAGAGATTTGGAGAATACAAATGTTGAGCTTCAAAAGAAAATATCTGAGTTTGAAAAGAAGTTCTCAGATCTGTCAAAGAAGGGTGTGGAAGAGAAGAAGGTGATTGAGCTTCAAAGTTTAATGCTTTCTCAAAAAGTTGAAGACTTTGAGAAAGTAATCATATTGGAAAGAGATCAGTTTGCCAAGGAGAGGAAGGCAAATGATCAGAAGGGTGCTAAGAAGGGATTCGAAGAAGAAAGGAGCATCATTCAAGCTGCAATTAGGAAGCTTAATGCAAAGCTATCTGAATTATCTAAGCTTGCTCAGAAAGAGAAGAAGAAGAAGTCCGAGCTTGAGACGAAGATTGACCTTCTTGTCAAAGAACGAAACAACTATTCTTCAAAGATCAAAGAGCTTGAGAAAGTTATTTCAACGGTGGTGGTGACTGAGCGCAAGACTCCAGAGTCAATTGTCCACTCACCTAGAGATGATTCTGCTGATTCAGAATGTTCATTCAAGTCAGCTGCAAGCTCATATCAGAAACCTGTTTCTTCAAAGAGGTCAGTGAAATCTTCTAATCATATTCGGAGTACTAATCTTTTCTATGACAGGAATAAAGATTTTTTAGGTACACATCAAAGAAGGAGAAGAAGCTTCCAAGAAGAAGAAGAACTGGTCTGGAACAGGAAACCAGTTAGAGAAGAGCTGAAATATAAAAGCTCATGTGTACATACGCCTAATGCCAAGAAGAACAATGCGCATAAAGGTAAACCTGATTTCGTCTACACGAGAGATCAATTAATCAGGTTATCAGGTAAGAAATTTTATTGTTCTTATTGTCGTACACATGATCCTGTTCACAAGACTAGTGACCATTACTGGTATGGTTCTTATTCCATAACCCCCATACGAACTGCAACTAACACTCATGGACCCAAATACCAGTGGGTACCAAAGAAGAATAATGATTCTGTGTTGCAGGCACCTACTGTCAAGGGGGAGTAGAAGAACAAAGGCTCTTAAATAATACAGTTCAAGACCCGGACATCAATGTCAAAAAGGCTTCTAAGTACATCAGCTTAGAACCCGGACTTCAACGAAGATATGGCTCTTGAATACAACAGTTCAAGACCCGCACTTCAATGATCAAAGACCTTACTCCGAGCTAACCAGAGATTGTACTCCAATGCTTAAAAGAGGAAATCAACCTTCAAGGGGGAGTATGAGAAGAAACTCATACTTGGTCAATATTAATTTGAGGGGGAGCTCATAAGATTTCTGCACTTACGTTTTATGTCAAATTTTTGTAATGCAAGATTTTAGGGGGAGCTCTTCACGTCAAAGGAGTTCGGATATGACTTCTGATCAATTCAGATCAGAACTCGTTCTTTAAAAAGTTTTACTGCTTTTTGTCTTTTCATTTTAAGTGAATAAATTTTACTTTGACTTTACTTAAGACTTTTGCAGAATTTTTGAGAGAAACTTAAAAGATCATATCTTTATGACTTTAAGCTTAGCTTCATGAGATGTAAGATCATACGTTCAGGTATTATCCTTTATCATAATCTCATATATGTTTGGAAGAAGGACAACTTTCAATCATAGAAAACATTGTTTTTAATGTTCAAACCACTTCCCGATTTTTTCAAACAGATTTTATACTATGGAAGTGTGATTTTAAATGTTTTCAAAATCAATTTTGTGCTTTAACTGAAATAGTTAAACCAATCTGAGCATCGCGTGCATCTAGGAAAACAAAGTTTCATTGTGCTAGGAATTAACACAACTTCAATGGAATCACCTTAACCAGTGATTTCTACCCAAGAAGTTAATCCTTAGTGATTGAGTGTGCAAAGCGAAAAGAAATGAGTGTGATTAGAGAAAGCAAAAAGTTTAAAAGAAAGAGCGTGTGAGAACAGAGTTAAAAGAATATCACAACTCTGCATCAACTTTTTCTGAGTCGGGTAGCCACAATTCTAGTGATTCACAATTCTTTGGTGATCATTATTGAAACAGGCAACTAACCCATGCCAACTCTTGATCAAACCTCACTATCTACTCATTTTCTTCTCAACAAGAATGTGTTTCACATTTTCAAAGGGGATGCAACACATTTTCTATCTGATTTTCATTTGGAAAATCTGGATATTGAAAAGAAGGAAGTCTGCCCCACCTTCGCACTTCAATCATGCACATTGAGTCTGTGTTTAACTTACTGTTGTCTCAGTGGTTTACACAACTTCGAGCCTTAAAAGTAATCATCAGTGCTTAATTCTTTCTATCACAAGCACGAACACACAAGGAATTTGTTATTTTGTCATAACGTTTATAGAAATTACCTTTGTGGTGTTTCGATGATTAAATGGAAGCCCTGGGGGAGTCAACATCAAACAGCTCCTTTCCATATGTGTATTCGTTACACACAGTGACTTAGTGTTACTGACAGGCATTCTAACTGATTCATTAGTTGATTCAGGTGTTACATGATTATTTTGTCTAGATTTGCAAAGATCAGGATGAATAACTATTGAATTGACGGATCAGAGACTACAAGTGGTTGACATTTCTTACTCAAAGTTTTGATGAAGTCGTTGCACTTTCCATCAAAAAGAGGGAGAATCTAAAGCTTGAAGAAATGTTCAGTCCATTACATTACAAGACCAAGAACTGCGAGATCAAAGTATTCTGAAGACATGCTGATTTCAGATAAATTTTCTCTGAAGATACTTTGCTAAAGCATTCTGAACAGAGAAAGAGATTGCATCTTCTGTGCTGAAAGAGAAGACCGTATTGCTAAATCATTTTCGTAATGATCTTGATCCAAAGGGGGAGATTGTTAGGACACAGTATCGTTGGATTCAAGATCATACAAAACGAAGATCGCAATCTGAAGTTAATGCTGAAAGTTACTCTCAACAATAGTCTAGGGTCTATTCTGTAATAAAGTCAAAGTTGTTTTAATATCTAGATATTATAATTTTAGATATTAAGTTTTATTATTATTTTATGTTTTGATAATATCTATTTTTATTAGATATTATCTCTCTTTCTTTCTCTCTATCATCACAATCGATCAGATCACAACACACAAATACACATAATCAAGGTGAAAAGAGAGAAAAACAAACAGAGAGAACTCAAATCAATCAACCGTGTAATCCGCGTTTATAATCTAAACAGGTTGTTTTATCTTCTATTTGTTTGTTATTTGATTATCTGGTAACGATCACGGACTCACAAGTGGGATGGAGGGGATCTGTTCTTAACCCTAATCCGAATATTCGTTTCTAATTGGCTAGCTTTTATTTTATCCATCATATACTGACTTATTTAAAATAAGTTTTTTCCTTTTCCAAAATTTCCTTTTTTAAATTTTAAATAAATTTCCTTTTTTTAAATTTAAATAAATTTCCTTTTTTGTAGTAAATTATAGTTTTTGTCATTCCGGTTTTCCTACACCATCAACTTGTCTTTGAATTGAAATTTTGCTCACCGGAAAATTACATTAATTTTATTTTATTTGATACCCACATATTCAATTGTGTTTTTATTTTTATTTTCTTAACCAACAATTATTTATTTTTTTTACGAAGGGTGTCCTAACATATGTCTAAAATAATCATTTGGTAAATTATAACTGTAAGACATCAAGCCCTGATCATTAAAACTCAGTGGCTACAATTGTTGTTTATGCCGGAATTTGAACCTCGATAGTTGAGATATTCCACCGGGCCTTAACCAGTACGCCACAACCCTTATTGTTAGTTTTTAAATTTTTGATGTCGAGTATATTCACATGAAACTATATTCATACTAATATTTTTATAATATTATAAAACTTTTATCACAAGTATTTAAATTTCAACTTTACACCTTATTATTAATGTTTATTATTAATGTATAAGTAAAATATCTTAAAGCTTCATGCTTAACTCAATAAAATTAATTGATAACCAATTGAATTAAACACATTTAAATACAAAATAAGTGTTTATTCCTACCAACACACCACGATACTCTTTACAATTAACTGATAACCAATGGTAAACTCTCTCGCTCTTCTAAACCATACAAACTAATATATATATATATATATATATATATATATATATATATATATATATATATATATTTTATAAGAACGGAAGCGGGCCTTAGAGCGCGCGTGAGGTCTCACGCATAGGCGCGTCTCAAGTTTCCTGTCCACTCGCATGACTATTTTTGCCCAAATCTTAGAAAACCTAATACGCTCGCCTTCCTCTTACTCATCAGTTCTCACGCCTCCGACCTCCTTCACGACTCTCATACGACTCTCAACTCTCAGGTAACCAGTCTTCTCTGTCGATCTCTTCTTCTTCCTCACGTAATCGATTAATGTTTAATTGATATCTTCCCTATCGTTCATCGATTTCTGCTTAATCGATATCTTGCATATCACATGAGCTCATCGATTTCTGTTAATCGACGCTTTCCATATTACATTTTAATCGATTTCTCCAAATCAGAGTTAATCAATTTTCTGGTTTAACTGCGAATTCTTCGATATCACAGTTTAATCGATTTCTCCAGAAAATCAATCGATTCTTACGATATCACAGAACATTTGAGTGTATGATACTTTTTACTTGCCAGTTTTTGCTACATTGTTGAATAATAGTTGCATAATTGCAAATCTTTTCTGTTGTTAGTTGGTGTGGACGACTAAAAGTGTTGTTTCTTGGTTGCTTATTACAAGGCTAGAGGATGGGAGCATTCCATTTGGACCCATGGAAGGTAAGTTGCAGTCAATTGATTTGATTGAAATTCTGATTATGAGATTATGATTTGGGTCTATGTTTGTTTGTTGACCTAAATTACTGTCTATGGGATTAGCTTACCTATACGAAATGATGCATTGAGGCCAAGGTGTTTGTATTGGGATCTTCATAGAAAATTACCCTAATTTTAGCTTATATATTTTTCTGGATATGCTCAAGAATGGGGATTGTTTTTAGAAAAAGAGGTATGAAACGAACCATCATTGATGAGGAGCATGAATAGAGGGAGTTCTGGTTTGAATGCTTCGATTTTCCGCGTTTCGGTTTCTAATTTGTCAACGAAATCATCAACCTGCAATAGCTTCTCGGTTATGCTACTGATTCTCGACATTCCATCAAGAAATTGAGTGATTGTTTTGGGGACAAAACTCGGTTTGAGATCCAAGCTTAGTTCGGGAGACAAATTTAGAAATTCCCAGAGTTTGTTGCAGAGAAGACTCGTTCGTTCCGTCGTCGCCGATAGTCGTAAATCTCTCGCCATTTGTGATAAAGCCAAGGTATCTCTTCCATCCTGTAATTTTTTTTCCAGACACACTCGAAGACTACACTCTGTTTGGTTTATCATTGATGTTACTAATAATATCGCTTTAGTGGAGTCATCTCTGTTAATCTGCAAAAGCTGACTTTAGAAGAAATAGTGCATCTGTGATCATATTATCTTTTGTTCTTATCGATAAATTATACAGATGTTATCTTATATGATTTCAGAGCTATAATAATTGGAAAAACATATAATATGAGGATAGGGATAGCAATCACTGTGCTAGGGTTCATAAAAGTACGATCTTTTTAATGATATTACTAATTACTAATTCCCAATCACAAACTCCAACGAATGCATCTCTTTTGGTTTGTACATATATTCGTAGGTTAGATTCATCTCTTTAAATGCCAATGGGAATACAAGGCTTGTTCTTGTGTATGTATATAGGGGGGGGGGCTTAAATGTATGTGTGTTCTAACTATTTAGTAAGATCAGATACGAAGTTTGAAGAAAGCATAATTATAACACCATATAAAAGTAGTTTTAAACTACTAATTACAAAGCTGAGGATAAGAAAATGTGATTGAAATTGTATAAATGCAATTAAATATATGTATATGTGTATCATTGCTATATGTATATGTGTATCATTGATGGTGGTAACAGGTCTCGCTTCCTTTCTAAATTCTAATCCACAAAAATCTGTTAATTACTTTTCTTAAAATTTACAACAGCGTAACAATGCATATATTGTTCAGAGCAATTTTAAAACACCGTTAGCAGACAAAGTTGATGTCTTGTTTGCTGCAATTTTGCAATTGTGTGTGTATTATTGATCATAAACATCAATGGCTTACATGTATATGCAAATAGAACAAGTTAACCAAGATAACTTATCCGTATTTCTGATTTAGGGATTTGATTTCTTTAGCGATGAACCAAAAAGAGAAAAACAATCAATCAATAATCAAAACATGTTCTGAATTGAAATATGATGAAACAATGTGCACAATGCAACATCATCAACAATTGAAAGCACGAAAAAAGTAGCTAAAAAATACAATATTTTAGAAGCAAAGATGCACATCCATAAGTAGCATCTTTTTTTTTGTTAGAGAAAAGAAGTATCAAGATTTGGTAGAGCACCGTGTCTTGAACCGACAAATTTTATCTTAGCCTTTTATGGTCTGATTTATATTGTTTAATATTCATTATGCCACACTATTGCCTTTTTTCGAAATAATTAGCCACCTAACGTGTGTATCTAATAACAGATGAAAGGAAATCCCTCAGCAACGGGCAAACCCTCGGTACAGCCAGTGCCCCAACAGATTATTAGAAGAGATGGTAAAATCTATGGCTGATGTATACTGCTGGCTCTACCGTCCATCATCGACAGGCTTATAACATAAGAAATCGTCTTCGTTGTCAAGATTGTCCACCATCGGAGAGGAGTGCGAATTAATGGTTGAAATATCTTGGATATCAACCGATAAGAACAACTTCTCCCGTGCATCTTATGCCATAAACAATTATAGGTAAATCCTTAGGCATAACATAGTAAAAAAACTATAGTAAAAGAAAACATAAAAAATGGAATCTTTTCCATTTCCAGTATATGGATTTATTACTTGGAGCATCAACATGTGTTTGACATTGAGTTAACATCTACGCTTTTTCCTTATTCAGACTTTTGGTGGAACAATTGGAGAGGTTGAATTTGAGCCAAATGGAAACAAATGCCCAGATTGCATTCTGGATCAATATGTATAATTCCATGATTATGCATGTAAGTTCACATATCCATTATCATATATCACTACAACAAATCGAGTTTATAGGACGCCAAAAGTGTCTAAGTATCGTAATAGACTGTGTTATAGGACTTACGTTTATAGAACCAAACAATTGTCCGTCCTATGTAAAAGCATTGCAATAAGTTTATAGGACGTTTCAATAAGTTTTTAGGACACTTAAAAAATAAAGTGTCGTATTAGTTTTTTTGCAAGATACTTTTGAGAACATTCCTATGAACACACCTTTTTATAGGACAATTTTTCAAATAATGTCGTAAAAAATTAATAGATATAAGACGTTTTATTTCAAAAATGTCCTAAAAACTTGTTAAGATGCCCAAAAACGTCCTGTAAACTTACTGCAACAGTTTTACATAGGACACACAATTGTTGTGTTCTATAAAGCAGTTTGTTAGGACACTTGCACATTTTTGGCGTCCTATGGTAGCATATGGCATTTTCCGACTCAAACGTACACCTTTGTCAAGCGCCTTATTTCACAAGGTAGTGCGTTTCCTTGTTGAAAAATAACGTATTTTACATCTATGGAGAGATGTTATGTGGTCTAAAATGGCTTCTTAGATCAGAAATCTTAAAGGTGGTTCCAAAGATTTATCTTTAATTCATCTTTAAATAATGTGGGTTTCTCTCTGTATAGTGCAGGCTTCTTACAAAATCGGTGGCCATGGATTCTCAACCAAATAGTTTGATATATTACCTTAGTTCTTGGAATATGATTGATCCATTGCTGCTATAGTAGAAATATAGCGTCAGATGCATTTTGATTTTGAAATGACAGTTTAAATATGACCACATAAAGCAATCTGTGATGATTTATTCCAAAATGTGAGTTCAATTTTTGTTTTTAACAGTCCATTTTCTAATGATAATTGATATGATTCTTTATAAAATCATTCAACTTTCTGTATGCTAGAAGTAACGTGGACTTCTTTTATTTTTTCTCTGATAAATCCTGGAACTTAACTTTGATTGAAACAAATTCACCGGTCATCATTTGAGAAAGAGGACAAGACACCTTTGGCAATATACCAGGCATCATTTGAGAAAGAGGACGAGAGTTCATTAAAATTCAATATTACCATATCACACACTTTTTGGTGTCATTTGTAGCATTCAATAGACTCCCCCTAAATAATTATATGGCTTCTGAGTGAAAAATATTTAACCTTTTTAGTTCAGAAGATCAATAAAAATTTGCATGGTTATAAATTGAAAACGGTTATCACAATTAACCAAACAACATCTTGAAACAACAATAAGTTGTGAAACTTAAGAGTTACTTTTGATTTAAATATCACAGGTTTTGATTACAATAAAAGTTGACACTTTTCTGGAACGAACAGTAAAAGTTTTTTCTCCGTAAAAAAGGAGATATTATATGATTATGCCTAAAATCCTTCTTTTATATAGAGTTTGGGTTAAAAAAAAATGGTGTTTATGTAATTTTATGAAAACTGGGTGTTGTTTCTTATGAGTCTGATCCATTCACAAGAAATAACTGAGCATTTTACATGTGAATTTTGGTTCTTTCATATAAAGAAATGAACCTTCAAAGTATATTTGTGTGAAGGTCAATTGTTAATCACTTTCATTACTTGCAGGGTGAAAACATACAAACCATTGTAGAGAAGAACTTAAATGGTCAGACAATTGTGCCTTTTGCAAGAGCTTACGAGACAACATATCAGGGACAACCAGAAACTAGAATATTCCTCATCAATGGACACAAGACCAAAGAAGGAGAAACTCGCATATGCAGCTGAAAACAGACTCCAAGAAAAAGAAAGAAATAGAAACAACAAGCCTTCAAAAGATGATGCAGACTAAGGCCGACACAAAAATACCAACCAAGAAGTAGAAGTAACCATGTGAATGATAAAAAAAGGCTTTTGCATTTTGAACTCCTTTTGGCAAATAGATTCAAATGGAAACAAAAAACACGTGGAGGTAGGATGCGTAGGCCACAACCAATAATACTTTTGTAAAGGCAAGTATGTACTCGCCAAAAAATGGATAAAGCCTACATCCCAATGTCTTTTGTTAATGATAATAGAAACCCAAATCTAACTATCTGCATTTATACATTTAGTATCCAATCATAACATTGCACTTTATAGGACCCATGGGCAGAGGGCCGTGTAAGGACGGCCGGCATCAATGCCTAGTATATATATAGAATCAAAGAATAAATATACAAGGATTATAAAAGAAACATATAACTTAGAGTGAATTACACTATTCCGAATGATTGATCTTGATCAATTAGGGTTAAATGGCATGCAAGGATTTGAGAAGAAACACCAATCTACCAACTTTTTTCGTTTTTAAAATTTTAAATGAACTTAAGATTTGGTTCTACAAAGAATTTAGAGCAAATTACACTTTTAGTCATGTAGTTGTCATATACTATCAAGTTTTTTCCTTCAATTGAAATAATTACAATCGAATTGTGCTTTTTTCTTTCCTGGAATATGTGAGTTTTTTCTACATTTGAGTGGTTTCATGATGTTATGTTATTTTGTTGATGAGAAGCTACAATCAGACTATGCTTTTTTCAATCATAGATTGTCCTTGATAAGATAAGCATGTTCATTAATTGTTGTAATGTGTTTGTTGTCTACATATGCAAAAGAGGAATCATGAAAGTATGAACAATAGGTTATCTCTTCTTAATGAAGTGTGGAAAGCACACTCATGGTTACAAGACTATGCTTGAGTTTCTTGGGAACTCGAAAGGTGGACTTAAGTTTAGATTAGTTTGTCTTTGGTTTGTGATGAATTGAATGAATCTTTTGTGGTATTGAAATTAATGGGCATGTAAAGTGATTTTCCATCTTTTTATGGTATTTATTTATTGTATGGGAACCATAGATAAACCAATAATTATTTCCAATGAATTGTCTACCTTTTACGAAATCTGAGATGGAGTACTATCCCATGATTGTCAAGGTTGGCGTCCACCATTACAATGGAAGTAAGTGCATCATTGTTTTCATATTCTTTTTGTCTGGTCTAGTCTTAGTATAATTTATGGGAATTGTTGGGTGTTATTGAACATGGAATCTTATATATGTGGGAATGATATTGGAATAGCTTTGATAGATTAAGCAATTCCATATGTGTGTATATATGGAGAAAAGACTAAAATTTCATTGATGGTCAAATGTCATGTGTATGACCACTCTTATTGTAACAACCTGCACCTTTATACATACAGTAAAATAACATTTCTGCCTAAATACTGCCCCAGGCTTATATTTCAGAGTACAAAGTTTACAACTATCACCTATTACACAACTGAGTCAAAAAGTAAGCTATTGCAGGAAGTCTTCTATCTCCTGAAATAGCTCACATCTTCTCCTTACCCTTATCTGTACCTGCTACCTTTCGATAACCTGAAACAGGATTATAATTTTGAAAGAGCGAGGGTTAGACCAATGGTCGAGTGAGTCCCCTCCAATCACTACTGCAACAGTTCAAATATTATTTAAAACATTTAAACAAAGCTTGATATCTTAAAACATAACTTGTTCTTTTAATCAAACATTAAAATACTTTATGCTTCGCAGGCATAACTCAATCTACTGGCCATCACTAACCACTTTTTACGTTTCGCAAGCGTACCTTAAGCTACTGACCACCACTGCCGTCAAAGACGGTATGTATGTCTCGTACTGCCTTATTTTAGGGACACACCCTAATGGCATAAACGGGGCACACTCCCCGGTACGAGCAGGTGGGTCACACTTCCCGACTTAGGTCAGACTTCTGACTCAAATGTATGCATACACTTAGTCCTGACTATATATAAAACAAGTTTATATAAACTGAGCATAAACATGCCAAACTGATTAAATCAACCTTTTTCAATAAATCTTCATCACTTTCAATACTATAAACGTGCCATTTATAAAAACCCACATTTATCAAATAACTGTCAAAATCATAAAAGATTTAGTTTGAAAGACTCACCTCTGATTCTTCTTGCTTAAACTATGTCTTCTAACGATTAACCCCACCTACGATGGTATCAAAATACAAAGGTAAGCTAACTCGCTACTAACATTCTTTCCTTCTCTAAACAAATCAACACACTGTGCGACCCGGTCAAAACTTCTCCGGTCGAGACCACTCCGGTCAACCACACTTAGGACCGGTTAACAAAATACCGATCGAATACTTATACCGGTCAGGTCACTATACCGGTCGGTTAACATCGGTCGCCTACACCGGTCGACCTTATACCGGTCGACCTTATACCGGTCGACCTAATACCGGTCAGCACAACATACCGGTCAACACAACCTAGTTTGGTCGATACCGGTCAGAACCTTCGTTCCGGTCCGATCCGGTCGACATTCATACAGAGTCGGCAACTTTTACAGAAAACTCAGAAAACCTCAAATCTCTAAATCGATCAAATATACGGTTAAAAGCTTGAATAACAAGACTATTTACCGACTATAACATGCAGATAGAAGTATTAAGCTAGAATCATACCTCTATTTGACCAAAAACGGATCGATTCTTCAAACCTCTTTCTCTTTCTCCCTGCCTCGCTTCTGTTCTTTCTCTTTCTCTTAAGTCGGTTTCAACAAAATTATCAGACTTTGTTATGAAAACAAAATCTTAAGGGTTAAAGGTTTTATATAACCAAAGTTTCAAATAACCCCCTGAACTTTGGTTCTCGCTTAACTTTTCACCCAACTTTCAAAATTAATAAAAATTTTGGATCTGGATATTACAATCTTCCCCCCTTAAAAGAATTATATCCCTGGAATTACATCTCTAAACAAATGGGGATACTGAGATCTCATGTCCGCCTCAACTTCCCAGGTTGACTCTTGTCCTTTGTGAAATTTCCACTGGACTTTCACTAATCGAATCTCCTTGTTTCTCAATTTCTTTACTTTGAGGTCTGAAATTGCTATGGGATCCTCAATATAACTTAATTTTTCATCTACCTGAATGTTTTCTAAGGGAACTACTACATTTGTTTCTACCAAACACTTCTTCAACTTTGACACATGAAATGTGGGATGAATCCCACGCAAACTTTCTGGTAGATCAAGTTCGTAGGCCACTTCACCAACACGTCCCGTGATGATAAATGGTCCAACAAACCTTGGTCTCAATTTTCCTTTCTTTCCAAATCTGACTACCCCTTTCTAGGGCGAAACTTTCAACATTACCTTGTCTCCTATCTGAAACTCTATCAGTTTCCTTCGTTTATCTGCATACATTTTCTGACGATCTTGAGCAATCTTTAATCTTGCTCGAATCTGGTTGACCTTATCACCTGTCACCTGTACAATTTCTGTCAGGATCTAATTCTTAACAAGAATAATGAACTCAGAAACAATATTAAAGAAGTTGCGGAAAAACACTTTAATATTCAACTATCAATGTAACAGTGAATCAAAAATCACAACTTATAAACTGTATTGAATGATTAAAGTTACAAGTTTTCACACAAAACCTCAATCTTGATGAACAGGCTCACCAAGACGAATTCTACTTCTCTAGAACTACGGTTGTAAACCTTGAGGTTAATTCTCTCTCTGAAAACAAAAACTTAGAATGATAGTCTAACTTGTTGTTCTAAACTATTCTGAATAAGTCTATACATATACTGATAATAAAAGATAATTACAAAAAAAATAAAAGATCTTCAGTATATTCTTCCATAGTTATCTTCAACCTTCCAAGTTTATCTTCAAACTTCCATGATCTGCGCATCTTCCCACAATTATCACATAAGCAGTATTAAGTTGTAGCAGCATTAACACTCTGAGCAGTATTAATCACCAGCAGTAGTAACTGTGCTCAGCAGTATTAACTTCTTCAAGCAGCATTAATTTGGCTCAACAGTAGTATCTTGTATCAGCAGTAGTAACCAAGTTGTATTGGCAGCATTAATCACACTTAGACAAATCTTTAGTTCCCAACAATCTCCCCCTAACTTGACTTTTAGGAAGAGAAGTCAAGTTCTTCAGATATGATCTTCAAGATGCTTTCAACATTTCAGCTTAGTTGCCCAAATTTGGATCCAGTCCCAAACTTTGATTGATTGTCCTTCTTATCACAATTTTGGCCATTTCAGATCCTTTTGCACAAACTAGCTTGGCTTTCATCATTCCTTCCAGCTTCTCCTTTCTATGATCATACACTTTGTCCACTAAAAAATACTCATGATAGCAGTTATCTATTGTGATCATGTAGACACCACAGTTTTCAAAGAGCATCCACTGATCAATCCTTTTGAACCCATACTCATGATGCAAATCCTTTATCCTGTACACCACTTTTTCTGGTTCAAACATCATACATAAGTATTCCATAGCAACTTTAAGTAGACTTTCTTCAGTTCCTTTAATAACAGGCTCATATAGCTTTATTCCCACCTTATGCATTTCTTCTAGGTCAGCCCTGGAACAACTTCTGATCACTTTCCCCCAAGTTGCATATACTTCAAACACATCACCAACTCTTTTAAGTCTGAAGTAATCTTTTATGTTGTCCCTCAGAATATCCCAAAAGATGATTTCTGGTGCCTTTACAGAAATGGGAACAACTTGTACTGGTTCTATTAAAGTCATGTAAAGACCAACATCCTCATCAGATTGACTTGGTTGTTGTGCACTTTGACTTGTTTGCTCTGTATGACCTACAACAGATGGTTCTGCCTCTTTTTCTGCTTCTTCAACCCTTTGCTTTTTGGACTGTTTCTTGGAAGCTATAGTCTTCACTCTCTTGGTTGATTTGACTTCCACATCAACTTCTCTTCCTTCTTTTCTTCAGCCTTTTCTTTTGAAGGAGTGGTTTCCTCAGGGAAGGGTTGTTGGATGTTGAGATCATGCCTCTCTTTCATCCTCCTTTCAGCTTCTTCCCTTTGAGTGGAGTCCCCTTGAAGCTTTGCCATCTCCTTTGTATACAGTTCCTCGATCCTACCACAAGCCATTTTTGTAAACATTCCTTCAGAAACTCCAAGAACTCCTTTCAGGAAGTTTATCATCTTTCTCCTTTCTTGATTGGCCAAATAGGTCTTAGAGGGTTGTCTTTTCTGATTCTTTACAGGCATTCTGTGCTTGGATGCTTTCACTGATCTTTTCTTGGCCTCAGCTGCTATTTTCAAACTCTTTTGATATTCCTCATTCAGCTTAGTAGACAGATCTAGAGCAATCTGCCTATCTTTGGCCTGTTGAGTCTCTTCTTCTTGTTGTAGCTCAGACTGCAGCTTCTTAGCCAATTCCTCATCTTGTTCAATCTATTTCAGTTTCTTTGGTGGCTTTGCAGATTCATCCACCTTTTCCTTTCCTTTCCTCTTTAATTATGCCTCACTGATTTCTGTTCTTTTCTGCTCAATACCTCCTTCTTTAATGACCACTTCCTTGGCCTTTTGAGTAGCCTTAGGAGTGTCATTCTTGGCTTTGACCAATGTTTCTGCAATCTCTAACTCTTCAACAGATAGCCCTGTTACTGCTGCTACCTTTTCTGTTTCTGCTGCTACCTTTTCTGTTTCTGCTGCTTGTGCTTTTTTCTGCTGCTAGGTTAACAGTTTCTGCTGCTTTACTAGTTTCTCCTTCTTTGTTTTCCGTTTCCCTGTTCTGCTCCCCCTCAAACTGTGCTTCCATACCAATGGGACTTTGTTTCTCTCCTTCATCTTATTTCTCCCCCTTGTTGAAAGCATCACCTCTCTTCTTAAGAACATATTGCTTTCTCTTCTTTTTTTGCACCAATCTCATCACCATCTTCTTCAATTTGGTAATCTGTACTTGTTGAGACAGAATTACCAGTTTCATCTCTTCTATATCTGCTCCCTGTTTGAGGACATCCAGGTTAATGTTTCCCATAGTATCCATCAATTCTCGATAGTTATATCTGTCCTCACCTCATTTGGGTGTGTTTACCACCCTTGGTGGATCCTTGGATCTTTTAGTAGTAGAGGTCTTCTGCCTAGCAGAAGCAGCCTTTACCCCATTGGTTTCTTGGCACCTGGGACCTTTGGATGATTTCTCACCCAAAGTTGTCATGGGGAAGGTCTTATTGATGTTACCACTGGCCTCCTCTGTGCTAGCAGGAGTAGTGGCAGCCTTCTCACCCACATGCTCATGTATCTCCTTAGTGAGCACCTCCTTGGGGTTGGGAGACACCCCTGTAGTTTCCCTATTGATATTCTCTAATGGAGAATTCTCCATTAGAGGGCTTGAAGGCTTTGAGGGTGAAGTTACAAGAAGGGAAGGAGCCTTCTTTACCTTTTTCCTTATGTAAGTATGGGTGATGGGTGAAGTTGGCTTTTGAAGAAGGGACTGAAGGATTGATATAGTGATTGAAGGTTGGGATTGGCTCTCAGTGGGATGGTCTGGTGAGGGCCTTGACCCTGATGCCATACCTTCTTGATTGTGGGATACCACCATCATTGTAGAGAACAATGGGATGTCAACTCCTTCCGAGTCCTTGGCAGATCTCTTCATATTTGAAAAGACCTTGCCTTTGGGGATTTTAGGTACATATACCTCATGAAACTGAGGTATATCTGTCAATTCAGAAGTAATAACTACCTGGACAAATCTTGGATACATATAGAAACTCTTTTTATTGTCCAAGTTTGACACAAGGTCATTGAAAATCATTTTTGAGAAATTATACTTTCTGGCAGTGGACAAGCAGACCAAAGCATAAGCAATGGTACTACTGAACTCACTCCATCCAGTAGTTTTTCTAGAAATACAGTGCATAAGGGTATGGACAAAGAAACGTCATTGGGGAGAAAATTTAGCTTTGGAGAACTTGAAAACACCCAATGGGCCTCCATACCCCATTCTAGTAAGAGTAGAAAACAAATCATCATTAGAGATAGAGGTGATACCTGAGGCATCGTCTAGTCGTAGACTGATGCGAATTACCTCTTCAGAAACTGTTAAGGGTTTGTCACACACCCTTGTCTTGATAACTTGCACACCGTTTTCAGTAACAGCGGTGGCATTCGCCAAAAATTGCTTCTGGTGCTCGATGTAGATTGATGGTGACACTGTAAGAGCATAAGCTATATGGCTGGACTTGAGAAAATCAACAATTTGATGAAATCCAGCAGCCTGCTTAGGCTTTTGAAGCATTGCGTCTCATTGTGCTCATCAATAAACGCCATAGATGCCATCGAGCTTGAGGATTCTTGACTGAAATACACTAGTTGCTTGAGAGCAAAGGGTTAGAGAGAAGATGAAAAGTATTCAAAGAGTCGTTATGAGCTTTTAGGCGGGCAAAGAGGGTATTTATAGTATTCAGGACAGAAGCAGTATTAACCCCAACTAACTAGCAGTATTAACTAACTAGCAGTATTAACTAACTAGAAGTATTAACTGATAGCAGTATTAAATGATAGCAGTATTAACTAACTAGCAGTATTAACTGAGAGCAGTATTGACTTTGCACTGGCAGCATTAACTACACTTACACTGTTGAAGCTTGTGTTAGTCTGAGCAAGGCAATAACTTCCTGAGAAAGATGATTAGTAGCACCAAAAAAATAAACAAATAACAGGTATGCAAACACTTCTTAAACCATGAGCTCATTCAAAGTTGATCATGCCCACACTTGTGACCAAGAAAGTGAATCTACCCACATCAAAAGCTTTAGTGAATAGATCAGCAAACTGGTTGTCAGTATGAACTTTAGCAACTTGAATAAGCTTCTTTTCATTGCAGTCTCTAATGAAGTGATACCTGATTTCAATGTGCTTTGTTTTGGAGTGCTTGACTGGATTGTTAACAATACTAATAGCACTGCTATTGTCAATGAAGATTGGAGTGTGAAGAAAGGTTACCCCATAGTCCAGCATTTGATTCTGAATCCATAGAACCTGAGAGCAGCAACTTGCAGCAGCAATGTACTCAACTTCTGTTGTAGATAAGGACACTGTGGTTTGCTTCTTACACTGCCAAGATACTAGTCTTGCACCCAAAAGCTGACATCCACCTGAAGTATACTTTCTATCCATATTAGCACCATCCAAGTCACTATCTGAATATGCAATCAAGTCAAAAGTAGATTCATAAGGATACCAAAGACCTAATCTAGGTTGCCCTCTTAAGTATCTGAAAATCTTCTTAACAGCTTGAAGATGTGACTGCTTTGGCTTGACTTAGAATCTGGCACACACACACACTGGAAACATGATATCTGGTCTTGAGGCTGTGAGATAAATGAGAGATCCAATCATTGATCTATATAGATGGACATCAACATCCTCCCCCTCAAGATCAACAGTGATCTGTTTGTGAGTCTCCATTGGTGTGCTTGCTGGCTTTGAGTCTGATAAACCATATTTATCTAGGATGTCCTTCACATACTTTGATTGACTTATGAAGATCCCATCTTTCTGCTGTTTCACTTGAAGCCCAAGGAAGAAAGTGAGTTCACCCATTGCACTCATTTTGAAGATCTTGTGCATCAACTCTTCAAAGTCTCCAACAAACCTTGGTCTCAATTTTTCTTTCTTTCCAAATCTGACTACCCCTTTCTAGGGCGAAACTTTCAACATTACCTTGTCTCCTATCTGGAACTCTATCAGTTTCCTTCGTTTATCTTCATACATTTTCTGACGATCTTGAGCAATCTTTAATATTGCTCGAATCTGGTTGACCTTATCAGCTGTCACCTGTACAATTTCTGTCAGGATCTAATTCTTAACAAGAATAATGAACTCAGAAAAAATATTAAAGAAGTTGCGGAAAAACACTTTAATATTCAACTATCAATGTAACAGTGAATCAGAAATCACAACTTGTAAACTGTATTGAATGATTAAAGTTACAAGTTTTCACACAAAACCTCAATCTTGATGAACAAGCTTACCAAGACGAATTCTACTTCTCTAGAACTAGGGTTGTAAACCTTGAGGTTAATTCTCTCTCTGAAAACAAAAACTTAGAATGATAGTCTAACTTGTTGTTCTAAACTATTCTGAATAAGTCTATACATATACTAATAATAAAAGATAATTACAAAAAAATAAAAGATCTTCAGTATATTCTTCCATAGTTATCTTCAACCTTCCAAGTTTATCTTCAAACTTCCATGATCTGCGCATCTTCCCACAATTATCACATAAGCAGTATTAAGTTGTAGCAGCATTAACACTCTGAGCAGTACTAATCTTCACCAGCAGTAGTAACTGTGCTCAGCAGTATTAACTTCTTCAAGCAGCATTAATTTGGCTCAACAGTAGTATCTTGTATCAGCAGTAGTAACCAAGTTGTATTGGCAGCATTAATCACACTTAGACAAATCTTTAGTTCCCAACAATCTCCCCCTAACTTGACTTTTAGGAAGAGAAGTCAAGTTCTTCAGATATGATCTTCAAGATGCTTTCAACATTTCAGCTTAGTTGCCCAAATTTGGATCCAGTCCCAAACTTTGATTGATTGTCCTTCTTATCACAATTTTGGCCATTTCAGATCCTTTTGCACAAACTAGCTTGGCTTTCATCATTCCTTCCAGCTTCTCCTTTCTATGATCATACACTTTGTCCACTAAAAAATACTCATGATAGCAGTTATCTATTGTGATCATGTAGACACCACAGTTTTCAAAGAGCATCCACTGATCAATCCTTTTGAACCCATACTCATGATGCAAATCCTTTATCCTGTACACCACTTTTTCTGGTTCAAACATCATACATAAGTATTCCATAGCAACTTTAAGTAGACTTTCTTCAGTTCCTTTAATAACAGGCTCATATAGCTTTATTCCCACCTTATGCATTTCTTCTAGGTCAGCCCTGGAACAACTTCTGATCACTTTCCCCCAAGTTGCATATACTTCAAACACATCACCAACTCTTTTAAGTCTGAAGTAATCTTTTATGTTGTCCCTCAGAATATCCCAAAAGATGATTTCTGGTGCCTTTACAGAAATGGGAACAACTTGTACTGGTTCTATTAAAGTCATGTAAAGACCAACATCCTCATCAGATTGACTTGGTTGTTGTGCACTTTGACTTGTTTGCTCTGTATGACCTACAACAGATGGTTCTGCCTCTTTTTCTGCTTCTTCAACCCTTTGCTTTTTGGACTGTTTCTTGGAAGCTATAGTCTTCACTCTCTTGGTTGATTTGACTTCCACATCAACTTCTCTTCCTTCTTTTCTTCAGCCTTTTCTTTTGAAGGAGTGGTTTCCTCAGGGAAGGGTTGTTGGATGTTGAGATCATGCCTCTCTTTCATCCTCCTTTCAGCTTCTTCCCTTTGAGTGGAGTCCCCTTGAAGCTTTGCCATCTCCTTTGTATACAGTTCCTCGATCCTACCACAAGCCATTTTTGTAAACATTCCTTCAGAAACTCCAAGAACTCCTTTCAGGAAGTTTATCATCTTTCTCCTTTCTTGATTGGCCAAATAGGTCTTAGAGGGTTGTCTTTTCTGATTCTTTACAGGCATTCTGTGCTTGGATGCTTTCACTGATCTTTTCTTGGCCTCAGCTGCTATTTTCAAACTCTTTTGATATTCCTCATTCAGCTTAGTAGACAGATCTAGAGCAATCTGCCTATCTTTGGCCTGTTGAGTCTCTTCTTCTTGTTGTAGCTCAGACTGCAGCTTCTTAGCCAATTCCTCATCTTGTTCAATCTATTTCAGTTTCTTTGGTGGCTTTGCAGATTCATCCACCTTTTCCTTTCCTTTCCTCTTTAATTATGCCTCACTGATTTCTGTTCTTTTCTGCTCAATACCTCCTTCTTTAATGACCACTTCCTTGGCCTTTTGAGTAGCCTTAGGAGTGTCATTCTTGGCTTTGACCAATGTTTCTGCAATCTCTAACTCTTCAACAGATAGCCCTGTTACTGCTGCTACCTTTTCTGTTTCTGCTGCTTGTGCTTTTTTCTGCTGCTAGGTTAACAGTTTCTGCTGCTTTACTAGTTTCTCCTTCTTTGTTTTCCGTTTCCCTGTTCTGCTCCCCCTCAAACTGTGCTTCCATACCAATGGGACTTTGTTTCTCTCCTTCATCTTATTTCTCCCCCTTGTTGAAAGCATCACCTCTCTTCTTAAGAACATATTGCTTTCTCTTCTTTTTTTGCACCAATCTCATCACCATCTTCTTCAATTTGGTAATCTGTACTTGTTGAGACAGAATTACCAGTTTCATCTCTTCTATATCTGCTCCCTGTTTGAGGACATCCAGGTTAATGTTTCCCATAGTATCCATCAATTCTCGATAGTTATATCTGTCCTCACCTCATTTGGGTGTGTTTACCACCCTTGGTGGATCCTTGGATCTTTTAGTAGTAGAGGTCTTCTGCCTAGCAGAAGCAGCCTTTACCCCATTGGTTTCTTGGCACCTGGGACCTTTGGATGATTTCTCACCCAAAGTTGTCATGGGGAAGGTCTTATTGATGTTACCACTGGCCTCCTCTGTGCTAGCAGGAGTAGTGGCAGCCTTCTCACCCACATGCTCATGTATCTCCTTAGTGAGCACCTCCTTGGGGTTGGGAGACACCCCTGTAGTTTCCCTATTGATATTCTCTAATGGAGAATTCTCCATTAGAGGGCTTGAAGGCTTTGAGGGTGAAGTTACAAGAAGGGAAGGAGCCTTCTTTACCTTTTTCCTTATGTAAGTATGGGTGATGGGTGAAGTTGGCTTTTGAAGAAGGGACTGAAGGATTGATATAGTGATTGAAGGTTGGGATTGGCTCTCAGTGGGATGGTCTGGTGAGGGCCTTGACCCTGATGCCATACCTTCTTGATTGTGGGATACCACCATCATTGTAGAGAACAATGGGATGTCAACTCCTTCCGAGTCCTTGGCAGATCTCTTCATATTTGAAAAGACCTTGCCTTTGGGGATTTTAGGTACATATACCTCATGAAACTGAGGTATATCTGTCAATTCAGAAGTAATAACTACCTGGACAAATCTTGGATACATATAGAAACTCTTTTTATTGTCCAAGTTTGACACAAGGTCATTGAAAATCATTTTTGAGAAATTATACTTTCTGGCAGTGGACAAGCAGACCAAAGCATAAGCAATGGTACTACTGAACTCACTCCATCCAGTAGTTTTTCTAGAAATACAGTGCATAAGGGTATGGACAAAGAAACGTCATTGGGGAGAAAATTTAGCTTTGGAGAACTTGAAAACACCCAATGGGCCTCCATACCCCATTCTAGTAAGAGTAGAAAACAAATCATCATTAGAGATAGAGGTGATACCTGAGGCATCGTCTAGTCGTAGACTGATGCGAATTACCTCTTCAGAAACTGTTAAGGGTTTGTCACACACCCTTGTCTTGATAACTTGCACACCGTTTTCAGTAACAGCGGTGGCATTCGCCAAAAATTGCTTCTGGTGCTCGATGTAGATTGATGGTGACACTGTAAGAGCATAAGCTATATGGCTGGACTTGAGAAAATCAACAATTTGATGAAATCCAGCAGCCTGCTTAGGCTTTTGAAGCATTGCGTCTCATTGTGCTCATCAATAAACGCCATAGATGCCATCGAGCTTGAGGATTCTTGACTGAAATACACTAGTTGCTTGAGAGCAAAGGGTTAGAGAGAAGATGAAAAGTATTCAAAGAGTCGTTATGAGCTTTTAGGCGGGCAAAGAGGGTATTTATAGTATTCAGGACAGAAGCAGTATTAACCCCAACTAACTAGCAGTATTAACTAACTAGCAGTATTAACTAACTAGAAGTATTAACTGATAGCAGTATTAACTGATAGCAGTATTAACTAACTAGCAGTATTAACTGAGAGCAGTATTGACTTTGCACTGGCAGCATTAACTACACTTACACTGTTGAAGCTTGTGTTAGTCTGAGCAAGGCAATAACTTCCTGAGAAAGATGATTAGTAGCACCAAAAAAATAAACAAATAACAGGTATGCAAACACTTCTTAAACCATGAGCTCATTCAAAGTTGATCATGCCCACACTTGTGACCAAGAAAGTGAATCTACCCACATCAAAAGCTTTAGTGAATAGATCAGCAAACTGGTTGTCAGTATGAACTTTAGCAACTTGAATAAGCTTCTTTTCATTGCAGTCTCTAATGAAGTGATACCTGATTTCAATGTGCTTTGTTTTGGAGTGCTTGACTGGATTGTTAACAATGCTAATAGCACTGCTATTGTCAATGAAGATTGGAGTGTGAAGAAAGGTTACCCCATAGTCCAGCATTTGATTCTGAATCCATAGAACCTGAGAGCAGCAACTTGCAGCAGCAATGTACTCAACTTCTGTTGTAGATAAGGACACTGTGGTTTGCTTCTTACACTGCCAAGATACTAGTCTTGCACCCAAAAGCTGACATCCACCTGAAGTATACTTTCTATCCATATTAGCACCATCCAAGTCACTATCTGAATATGCAATCAAGTCAAAAGTAGATTCATAAGGATACCAAAGACCTAATCTAGGTTGCCCTCTTAAGTATCTGAAAATCTTCTTAACAGCTTGAAGATGTGACTGCTTTGGCTTGACTTAGAATCTGGCACACACACACACTGGAAACATGATATCTGGTCTTGAGGCTGTGAGATAAATGAGAGATCCAATCATTGATCTATATAGATGGACATCAACATCCTCCCCCTCAAGATCAACAGTGATCTGTTTGTGAGTCTCCATTGGTGTGCTTGCTGGCTTTGAGTCTGATAAACCATATTTATCTAGGATGTCCTTCACATACTTTGATTTACTTATGAAGATCCCATCTTTCTGCTGTTTCACTTGAAGCCCAAGGAAGAAAGTGAGTTCACCCATTGCACTCATTTTGAAGATCTTGTGCATCAACTCTTCAAAGTCTCCAACAAACCTTGGTCTCAATTTTTCTTTCTTTCCAAATCTGACTACCCCTTTCTAGGGCGAAACTTTCAACATTACCTTGTCTCCTATCTGGAACTCTATCAGTTTCCTTCGTTTATCTTCATACATTTTCTGACGATCTTGAGAAATCTTTAATCTTGCTCGAATCTGGTTGACCTTATCAGCTGTCACCTGTACAATTTCTGTCAGGATCTAATTCTTAACAAGAATAATGAACTCAGAAACAATATTAAAGAAGTTGCGGAAAAACACTTTAATATTCAACTATCAATGTAACAGTGAATCAGAAATCACAACTTGTAAACTGTATTGAATGATTAAAGTTACAAGTTTTCACACAAAACCTCAATCTTGATGAACAGGCTTACCAAGACGAATTCTACTTCTCTAGAACTAGGGTTGTAAACCTTGAGGTTAATTCTCTCTCTGAAAACAAAAACTTAGAATGATAGTCTAACTTGTTGTTCTAAACTATTCTGAATAAGTCTATACATATACTGATAATAAAAGATAATTACAAAAAATAAAAGATCTTCAGTATATTCTTCCATAGTTATCTTCAACCTTCCAAGTTTATCTTCAAACTTCCATGATCTGCACATCTGCCCACAATTACCACATAAGCAGTATTAAGTTGTAGCAGCATTAACACTCTGAGCAGTATTAATCTTCACCAGCAGTAGTAACTGTGCTAAGTAGTATTAACTTCTTCAAGCAGCATTAATCTGGCTCAGCAGTAGTATCTTGTATCAGCAGTAGTAACCAAGTTGTACTGGCAACATTAATCACACTTAGACAAATCTTTAGTTCCCAACAATTTCCGGTCCCGCTAGCTTTCTTTCACCCACCTCATTCCAACATAAAGGTGTTCTACATTTACGACCATACAATGCTTCGAACGGGGCCGCTTGTATGCTAGCATGATAACTATTGTTGTAAGAAAATTCAATTAACGGCAAATGAATTTCCCACGAACCTTTGAAATCAATAACACATGCACGAAGCATATCTTCCAATGTCTGAATGGTTCTCTCACTCTGTCCATCAGTTTGCGGATGATAGGTCGTACTCAGCTTGAGTTGAGAGCCTAATTCCCTTTGCAAACTTCTCCAGAAAGCTGATGTAAAACGAGCATCCCTGTCTGATATAATTGACGACGGTACTCCATGTCTGGTTACTATCTCGTCGATATACAATCGAGCCAATTTCTCTAGTGAGTACGTCTCCTTGATCGGTAGAAAGTGAGCTGACTTTGTGAGTCTATCCACTATCACCCAAATGGCATCATGCCCCTTAGGTGATCGTGGTAACCCAGTAACAAGATCCATCGTAATCTCGTCCCACTTCCAAACTGAAATTTCTAACGATTGAAGCTCCCCATAAGGTCTCTGATGCTCAGCTTTAACTTTCAAACATGTCAGACATCGTTCAACGAAGTGAGCAATATCTCTCTTTAAACCTGGCCACCAATAGCTTTGTTTCAGATCTCTATACATCTTGTTGGTTCCTGGATGTACTGAGTAACGGGATTTATGCTCTTCTTCCAATACTCTCTTCCGCAGATCTCCTACTTTTGGAATACACACTCTCTTATTGAAGCACTTCACTCCGCGATTGTCAACAACTAACGAGTTAACAATTCCAACTATTCTTTCACTCTTCCAATTTTCCTTTGACGCTGCTTCTTCTTGATACTTTATAATTTCTTCTTAGAAATTAGAAACAACATCAACTCGATATGTCACCACTTTTGTTATTTCTCCATGCTCCTTACGACTTAGAGCATCCGCTACAACATTGGCCTTGCCTGGATGGTACAGAATATCACAGTCATAATCGCTTAACAACTCCATCCACCTACGCTGCCTCATATTAAGCTCCTTCTGATTGAAAAGATATTGAAAGCTCTTGTGATCTGTGTAAATCTGACACTTGATCTCATACAGGTAATGCCTCCAAACTTTCAAAGCAAAGACTACCGCTGCCAACTCTAAATCATGCGTTGGGTAATTCTTTTCATGTTCTTTCAACTGACGAGATGCATAAGCAATTACCTTGCCTTCTTGCATTAACACACATCCTAGACCCAACTTTGAGGCATCGCTATAAATTACGAATCCTTCTGTTCCGTTGAGTAGGGACAATACAGGCGCACTACTTAGACTTTCTTTCAATTTACTGAACGCTTCCTTCTGAGCTTCCGCCCATACAAACTTGATATTCTTTCTGGTTAATGCTGTTAGTGGCGTAGCTATCCTTGAAAAGTCCTGGATAAACTTTCTATAATAACCCGCCAATCCTAGAAAACTTCTTACTTCTGATGGTGTTTTCGGCGATTCCCACCCTTTAATGGCTTCAATCTTAGCTGGATCAACCTTAATCCCATCATTCGACACCACATGACCTAGAAACTGAACTTCTTTCAGCCAAAATTCACATTTTGAGAACTTGGCGTACAATTTCTCGCGTTTAAGCAATTCTAAAATCGCTCTCAAATGAGTTTCATGATCTTCGTTGGACCGTGAATAAATCAGTATATCATCTATAAAGACTATGACATACTTGTCTAAAAACGGACTACACACTCTATTCATCAAGTCCATGAAAGCTGCTGGCGCATTAGTCAGACCAAATGCATAATTAGAAACTCATAATGTCCGTACCTCGTACGAAATGCAGTCTTAGATACATCCTGCTCCCTCACTTTCAACTGGTGATAACCAGATCGTAGATCTATTTTTGAAAAATAGCTCGCTCCTTGAAGTTAATCAAAAAGATCGTCAATTCTGTGAAGCGGATACTTATTTTTGACAGTCAACTTATTGAGCTCCCGGTAGTCTATGCACATTCTCATAGACCCATCTTTCTTCTCAACAAACAATACTGGCGCTCCCCATGGTGAGGTACTAGGGCGAATAAACCCCTTGTCTAACAACTCTTGCAGTTGAGTCATCATTTCTTTCATTTATGCCGGTGCCAGTCTATACGGTGCTCTTGCAATCGGCGCTGCTCCGGGTACTAAATCAATATGAAATTCCACTTGTCGATCAGGAGGCAGAGTGGTTAAATCTTCCGGAAATACTTCTGGATATTCACTTACTACCGGAACTGACTCTAATCCCTTATTCTTCTTCTTAGCATCTATTACATAAGCTAAGAACCCCACACACCCTTTTACTAGACACCGCTTAGCCTTAATCATTGAAATCAAGCACGACTTTCTATCCCTCCGATCTCCAAACACTACTATCTCTTCTTTACCTGGCTGCGTTATATGAATTAATTTCTTATTACATACTATATGAGCATCATTAGACGCCAACCAGTCCATTCCCACAATGACATCAAATTCTCACATACCCATCGGGTACAGTCGAAGTGGAAATGAATGCCCATCGATGACAATACTACACCCATCATACACCTCCTCCACTAAGATTTGACTATTATCGGCCACTTCTACTTTCAATTCATGCCTAAGCTTCTTGGGTTTCTCATTCAATTTATGCACAAAACTTGGAGACACAAACGAACGATTTACGCCAGAATCAAACAATACTTTTGTATAATTCGAATCTATAAATAAAGTACCTGTCACTACATCAGGTATCTTCGCCGCTTCTTCTGCTGTCATATTGAAAACTCTAGCCCTCGCTTTAGCTGGCTCCACCTTTTTCTCACCTCCCTTTTCTACATATCCTCCGACCGATCCCTTTTTCAATTATGGACAATTAGTCCTGATATGATCAGGAGATCCACACTGATAACAAGACCTCAAACTCTGGCAATCCCGAGCCAAATGCCCAATCTTCCCACATTTATAACAGCCCTCTTGATCAATCTTACATTCTCCTTTATGCCTTCGGTTACACTTGCTACAGGGATTACTTTCAAACTTATTAACAGAACGCTGATCAAACTTTGTAGACTTAAATTGTTTGGAGTCACGAACTGTTCCATCCAATTTTCTTTTATCTCCACTTCTTTCAGTAGCTTGCCTATTCTTTTCTTTCTCTCTCATTTCAGCTGCATTTACTGCCACTTGAAAAGTAGACGGTTCCTTGTTTGAGACAAATTCTCGAATATCACTTCTCAATCCAAAGACGAAACGTTCTACTCGTCTTTCTTCATTAGGCACATAAATTCCTGCAAATCGAGACTTCTCAATAAACTTTGTGGTATATTCTCGAACTGACATCCCCTTCTGCTCTAAACTCAGAAACTCTTCTTCCAACTTTTTAATTGCAGCCAAAGGGCAAAACTGTGCTTTAAATCTTTTCACAAACTCAACACAAGACATTTCTTTGGCTACCGCCGAACTTTGTCCTCCGGCTTCAACATCCCACCACATTACCGCTTCATCTTTCAACATTGACAAAGCATAAACTACTTTATATTCATCGGCACACTTACTAGTATCAAATGCTAGCTCCATACCTTTTACCCATCTTAACGCTATCACTAGATCACATTCCCCTTTATAAGTAGGAGGCTATGGGATTTGACTGAGGATGGCTACCCCCTACAGCTTTAGTGGTAACTATGGGATTTGACTGAGGATGGCTACCCCTACAGTTACTGGTGATTCTGCTACCTCTCCACTACTGCTTTAGTGGTAACTATGGGATTTGACTGAGGATGGCTATCCTCTACAGTTACTGGTGATTCTGCTACCTCTGTCTCCACTATTTCTTCACTCTTTTCTTTGCTTGACGAAACCTCATTATTGCGCTGAGCCAATAAAGCGTTCAACGTTTCTTGTAATTTTCCCATTTCTGCAATGAAGGTTTCTTGGGTAACAAAACCTTGCGTTCTACCTCCACCACGGTTTCCTGTCTGTTTTCGACCCCTCACAGAAGCCCAACTTTCTTGATGAGAAGTTTCTTGCTCAAATCTTACCTCTACACTTTCATCTTGACGAATACCATGAGTCGTCTTCCCACCTCGAGTTCCCACAGTGGAAACCCTTGCCTGAGTAGTTGCTTTCTGAACTGTCTTACCTCTAGGTCGACCGCGACTCTTTCTTTGATTAGCAGTCGGGTTGACAGCAGTCGTTCGCTCTTCGGCAACGACTTCATCATCTGGCTCAATTTCAGGATTCAGCATAGACCTACTCCTTGTCACTCGCTCAGACATACTTCTGATAAGAAGAAACATAAAACATTCAATCTAACATACTACACATTAAGGCAGTTTAAGCACAAGCATGTACTTGTAAATTCACAATTACACTGGCCAGATGAAATTCCAAATTTACCTTACATGATAGTCCTTACTACCCTAATGTTATCTTCCTTCGGCCTTCCTACTTCTCAGTTGTGTTTCTACTATCTCAGTTTAAGTCTAGGCCCATCTGGTCACCTAGATCCCTTAAACTAAGGCTCTGATACCAATTGTAACAACCTGCACCTTTTTACATACAGTAAAATAACATTTCTGTCTAAATACTGCCCCAGGCTTACATTTCAGAGTACAAAGTTTACAACTATCACCTATTACACAACTGAGTCAAAAAGTAAACTATTGCAGTAAGTCTTCTATCTCCTGGAAATAGCTCACATCTTCTCATTACCCTTATCTGTACCTGCTACCTTTCGATAACCTGAAACAGGATTATAATTTTGAAAGAGCGAGGGTTAGACCAATGGTCTAGTGAGTCCCCTCCAATCACTACTGCAACAATTCAAATATTATTTAAAACATTTAAACAAAGCTTGATATCTCAAAACATAACTTGTTCTTTTAATCAAACATTAAAATACTTTATGCTTCACAGACATAACTCAATCTACTGGCCATCACTGACCACTTTTTACGCTTCGCAAGCGTACCTTAAGCTACTGACCAACACTGCCGTCAAAGACGGTATGTCTGTATTGTACTGCCTTATTTTAGGGACACACCCTAATGGCATAAACGGGCCACACTCCCCGATACGAGCAGGCAGGTCACACTTCCGACTTAGGTCAGACTTCTGACTCAAATGTATGCATACACTTAGTCCTGACTATATATAAAACAAATTTATATAAACTGAGCATAAACATGCAAAACTGATTAAATCAACCTTTTTCAATAAATCTTCATCACTTTCAATACTATAAACGTGCAATTTATAAAAACCCACATTTATCAAATAACTGTCAAAATCATAAAAGATTTAGTTTGAAAGACTCACCTCTGATTCTTCTTACTTAAACTCTGTCTTCTAACGATTAACGCCACCTACGATGGTATCAAAATACAAATGTAAGCTAACTCGCTACTAACATTCTTTCCTTCTCTAAACAAGTCAACACACTGTGCGACCCGGTCAAAACTTCTCCGGTCGAGACCACTCCGGTCAACAACACTTAGGACCGGTTAACAAAATACCGATCGAATACTTATACCGGTCAGGTCACTATACCGGTCGGTTAACACCGGTCGCCTACACCGGTCGACATTATATCGGTCGACCTTATACCGGTCAACAACATATCGGTCGCTAACATATCGGTCAGCACAACATACCGGTCAACACAACCTAGTCCGGTCGATACCGGTCAGAACCTTCGTTCCGGTCCGATCCGGTCGACATTCATACATTGTCGGCAACTTTTACAGAAAACTCAGAAAACGTCAAATCTCTAAATCGATCAAATATACGGTTAAAAGCTTGAATAACAAGACTATTTACCGACTATAACATGCAGATAGAAGTATTAAGCTAGAATCATACCTCTATTTGACCAAAAACGGATCGATTCTTCAAACCTCTTTCACTTTCTCCCTGCCTCGCTTCTGTTCTTTCTCTTTCTCTTAAGTCGGTTTCAACAAAATCTTAAGGGTTAAAGGTTTTATATAACCAAAGTTTCACATAACCCCCTGAACTTTGGTTCTCGCTTAACTTTTCACCCAACTTCCAAAATTAATAAAAATTTCGGATCTGGATATTACACTTATCTACATATACATAATCTTCTTATATAATTTATTGTACATGTTTAAATGCATGTGTGTATGGAGAAAGAAACAACTGATTCTTGTTTTGGTATGATATCATGCATTCTATATTTTGATTTTTTTTACAATAATTAAGAGACCGGAGCATGTTATCCATATATCTGTCCTTTTAAACTTTGTTACATGTTGTCTTTTCAATTGAGTCTGTTGTACCCTTTCATTAGTGTAGGACGAAGGATTCTTGTCGTATCATGATTAAGGGTCCGTTGACTTATACTTATGTCCTCTTTTGTAAACATGTCAATTATCCTTTTCCCCTGTTCGTAAACATGTCAATCATGTGCATCGCCGCACATCATATTTTTCTTTCATTCCTTGTATTTTAATTATTATTTGTTGTTTTGATGGTTTCGTCCCCGTTGTGTACATATAGGTGATGAGAGAAAAGCAAATCCCAACGGAAGAAACCAATATTTGTTGGTCCCTTCAAATTTGAAGAAGTGATCTTCAACGATGGTAAATACTTGTTGCTCTTGGACAAACACATATTTTACATTACTTTGTGTTAGTTTTTTCAATATGTTTCTTGATGGTGTCAAATTGTTGGTTAAAGAAAATACATCATAACATAGAAAAATCGTTGGCGTTCATTATAAATTGTTGTTTATGTTTTTATGGTAGGTTTTGGTTATCCAAACGCAAGAGATAGAAGAGATGAGAAACGCCAAGGATACAAGAGAAAGCAGTGAAGAAGCAATGCCTTTTTTATGATTTCTTTTTTACAACTAAAGCTAGGGATACAAGAGATCAATAAGAAAAATGTTTTGACAGATTGAAGGCTTTATATCTTGATTTAGTGTGCCACAACATACTTTGTCCTTGAGCCGCACCCTCCGCCTCCACCACCGATTATATTCGATGCTGAGACTAGTAGCCAACTATTCGAGTCGGCCCACGGGGATCACTGTACAAATATTGCTTAGTATATGTTTCTTACTTTATTTTGTCAAATATATTTAAAAGATATCTTGGTTTGTTTATATTTAAACGATATTTGTGTAATGTTTTGTTATTAATTTGTAAGTTTATGTTTTAAACTTCGTTAACTAATCAAAATATTAATAACATCAAAAGTAAAAAATAAATCGATAAAAGTCTTTCTTAATTTACCTTTTTTTTATGTCGACCAAAGTTTGCCTTAACATGTCGGCAAAAGTTTCACTGTAAGATCATTGCAAACTTTTTGGCGTTAAGGTTTGAATCGATAAAAGACTGACGAAAGATATTCTAATGAATTAACAACAAGGGTTGTGGCGTACTGGTTAAGGCCCTAGAGAATGTGGTGGAATATCTCATCTACCAAGGTTCGAATCCAGACGTACACAACAATATAAATGTGGTCACTTGATGTCTTAAAGTCATAATTTATCAAAGGATTAGTTTAGGCATAGCGTAGGACACCCTTCAAAAAAAGATATTCTAATGACTTTAGTCGACGGTTTTTTGCCGGCAAAAGCATGACAAAAAAGTCCAATTACACTACTGCAAACAAGATTTTGCACCGGTAAAAGGTTCTATGTAAAAATAAATAAAAAACTTTTGCTAGCGAAATATTGGGCCGGTAAATGTTTGACAAATAAAGTCAAATAAACTTTTACAGACGGGAAAGATTGCGTTCGCAAAAGTCTATAATCGTTGGGAAAGAATTTTATACGATTTCCTGAGAGATTGTTCGCCGGCAAAAATCCTTATAGAGGCCAAATTTTCACTTAAACATTTGTGGACGGAAAATTCCGATGGCAAAAGTTTTTGAGTTTTTGCCGACGACCTTTTAGACTTTTTCTCGCAACATTTTCCTCCGGCAAAAAAAGTTATTTTTATAGTGAGATACGATTTGAACTTTCATTACGTTTGGTTGTTATAAAATAACAATATCATGAAACACTTATGAGTGTTATGTTTTCTTTTCATTTAGTGGTCATAGTTAATTGTTCTTTTCTTTTCGTTATAATAGGATCTCATAAAAGCAATGAGAGTTTTAGTTTTATTTAATAACAAGTGTAGTAGAAATTTGTGATATTTTTTCTTCATGCCTTTTTAATTATTGACCACTTTTTCAGTCTTTAAAAAGTCGATATCAAATCACCATCCTTTCATCAGTATTAGTCAACGGTGGAAGACTATTTAATCAAGTTAATCAAGTTAAAGACTAATTTAATCAAGTTAGCGACGACTTTCAAGGTTTAGTGATGATATTTGTGACGAAATTGATCAACACAAACACACACTCACCACTCTAGCTTTGTCACTAGCTAATTAGTCATGACCATTTTTGTATTTTGTATTTTTTTGGACAGCAAGAAGCAAAAATATATTAAAATGAGAATCTAGCAAGGCGCTAGCTTACAAAGTATTCGAGTTATTTTTTTTGTTTTTTTTATTTTTTCTCTAATGCAAATTAGTGACGGACCTTTAGTGACGAGAAGTGACTATCCATATTTTGGTCACCGTAGACAACCTAAGTGTTGTTAGTGAGCAAATAATTCTCATCATTAATTAGGATTTATCTTGTAGTCCCATGGTCTACCCGTCAAGGTGTAGTCAAGACTCTCTCTGCCCGTCTAGACCCACTTAGACAATTTGAGACTATCTGCATATGTCTAGCCTCCATTGAACGGTGCATGTTGGAGTCCTGCATCTTCTACACTAGGATCATTTATCCTCAATACATGTTGTAACTTTCCTCTCTCCTTAAAGGTTCTTTTGGAGAGGAATCTAACAAGTCCACATCTTCTTATTGGGGCTATGTGAAACGTCCCAAAAGACTTGATAGACGATGCTTAAACACCATGGAAGCTGTCCTTGGCCTTATATATTGATGCATCACGATAAGTGAAAGAAGGTTGATCCTGTTGATTTTACGAATACCCAGGAACAATCTCTTCAAATCCCTCCAATTCCACACAATCACGTTAATTAACTAATTAACTATCGTCTCTGAGGTGTTGTCAAATTCCTTCTTGTGGGTTAAGAATAGATGTAAAAGGGGGGAGACTCTCACTTGGGATAATTGGAGTCGTAATCGTGTTGCCGTGTCTTGAATTCCTTCTGTGTATTCTAGCTCCTTGCTAGTTTTTTGGTGATATGAATCTTACCATTCAAAAAAAAATTAACTAATTAAGGCAGATCATGACCAAATAGGAAACAATTAAGCCAGATTTGGGCTTGGATAGAGTTTTAATAGTCCCAATTTATTAGCAAAACGATACAAACAATCGGTAATCAGTAATAATCTTCTTTAGATGTAAAACGAGAAAGACAGTGAGGTCAAAGAATTAATCTGCTTCTTGATATAGCATGGTTATAAGAATCGATCATTGAACGATTTTTCATTCTCTTCTTTCAAACAGATTTGACCCATTACCCAAAATTCAGTAGCAACTTAACACAAGAGACTGCTTCCTACTTTAAGTATGATGTACTACAATACAAATAGGTCTTTTTTCTAACTATACTCATCAATGCTTCAAAACAACCCTCCTAACATCTTTACCTGTTTTCTTCACCATAACTACAATCACACCCAACTATCTAATCTAAATGTTACTTAGAGAGTTACTAAAAGAAATCTGACAAATTCCATAGCGTTGCAGCCGACTTTATGCAGATTTTCCATGAGATACCACATGAGTTCCTTTAATTCCCGGACTCATCCTTAGTATGGTTTAACTCAACCAGTAACTTCGATTGGCAGCAATTGGGACGTGATGTGCAGAAGATTCTTCTCCCGAGGACAAAGCCAACGCATTGAAAGTAGTTAGCATTCACAAAATGCTACTATATCATTGACTCCATCAAGGGGAGAAAATCCTGTTTCCTTACTACTAGCAGGGATGAGAGCCATGTCTTGTTCCAATTTGACCAAGACGAAATGCTATGAACATTGAGGTTAAGTTGTAACATCGATTCCTGGTTACCTCACCAAAAACATTAAACTGCAGCAAGAAATCTTGTACATGTCAGAAAAAAATTTGAACAAAGAGAAACTCATGTTGAAGAAAGCCCTTGAACAACTCATGTTGAAGAAAGCTATATATGTGCATGGATTCACAAGAACAACTCATGTTGAAGACCGAAATAATTTTGGGGCAGCTTAACCAACAAGATTGTAGCTCAATAGAATTTCGTATTTACAAACCATACAACACAACAAAGATTAATTTTAGATCGTTATAGCAGCAAAAATTCAACAAAATGTTTAGGTGTTCAAATTAAATCTGAAGAAAAAAAAAATCAAGTCGGTATAAACATTTTCAATCGAAATCTAATCAAACCACGAAAGAATTGAAATGCAAAAGGCGAATTTAATTAAGACCAACTCCGATCGACAATCAAATCAAGAAAAAGGAACACTGGTGGCTTACGGTTATCAGGAGATATGTATGGTGAGGGACTGTTGAATGGTCAGGGTGCTTAATTTCATCCATGGCCGCTGCTATATATGAAATCGATGTGGAACAGAATTGCAGAATTAGCGACTTTATATAGTGGGGTGGAGAGGGGATTGGTTCTTAACCCTAATTCGTGCATTTATTTCTAATTAGTGTTGGGTCCGTGCATTGCACGGAAGGATAAATTTTTTGTTGGAATATTGAACCGAGTTAAAATGAAACGTAATTTCTCTATTAACAGTTAATAAAATACAATGTGAAAAATGAATGTATTTTCATAAGTGGTTAACTTTCATATATTCTTAATCGTTTGTTGTTATGACTTTATGCAATAATATTGATAATAGTTTTGTATTATATTATTTAAAACTCAAACGACATGTCTCACAACATATCACTACTATTGAAATAATTATATATATGAACATACGTTGTTAGATCATTTTTAGTTGTAACCTTTGTATTTATTTTACTTTGAGGGTATATAAACCCTTGTCTTAGTTGTTTTTGAGAACTACAGATTACACTTTCATATCTTGAATACAAATCTAGTTTTGGCTCCACATTCACTCTCTCTCTCTAGATTTCTCTCTCTAGAATCTTAAGATCTTGAGTTCACAATTGGTATCAGAGCAAGATTTTGAGAGATTTGAGAGTAGAGTTCGTGTTAATCAGATCAATTGTTTTTCTAATTCGTCAGATTTTTTTTTTAAGAAAATGATTTTCTAAGATCTATGTTGATTTTCTGAGCGATTTTCAGTGAATTTGGATTCAATTGCTTCGGAATTCAGTGTAGAACATGTTTTGTTCTTGATTCGTGCAAAGATTTGATCATTTTGTAATCGAATTTGTCATTTTTGTAATTTCCAGAAAAGTTCTCGAGTTTTCTCTGTTCTTCATGAATTCTTGCTGAATTTGGTTGTTTGATCTATATTTGAATTAGTTTTGGTTTTTGAACCTGTTTCTAAGTGAATTCCGTGAGAGTGTTTTGAGAAATTTTGGACTTGTGTGATTTTCTTCGTTCGTAAACTGACAGAATCTATTTTCGGTTCATTCATAAGAGTTTTCGGATTATTCATCAGGATTTTCGGTTCTTTCTTCAAGTTTTTCGGTTCACTCATCTGGATTTTGTTCTTTTCGGCTAAGGTGTTCGGCTAAGGTTTTCGGCTAAGGGTTTTCGATCTTTTCAGTATCAATCTTAGTCTTTCGGTTTCCTCTTCAACCGAGAAGCTAAGTTTTCGGTCTCTTATACAACCGAAAAGTTTGGTTTTCGGTTTCCTCAACAACCGAAAAGCGTGGTTTTCGGTTCTTATTTTTCTTCAGCCGAAAAGCTCTCTGCTACTATTCAGCATGTCTCTTCAATCTCAAGTCTATAAGAATGAGTTGATGATGTCTCTCGGGACAGATACACGTCCCCCTGTGCTTATTAATGAGAATGAGTATTCTCAATGGAGAGACCGATTTATTAATTTTCTTGAGAGACAACAAAATGGGGATTACATGGTTCATGCTTTAACCAATCCTCCTTTTGAGAGACCTGTCAAGATCATTCCAGCCACTGCTAATACTGAACAATCCACAATACTAAAGCCAGTTGATGAGTACAATGAAGAAGAATCTTTAAAGTACAACGGAGAAAGAATTGCTAAGTCTAATCTCATTCTTGCCTTGCCAAATCACATATACAATCGTGTAGATTGTTACAAGAACAATCTAAAGCTCATGTGGACTCATTTGGAGAAAATCATGCTTGGCTCAGTGGTGGCTACTCAACTTCGAAAAACGAGATACATGAACAGTTTTGAGGAGTTCAAAGCAAAGAGTGGGGAGGATTTGAAGACTGTCTTTGATAGATTCTGTGCTGTGATAAATGATTTATACAAGATTAGTGTGGAAAAGTCCCCGTTGGAAACAAACTTAAAGTTTCTGAACGCTCTTCAACCTGAATGGACAAAGGCATGTCATAGACTTCGTATTGATCCAAAGATTTCAATCATGCCAATTCAAGAAATGTTTGAAATTCTCCTGAATGAAGAAAATCTGATTGTGGCAAAGAAAGAAAAGCAAGAAAAGAAGAAGAAAGGAAAAGATGTAGATCCTATTGCTCTAATGACTGCAAAATTTACTGAGCAAGATTTTGAGAATACTTATGATGGGAATATTGATGATGAAGGAGAAGCTCTTCAAAAAGCAATAATCTTACTTTCTCAGCAATTTGCACGAAAGTTTCCTAACCGGGCCAGCTCCAACAACAATCTTCGACTTTCATCTGGGTCAAGGAAGGTGGATTTTTCTGGGTCAAAGACTATCTATCCAAAACCTGATCATCCAAAGCTTGTGGAAGAAAAGAGGGATGAGAAGAAACCTCCCACATGCTACAACTGTGGTAAAGTAGGTCATTACTCTAAAGAATGCTGAACAAAGGTGGTTCGAGATTCTACATACTATCAAAAGAAGGCTGATATGATGAAAAAGAAGGAAAGTGGATCTGTTCTCTTAGCTGAGGAAGAATCATTTATTGATTTCTCTGATAATGAAGAAGAAAAAGAGGAAACTGCAGCAATGTGCTTTATAGGTGATGATCAATCTGATGATGAAGATGATGATTCAACTGATGAGTCTGAGGTATATTCTGACTTAAATATTAAATTCATTAACTCTCAGTTTGATATTATCATTTCTGCCTTGCAAAATTTTCGAAAAATGCTTAAATCTGAAAAAGATGTGAGTCAAGAAAAGTCTTATAAAATTGAAAAATTACAAATTTCTTTGGAAGATAAAAATTTGATACTAAACGATACCAAAGAAAATTTGCAAAATAAAATAAATGAGCTGGAAAGTTCAAACAAGACTTATCTTGATTCATTGACTAGCTTGACCACTTCTAAAAATGAGCTTTCAAATAACATTGTTGATTTAGAAGAAAAATTATATATGAGAGCTCAATCTGAACAAACAATTAATATGAATAAAACTCGTAGTTATGAGTCCATTAAAGAAAAGTGGGGGCTTGGATATGAAAGTCCTAAATATTTAAATTTAGCCATTAACAAATCCCCCACTATATATCACTTTGAATATTTGAGACTTGCTCGTTATGCTCCCCAATTTATAATAGATTGGATGAATGAACAGCAAATCTTAGATATTGAGGCTAAGAGAAGAACGGAAAACACTAGAATGGAACTCCCATTTGTTTATTCGCGTGAAAATGCAAAATATTTTTCTGATCCTCAAAAGAAAAAGAAATCTGGAATATTTTTAAATACAAACTCATCTAACAAAACAACTTTACCAAACGACTATTTTGATTCTTATATTGTAAACAAAAATGAGGATAGTGTTTCTAAAATATCTTATGATACTAAGAAATACGTTCCTCCTTTGATTTTAGAATCTAAAATTGTTGAGTTGGAAGATAAGATAGATGATGATTTTATTCAAAACAGTTAGGAAAAAGATATCATTTTTACTGTTTTTAAATCTAGTTTTAAAGAGAATGTTATTTCTGAAAAACAAGTTTCTGGATTTTCTGAGGTTTCAGTTGAAAATAAAATGGGATTTTCATCAAGTGTTGGTTCTCGGTCCAAGCTAGAAACGAAAACTGAATATTCTCGGTCTCAGTTGGAAACGAAAACTGGAATTTCTCGGTCTCAGTTGGAAACGAAAACTGGAATTTCTCGGTCTCAGTTAGAAAAGAAAACATCAGTTTTCGGTTCATCCTTGGAACGAAAACCAGATTCTTACTCTTATCATTGTGATAATTTTACGACTTATGCTACTGAAGATGAATCATATAAGTTGTCTGATCAAATGGATGATTCTTTGACTTTCAATGATTTTTATTTTTCAAAGAAAAGAAAAAGAAGACGGTCAAGAAAGTCTAAGAAGAAAGATAAGGATGAGTCTGATAAATCTGATTCTGATTCTTCCTTTTCAGATCGGCCTTTGAGAAAGGAAATCAAGATGGAATGGCGGGTGAAGAATAGAAAAATAGATGATATACATGTATTAGATAAACGTGATGATACTTGTAATAAAAACACATTTGCTAGTTTGAATAATGTTCAAAAATATTCTCGTGAGCAAATGTTGATTCTTCAAAATGATATCTCATGTTTGTCTTCTCCATGTGATCTATATTCTATTGCTTTACACATTTCATCTAAATGTACTAACTCTTCTTTGTTTCACTATGCAAAATCTTTTGTGAAAAGTACAATTTTCTTTAACAAACTCATGGAATGTACTAATAAAAAGGGACCCATTATGAAGTGGGTTCCTAAATCTTTGTGAGTTTTTTTTTTCTACATGAATGCAGCCTAGTCATCACTGGTATATGGACTCTGGATGTTCAAAACATATGACTGGCAATAAATCTTTATTGTCAAATTTTAAAGAACAGTCTGGAGGTCGTGTGAGGTTCGAAAACAAAGATACTTCTCCTATTCTTGGCTATGGCGATTTTGTACAAGGCAACATAACGATTAAAAGAGTTAGCTATGTTGAAGGCCTTGACTTCAATCTCTTTAGTATTGGGCAATTCTGTGATAAGAATTTGGGAGTCAATTTTAAATCAAAAAGAGTTACAGTCAAAGATGACAGTGGTAAGGAACTTCTCATTGGTAGAAGACGGTCAAATCTTTACACTATTGACTTCTCAACAACCAAGTTTCCTTCCAAGACTTGTCTTCTTTCAAAGGCTTCAGTTCAAGAAAGCTGGTTGTGGCATAGACGGCTAGCTCATCTCAATTTCAAGTACATTGATCGTCTTGCTAAAAACGACTCAGTTCGTGGTCTTCCGACTCTTCGATTTCAAACAGACAAACTTTGCCGAGATTGTGAGAAAGGCAAAATGAAGAAAGTTGCACACAAGCCAAAGCCTGATTTTTGCACAAAGGATATTCTAGAAATCCTTCATGTAGACTTGTGTAGCCCAATGAAGACAAAGAGCATTGGTAAGAAACGATATGTATTGGTCGTTGTTGATGATTATTCAAGATACACTTGGGTTAGTTTTCTGAAATCCAAAGACGAAACCCCGGAGATACTTATCACTCTCATCAAGACTACTCAGACTAACAAGCAAAAGCCAGTTAAGATTGTCCAATCAGACAATGGTACAGAATTCAAGAATAGCATTTTACAAGCTTTTTATAATGAACATGGCATCCAACAACAGTTTTCTGCCGCACGTACACCACAACAGAACGGAGTTGTTGAACGCCGCAATCGTACGCTTGTAGAAGCTGCTCGTTCCATGCTTGCTTACTCTGGACTTCCTATCTCTCTTTGGGCCGAGGCTATCTCTACTGCTTGTTATACTCAGAATCGTTCGATTCTTCATCGCAGATTCAATAAGACTCCATACGAATTGATGAATGGAATCAAGCCCAATATCAAATACTTCAAAGCGTTTGGGTCAAAATGTTATGTTCTGAACGATCGAGATAACCTCAACAAGTTTGCACCAAAGGCTGATGAAGCAATTTTTCTTGGTTATTCAATTTCTTCAGTTTCTTATCGAGTATATCTTACTTCTTCGCGCAAAGTCATCGAGAGTGTCAATGTCAGATTTGATGAAGCTGTTGGATTGGCTTCTGATCATCCTGGAACAGAACCCGGTGTTATTAAGAATGCTTCTGATCAATCAAGATCAGAACCAGTGAAGATTTCTGATAATCAAGATTTTTCATCTAATACTTCATCTATTATTCTTACTGATCTTGATTTATTATTTGAAAATTTTTATGATGATGCACCTAAAACTAATTCTTCTAATGTTTCTACTGCTGTATTACAGGAACCTGGCATTGCTTCTACAAGTTCTTCCGCTGCTACACAAAATTCTGATGATGCAATTCCAGATGTTCCTGTGACTGAACTTCCTACATCAGCAGTTGAAACTACATCTCAACTGGAACCATCCATTGTTATAGAGCTGAATTTTTCTCCACCAGTTCAATCTGAAGATGCTCCAGCTATTTCTGATGACTCTCAAACAACATTTACAGATGTTACTTTATCTGAATCAGTTGAAGTAGTTCCTCCTCCAACAATTAATACTTCACAGATTATATCTTCTGATTCAGAACCCCTCATAATTTCATCTCATGATATTAAAAGTGTTCAAGATGAAATAATTCCTCTACCTCATACGACAAAATGGACAAAGGCGCATCCTCTTCATCAAATCATTGGTGATCCTGCTTCTTCGGTATCAACTAGGTCAAAAGTTGCTTCTTCAAATGAATGTTTGTTCACTTGTTTTCTAAGCAAGATTGAACCTACAAAAGTTTCTGAAGCATTGACCGAGATTGGATCATTGCAATGCAAGAAGAACTGAATCAGTTCAAGGCATTAAAGGTATGGCGTCTTGTTCCAAAACCACGAGGAAAGAGCATTATCGGAACAAAGTGGATCTTTAAAAACAAGAAAGATTCAGAGGGTATTGTTGTCAGAAACAAAGCAAGACTTGTTGCAAAAGGCTATCGTCAACAAGAAGGGATAGACTATGATGAGACATTTGCTCCCGTTGCACGTCTTGAAGCTATTCGAATGTTTCTTGCTTTTGCTGCTTATCAGAACTTTAAAGTTTATCAGATGGATGTAAAGACAGCATTTCTTAACGGTCGTCTAAAAGAAGAGGTCTATGTCTCTCAACCGGAAGGCTTTATGGACAAAGATCATCCAGATCATGTTTACATCCTCGACAAAGCATTGTATGGCTTGAAACAAGCTCCAAGAGCGTGGTATGACGAATTGTCTGCATTTCTGCTAAGCTCAGGTTTCACAAAAGGTTTAATCGATACTACTCTGTTTGTTTTTAGAAAAGATTCTGATATTTGCTTAGTTCAAATTTATGTTGATGACATTATTTTCGGCGCTACTAATCCTTCACTTTGTACTTGGTTTTCCGATCTCATGACTTCTAGATTTCAGATGAGTATGATGGGAGAGATTAAATTCTTTCTCGGACTCAATGTTCAGCAACTTTCAGATGGGATATTCATCAATCAAGCCAAATATGTCTTTGATATTCTGAAGAAGTTCAATATGGATAAATCTACAAGCATTGGAACTCCAATGGCTCATGGTGCAAAGATAGGCTTAGACCCAGATGGAAAAACTGTTGACATCAAGAATTATAGAGCCATGATAGGATCTCTAATGTATTTAACTGCTAGTAGACCGGACATCATGTTTTCAACATGCTTACTTGCACGATTTCAGGCGAATCCAAAGGAATCTCATCTGTTAGCTGTAAAACGGATCTTCCGTTACATCAAAGGAACACCATATCTAGGTTTGTGGTATCCTAAATCTTCTGATTATTCATTAACAGCGTTTTCAGATGCAGATTATGGAGGTAATCAGCTTGATCGCAAAAGCACTTCCGGGCATATCCAGTTTTTGGGAGATCGTTTGATTAGCTGGTCATCAAAGAAACAGAACTGTGTGTCAATCAGTACTGCTGAAGCAGAATATGTGGCTGCTGCAAGCTGCTGTGCTCAAGTGTTATGGATGAAAACACAGCTGCAGGACTATGGGATGAATTACAACAAGATACCAATCTATTGTGATAGCAAATCTGCCATTGCTATTTCTGTAAACCCGGTTCGGCATACTAAAACAAAGCATATTGATATGAGATATCACTTTATAAAGCATCACGTCGAAGAAGGTACGATTGAACTTTATTTTGTACCTACTGAGTATCAATTAGCTGATATCTTTACTAAAGCATTGGATGAAAAACGCTTTAATTTTCTTCTGACGAAAATTGGAATGCTTAATTTAAAGATTCAAAATGATTAACAAATATTGTTTAACAGAATAGAATTTTTATAAATTTTCTATCTTTTGATTGCTTGTGCATGCCTAGGAAATATTTACAAGTTTATTGTTTATAAATGAGTGTTATTTGTTCAAATTTCAAAATTTCTGATCTCGAATGGTCCACTTCATGAAAATTTTGATATGTGTTTTAAGATATGTAGGTCAATATATAATAGTCATCAAGGCTTTGAAATCCTATTATACAAATTTTATGGATGATTATGGATATATAGGCTAAACTAATTAGTTAGTTGATCCTAGTGATTGAGATGATAAAATAATTCATATTTCATAATACAGAAATCATTTAGTTTGATAATTCATATCTGTGACCTTTCTGGTTTGGAAGAGTAAGATCCGCGGGTTGCTTGACAACTGACCCCCTAAGGCTACGGTTTGGGATCGGTCGATCAGAAATTCTGCTATAAAATCAGTTAGAAAGTCATGTTCTACTGATATGAATGGGCTTAGGGAATATCGATATAGCCTTTCTGATCTGGGTAAGTAAGTTCCGTGGGGTGCTTGTCACCTAGTCCCCTAAGGCTATGGTCTGGGAGCGACTGATCAGAAAACCTGCTATAGGATCAGATAGAAAGTTATGTTTACGATGTTTTCCAGGCTTACTAAACTCTCTGGTTAAAAAGATGCCATAGTGCACAAATGCAAAAGATGCTATAGGAGCACACTCATTTGAAGATGCCAATGTGCACACTGTACAAAAAGATGCCAATGAGCACAACATCTCATGATACTTGGTGAAACTGCTAAAATGTGATAAACCTGTAAATCTATGAAAGTTCTATTTTTTTTGGTGTGAGTAACAACTGCTTTTACTCTTATATAGTGAAATACATTTTTTTTCTTAAGACTGGTCATTTTTTCTCATGTTTGTCCACCTATTAGAAGGATGAAAATCTTTGTTTTCGAACTTATATAAACTCTTTATGCAATAATACATGTCTATAGTTCCAAAAGCATGCATAGGATTTCATTAGATGGTTTGTTTTATGAAAATTTTATTAGGTCAAATTTTATTTGTCAATTATTTTTTATTCTTTAAAATACTCAGTAATTACAAAATCTTGTTCAATTTTATTTTCTAAAAATGTTGATGTAATATTAAATGATTTTCTTTTATCAATTTTTTTTGTGTTTTTTTCTAGAAAACCCGGGTCTTTTAAACGTTTTTCAAAATTTCACTTTTCCCAAGGACACTATTCATCTTCTTCTTCATTTTCTTTTTCCAGTCGGTCTTTTTGGGTTCCATATCTTTTGAAATATCAGTTTCGTGGTTCGCCGATTCTTCTACGAATCGATTTTCTCATTTCGGTGGTGGTGAAGTTCAGGGGGAGTATACGAATCGTCTGGTTCTTCTAGATTTTAAGTCGATTTTTTGTTTGTTAACAAATTCCGCATTACAGGTATGTTTTTCTACTCGTATGCTTCGATTGAAAGGTTTTATGTATGCATTTTTGTAGGGGGAGCAAAGGAAGTTCTTTCGATTATAATCTGGAATGAGTATTTCACTTCTCGGTTTACTCATAACCGAAAACTTCACTTCTCGGTTCACTCATAACCGAGAATTTCACTTCTTGGTTCACTCATAACCGAGAACTTAACTTTTCGGTTCTCTCATAACCGAGAACTTCACTTCTCAGTTCTTTCATCAACCGAGAACTTCACTTCTCGGTTCTTTCACCAACCGAGAACTTCATTTCTCGGTTCCTTTCATTCAACCGAGTACTTCATCCTTGGTTCACTTTATATTTTTTTTCCATCTTTGCTTCTCGGTTTAATCCATACCCGAGAAGCTCATTTCTCGGTCTATGTTATAACCGAGAACCTCTCTTTTCGGTTTGTTCTACAACCGAAAACCTTGCTTTTCGGTTTTTGTTTCAACCGAATTTTACCCTTTTTGATTATGTTCTAACTTTTTCACTATGCTTACTTTTCAGACTTAATGGCTGATGTTCAAGTACAACAAGATGAGAATGATCTCTTGGATCATCTTAATGATCAAGAACAGATTTCTAGGCTTCGTCCTATGCCTTCTCAGCCTTCAACAACAGCTGATCAATCTGCTCAAGGACTAGTTCCGGATGATTTTCTGCATCATTCTCACTTTCTTCCTGACAAGGGCAATAATCATTATGTTGATTTTGGACATCTGAACATACGTGGAGTGGTGAAAGAAATTTTAAGAGGACATCCCCTTGCTTATGCGTTGACAAAAACAGTTGATGTTCCTGAGGTATATGTGCAGCAAGCCTGGCACTATATTACAAAGAATGATAAAGTAAATCCTCCACATTTCCTGATAAATGTCGATCAGTTTGAATCTCGGCTTACTTTCAGAAGGTTACGTGTGCTTCTACAATTTCCAGGCCCTGATTCCAGACCAGGCAAAGTTGCTTATGATCCGTTCCCTTCTGATCAAACTGTTCTTGATGGCATTATTGCACTTGGTTATAATGGTGAACTCAGGAAAGTGACTCAGTTTCACAAAGCTAAACTTCCACCTCTCTGGTATGATTTCTTCTCTATATTCAATCGGTGCTTAACTTCAAAGGCTACTGGTACAGATAGCACAAGCATGCCGATTCTGAAACTATTCTACTGTGTTATTAACGATCTTCATATCGATTATACTTTGTCCATCTGGACTGGTCTTTCAGAAGTTGTATATGCTAAGGCGACAAACAATAGGAGAAAGTTTGTGCCGTTTTTGCGATTTTTGAAGATCTTTGTTCGAAGCATTATGGATAGCACAGAGAATTTTCCTGCTCGCACACAGTGGCCTCGCATTGCTGATTATCAGTGTAAATACTTCCAGATTCAAAAGCATACGTTTACGAATGAAGATCAATGGATGCCCATTCCAGCAATTCTTATCGTGAATTATGCAGATCTGACAAATGAAGTTGTGGTCGAATACATGCTAGATCATGATTACGAGATTCCACAGTCAGAGAATGCTGATACAGATGTTCAAGTCGCTCAATTACAACAACAAGTTCAAGACCAGGTTGTAGAGGAACATGTTGATGAAGTTCAAGAAGTTGCAGAGCAAATTCAGAAACAACAACAGGCATTCCCTGTTGGTTCTCGTTTGGTTCAGGCAATCCCTGAATCAGGTTCAGATATTCATTTTGTCATTGAAGATGAACTTGAGGAATTACATGCTGATGATGATAATCAAGAGTTTGTTGATTTTCAATCCAATCAAGAAGGTTCTGATGATGAGTCTGTTCCAATAAATCCAAGTGTTGGCCATCTTGCTGTAGACGAGCTTGATCTTTCACTGAAGAAATTTTCTGCTGCTCATGAATCTTCTACTGTTGTTGTATCTACAACTGATTCAGCATTGGCTATGGGGTTCACTTCTTCTGGTTTGCACTCTTCTTCAAAATTAGACGTTGTTCATAATATTCTACGGACAACAAAGGCTTCTATGGATGCAGAAAGGGATACTCAATTAGCCAGGATGGAGGCGTTTCTGCAAGGAAATCTGTCAAATATTGATCCTTCTATTATCCCTCCACAGTTGTTGACCGGTAAACCCATAGAACTTCATCTTTCTCATTCAGCAGCTCTGGGTTCTGCACCTTCACTATCTGCACCGATTTTTTCGTCTTCTACTATGTTATTGGGTCTTCAATCTTCTTCTGCTCAAATGGCTTCATGTGCTACTATGTCATCAACTTTTGCGGGTGCATCTTCTTCTTCTACTCCTGCAGGTCCTTGTATTGATGATCTTTCTGTTCAGGAAGTAGCTGAGCACTTAAGAGCTCGACTTGCATCTATGGCTCCAGCAAATCCACAGTCCATCGATCTTTTGTCTCTTCTCAGATCTTTTCAGCCATCATTTCGACCACCTACAACTGAAGATTCTATCTCTGCTTTAAGATCAGATTTTGAGAAATTTAGAGATGAGGTACAGTTAGGTTTGGGTCAGTTGCAATCCACTGTTTTTGCAATTGCTCAACACTTGCAGGTTCCAAATGTCTCGTGTCGTGCTGAAGCTGGACCATCTAACAAGCGTTCACATGATCATGATGATTCTCAACCTGATCATGAGGGGGAGAAAAAGAGACGCTTGGATGAGTCTGCAGCTGATCTTTCTAAAGAAAATAAAGCAGAAACTGCTCCAAGTGAAACATGCTCTGCTGATAAAGAAAAGCCTAAAGAAGCAGAAACAGAAATGCAGTCTATGTTTGAAGACATGTTGAGTAAAGTAAATCTTCCAAAGACTGACATTTCTACAGAAAACAATTTACAACTGGTACTTTATGTTGATACAGATTCTGAGCCAGTTTCTTCTGTTATACCAAAATCTGTGAATATGACTGAGGCTGAAGCGTTTGAGAATTTCAGAGCATCTTACGAAAATATTATTGATGTGGATTCTGAAAATGAAATTGATGCCAAGTTTGAAAGCTTTTGGAAAGTCAAAGAAGAAGAAGAAGAAGAAGAAGATGATGATAGTGATAGTGATACTGATGTATTGTATGCAGATCTTTCATCTCAAGAAGTTAGATTTCCTTTTCAAGATGAACAGAATTCTCCACAAGATGGTTCTTCTCAGATTCAGTCTGAAGCAGTTTCAAATCCTCTGATTGTCTCTACAACTCTTATATCTTCTACATCAGTTGTCTCTGAGCCTCCAACAATTGTTTCTAATGTGTCTATTCCAGTTATGATTCCACCTACCAAGATTCCTCGTGCTCCAACAAGTAAATCTGGTAAGTCAGTAGATCCTAATTTTATGGCTCCTGATTTTATTCCAGAAAATCTTAGATCTTCAGGAATTCCTATTTCAAGGGAGCATAGACGACAAGGGTTTGAGGCTAGAGATATGAGACAGGTGTTTCGAAATGTATACCTTGAAGATACTCACAGAAGTATTTTTGTGAAACACAAGACTGCTTTAAGTTTTGAGTTTTTCTTGGGCATTGAAAAAGAGTCTGATCTTGTTAAACAGAACTATTTGATGGCCATGAGGTATTTGAGACAAGGGAAAGAAACAGTATATTCTGAGAAGGGGATTGTACAAGTTAAATGTGTTTCAATGTTCAACATATTCAACATCTGGGTTTCTAATTTCACTGTTCAACGAAGAGACTGCAAAGACTATACATTCACAGAAGCAGATTTTAATGAAGTTCATGTGGATGATATTGAGTTTCTATTCAATTTCTTCAGCTCTCTCAATGAACGATCAGATGATATGAATAGAGCCTTCAACACTGTCAGAAGACATATTATCAGAACAATTCGCTTTTATAGCTTATTTGACTTTCAGTTGGGTGTTGAAAATCATCAACCTACGGTCAACTTGCACAAGCCAAAACAAAAGCTCGACAACATTGAAAGTTTCTTATTATTTACTGTTGTTGATGAACCGTATGGTGTGGTGTACAGAAACTTGAAGGGTCGTCATTGTTTTATGAGATTTGAAGAAGTCTGCAAGTATTCTGATGGAACTTTGAAGCTTATCAAGATGCATCTAATTCAGAAGTTGAATTATGAAAAGCAGAATGTGGCAAACAGACAGAGATTCAATTTTTATTCACAAAAGGAAGGAAACAAAGAGTTACTGAGATTGGAGAAGGCAATTGATGTAATTCAAGACCGAATCAACTTTCGAAATGCTTTACGTCGCCTTGAAGCTCAAGTAGATATCAGAAGATTTTCTTGATTTTAGAGCTCGGTGCCAAAGGTTACAAAGGGGGAGATTGTTAGATCATTTTTAGTTGTAACCTTTGTATTTATTTTACTTTGAGGGTATATAAACCCTTGTCTTAGTTGTTTTTGAGAACTACAGATTACACTTTCATATCTTGAATACAAATCTACTTTTGGCTCCACATTCACTCTCTCTCTCTAGATTTCTCTCTCTAGAATCTTAAGATCTTGAGTTCACATACGTTTTTACAGATTTTGCAATTTTTCTGAAACCTCCTCGACAACACTTGACAATCAGTTTGAATGTATAAATCTGTAGATTAATTAACAACATTCAACCCACATCAAATATGACAGAAAATAAATGATTTCTATCTTTTGTAACCGACAACTCAACTGGTATAGTTCAAATTCACTCAGTACCACTTGAAAATTTATCTGACTATTGACTTAAAAAATTCATAGTATTAGTCGATAAAAATAAAGATATATATATATATATATATATATATATATATATATATATATATATCTTATTCCCCTACTTTGAAAAATATGATTGTGGGTTTTGAAAAATATAAATAAATACTCAGTAAATAAAATAAAATATAAAAAAGTAGTTTTTCAAAGAAACAAAAATATAGTGGAATACCTTTTGTTCAGTTGCAGGTTCCGCCATTGACACCCGACCGTTCGTCTTCTTCTTGTACTCGGATGATACATAGAGAAGCTATATATATGTATAGTGAATGTAGAGAATATTTTAAAATCTTTTATTTTCATTTTCGATTTTACATTTAAATGTAAATATATTAAAAATATGGAAGAATATTTTTATATCTACATCGTTTCTATTTTATTATCTTTACACTTGGTTAATTTGGAAAGTATTGCGGAATATTTTTATTTTAAAGAATACGATAATTTATTAGTGTATCTCGTTATTTTTTATTTTTAATTCATATCAACCTTCTTTTTTTTTCTATTAATGCTCGTGAAAAAAAAATACGTGTAGATTTTATATTAGCAAAAAAAATACGTGTAGATTTTATATTATGCTAATATAAAATACGTGTATATTTTATAAAATAAAATAGATTTTATATTAGCAAAAAAAATACGGAAGAAAAAATAGTTTGTGTGTCCCTGAATCTAGTTTCTATTCAAGATTAATCAAACAAAACAAGATTTACAATCAAATTACCTGTTTGATTACTTTGATTTTCACAAGATTACACTTTCTCTCTCTAGAACTTTTTCTCTCTCTAAAACCGTATTCTCTCTCTCTGATATTACAATCTGATTTCTTAACTCTGTTAACTACAATTTTACAAAGAAAAGGAAACTATTTATACCTACAACTAAAACAAGGAAAGTAAAATACAAATACAATACTTTGACTTTTATTACAAAAGGCTTTGACTTTGATAAGATTTGACTTTCTCAGCTTTGACTTCTTGAACTTTGACTTTTGTCTTCTTGATCTTGTATCCAATCATATTTATGCTCTAACAATCTCCCACTTTGGATTCAAGATCACTGTTGAAAGATCTAGCAATTCAGTCTTCACATTAAGCTCTGTCAGTACAATCTCCTCTTTTTCTTTGATAGTATTCTTTCCAAATCTATCTTCAAACAATGAACAATCTTCTCAAAACTTTCACAATAATACTCTCAGACTTTGAGAAGAAATTATCTTCAGAATCAGCTCGAATTGCTTTAGCAGATAAACTTCAAAGAAAATTTCCTCAAATCTTCAATCTTCAGAAATTCTTTTGATCGTCTTCAAATCTTTACTTTGAACTTTTCTGACTTGAACATTTCAGAAAATCAACTCACAAAACTTTATTAAATCTTGATACCATCTCCCACAAACTTCAAAACTTTAACATTTCTTGATATCATCTCCCCCTTTTTGATGATTTGAGCATCTCCATCATCAAAACTTTCTCCAAGAAATGTCATTGACCATTCTGATATTTCCAACTGAGCCTCTGATTCTGTGATTCATAACCAAGTATTCATCTAGATCTTTGCAAATCCAGATAAAATAAGAACATGTAACTCCTGAATCAACAAATGAATCAGTTAAAATGCCTGTTAGTAACACAAAGTCACTGTGTGTAACGAATACACAATATAAAGGAGCTTTTTGATGTTCACTCCCCCAGGACTTCCATCCAATCATCGAAATACCACAAAGGAAATTTCTATGAATGTTATGACAAAGAAACAAATTCCTTGTGTGTTCGTGCATGTGTAGAAAGAATTAAGCACGATAATTGCTTTTCAATAAGGCTCAAAGTTGTGTAAATCACTGAGACAACAGTAGATAAACACAGACTCAATGTACATGATTGAAGTGCGAAGGTGGGGCAGACTTCCTTCTTTTTCAATATCCAGATTTTCCAAATGAAAACCAGATAGATAATATGCTGCGTCCCCAGAAAAATATGAAACATTTTTTTTTGAGAAGAAAATGAGTAGTTGGTGGGGTTTTAACAAGAGTTGGCATGGGCTATTTGCCTGTTTCAATAACGTTCACGAAGAAATGTGAAACATTAGTAATGTGGCTTCCCGGCTCAGAAAGTAGTTGGTGTAGAGTTTGATATTCTTTTACTCTGATCTCACACCCTCTTTCATTTTAATCCAATAAGCTCACTACTAACCAAACTATCTTTTCCATTTTACCTCATCACACCCATACTCATTTCGTTTTGACTCCTCACACTCAATCACTAAAAGATTAACTTCTTGGGTAGAGATCACTGGTTAACGTGATTTCATAGAAGTTCAGTTAAATCCTAGCACAAAGAACCCATATTTCCTATAAAAGCATAATGTTGCTCAGATGATTTAACTTTATCAGTTAAAACTCATATACAAATGTCAGATGAATGTATGCTCAGAATATAATCATGAAGATATGAGCATTTTTAAAACATTGAAGTATTTTCAAACAAGTATATTGAATGAATGAATATGAATGCAAAAGATTTGTTTGAAAATCTGACATTGTATAAAATGATCAGAAATGAATGATATATCAATTAAGGCTTATGGTCAAAAATAATGGATATTGTCTATATGAATCAAAATACAGACATTCTTGAAATGACGTTTCTAAATGAAATATCGCTAAAAAATTCTTTGAAATACAAACGAAGTGTCTTACCATCGAAGAAAAACTGTTTCAATTTAGAGACATGGTAAGAACATTTTGAACAAAAATTCAAACCGGTGTGTATGAATACTTGAAAGTATATAGAAAAGACAATACGCAAGTATTTATCTTTGGAAACACACGGTTTGTAAACATGTAAGCACAAAATAACAATAAAATCATTTAAAATCACACTTCCAAATTATAAAATATCTTTAAAAATCGGGAAGTGGTTTGAACATTTAAGAACATGTTTTCTATACCTGAATGTTGTCCTTCTTTCAGATACATTTGAGATTAAGATAAGAAATTTACCTTTTCGCTCAATCTTAATTCTCATACAGTCAGCTGAAGTCATTAAGATATGATCGTATCAACTTCTCTCATCCTGCATAAGTCTCAAAGTCTAGTAAAAAATTATTCACAAAATTTATTCGAAAATAAAAGAACATAAAACAGTAAAACGATTAAAGAACGATTTCTAATCAAAAGTAATCAGAAATCATAGTCTTACTTCTTTTGACTTAACTTATATGCTTCCCCTAAAATCATGCATCACAAAAATTTGTCAGTTAAGTAAAATGCAAAAATTAGTTATGCTCCCCCTCAAATGAATATAAATCATCTAAAATCTTCTCTTACTCCCCCTGAGATCATGAGCAAACAATTAAAGTGCATATATCCTTCAGACATAAAAATAAAGAAAATGATGAAAAATAACAATACGTAACTTTATTAGGTAACAACCGATTATGTCTTAAGATTTAACATACCAAGCTTAGAGACAAGAAAATTAAATCTCTTTTCATCTAAGGTTTTGGTAAATAAATCTGCAAGTTGATAATCTGTTTTTACAAAATAAAGTTCAATTGTTCTTTTTTCTACATTATCTTTTATAAAATGATACCTGACATCAATATGTTTGGTTTTCGTATGTTGGACAGGATTAGCAGATATTGCAATCGCACTCTTCGAGTCACAATAGATTGGAATTTTATCAAATTTGAATCCATAGTCTCGCAGATGTGTTCGCATCCACAAGACTTGAGAGCAGCAACTGGCAGCGGCTACGTACTCTTCTTCAGCAGTCGATGTGGAAACGCATAATTGTTTCTTTGAAGCCCAACTAACGAGCTTGTCTCCAAGAAATTGAACGTGACCAGAAGTGCTTTTTCTGTCCAACATACAAACTGCATGATCTGCATCTGAATATGCAGTCAGTTGAAACCCTGTATTCTTAGGATACCACAGACCAAGATCTGCAGTCCCCTTCAGATATCTAAAAATCCGTTTGACAGCAGCCAAATGGGATTCTTTGGGAGCAGCCTGATATCTAGAACATAAATATGTTGAGAACATAATATCTGGTCTACTCGATGTAAGATACATTAATGAACCTATCATACCTCTATATGTTCTAACAACAACACTTTTACCCAAAGGATCAGTGTAGATCTTAGTACCAAGTGCCATCGGGGTTCCAATTAGTTTACAATTTTCCATTTTGTATTTCCGAAGAATGTCCAAAATGTACTTAGATTGGTTAATGAAAATCCTCGTTGAAAATTGTTTAACTTGTAATCCAAGAAAGAAATTCATCTCTCCCATCATACTCATTTGAAAACGTGACACCATGAGGTTAGAAAAGTTTTTGCAAAATTTTGGATTAGTAGAACCAAATATTATATCATCAACATATATTTGAATAAGGATAATATCAGCTTTTTCTTTCTTGATGAATAAAGTGGTATCAATCTTACCTTTGGAGAAACCAGACTTGACCAAGAATTTGGATAAGACGTCATACCATGCTCGAGGGGCTTGTTTTAATCCATACAGGGCTTTGTCCAAGATATAGACATGATCTGGCTTCTCTGAATTGACGAACCCTTCTGGTTGAGACACGTACACTTCCTCTTTAAGAATGCCGTTCAGAAAGGCTGTTTTCACATCCATCTGAAAGACTGTGAAATTCTTATGAGCGGCGTAGGCTAGAAACATTCTGATAGTCTCTATACGCGCTACCGGAGCATACGTCTCATCGTAATCAATGCCTTCCTCTTGCCGGTAACCTTTGGCAACAAGTCTAGCTTTGTTTCTTATGACGACACCATCTTCATCCTTTTTCTTCTTGAATACCCATTTAGTTCCTATCACGGTCTTTCCTTCTGGCTTAGGAACTAATCTCCAAACCTCTAGGGCTTCAAACTGATTGATCTCTTCTTGCATTTCAGATACCCAGTCTGAATCAGCAAGAGCCTCAGATACTCGCGTTGGCTCAATCTTGCTGAGGAACGAGTCATGCATACATTGATTAATAGTCGTTGACCTAGTCTGAACAGGCTTGTTGAAATCTTCAATTACTTGGTGTAATGGATGCTCTTTGGTCTAGCGATGCTCATGAGGGAGTGGAGTAGATGAACTTTGAATATGATCATCATCTAGAAATCCACTTTCAGAATCTTCAGCTTGAATAACAGGAGGGGGGTTTGCAGTTGAAGACTCATGTGCAGAAGTAGTAGTTGGAACAGCAGATTCAGACTGTTGATTAGACAATATAGTACACCCAACTGAAACAGTTACTTCTGGATCAGCATTTGTTTGAACATCTTCAACTGTAGGAGTAACAATAAGAACGTCTTCAACTGTAGGAATGTGAGTTTCTGTCTGAACTGGGGATGCTTGTTCAGTTATGACGTCTGAAGTGACTGGATGATTGCAACTTGTGTCTTCAAGCCTGTCAGTCACAGCAAATTTAGATACATTAGTTCCGAGAAACTCATCATAAAAAAATTCAAATAACAAATCTAAATCAGTTAAATGAGAAGTAGATGTAGAAGCGTTATCCGAATCTTTCGCTGTAGAAACAGGTTCTGGACTGATCTGCCCAGAAGCTAAAACTCCTGTAACAACGGGTTCTGAACTGATATGATCAGAAGCCATCTCTTCATCAAATGTGACATTGACGCTCTCCACAACTGTCTTTGACTTCTTTAGATAAATACGATATGCGGCAGATGTTGAAGAATAACCGATAAAGATGCCTTCGTCCGCCTTAGCACTGAATTTATTCAGACTTTCTCTGTCGTTAAGCACAAAACATTTACACCCAAATACGTGAAAATATTTTATAGTTGGTGTTCTGTTGTTGATCAGCTCATATGGAGTATTTTGAAACCGGCGGTGAATCATGGAACGATTATGAGTATGGCATGCAGTCGATACAGCTTCTGCCCATACGAACAGAGGTAAGTCCGATTGGCTAAGCATAGTCCGAGCGGCCTCGACTAGCGTCCGATTTCGCCTTTCGACTACTCCATTTTGTTCAGGCGTTCTAGCAGCAGAATACTGATGTGAAATCCCAACTGATTCGAGATATTCATCAACAATCTTGTTCTTGAATTCTGTGTCGTTGTCAGTACGAAGAAACTTGACTGGTCGCTGCATTTGCACCTGGGTCGTTGTTAAGAAAGTAATGAGAACTTCCGGTGTCTCATCTTTTGAACGAAGAAATTTGACCCACGTATATCTTGAATAATCATCCACAATAACCAACACGTATTTCTTTCCTCCCAAACTCTGAGTTCTCATTGGACCACACAAATCCATATGTAACAGTTCTAACAGAGAACTAGTGCTTGGTTCAGGCTTCGGTTTGTGAGCGGCTCTCTTCATTTTACACTTTTCACATGCTGCGCATAAGTGTTCTCGTTCATATTTCAGCTCAGGAAGTCCTTTGACCAATTTCCCACGAACCAGCTTGTTGATATAACGAAAGTTCAAATGAGATAAACGTCTGTGCCAGAGCCAACTTTGTTGCGTTGAAGCTTTTGTCATCAAGCATACTTGATTGTCAATCTGTACTTTGGAAAGATTGATGGTATAGAGGTTTGTCTTTCGATTTTCAGATAAGAGTTCTGTTCCGTCTTCAGTAAAAACTGAACAACTCTTAGACTTGAAGTTGACCTCTAACCCTTTATCTCAGAATTGACCAATGCTGAATAAGTTGTGCCCCAAGCCTTCGACATAACTCACCTTACTTATCGTTATGTTGTCTTGAATAATGTCACCATATCCTAAGATAGATGAAAGCTGATCGTTTCCAAATCTGACATTTCCACTGAATTTCTCTGTATAGTTAGACAATAAAACTTTTTGCCCAGTCATATGCTTGGAACATCCACTATCCAAGTACCACATATGCCTGGTCTGCAAGAGAAATTAGGCAACAATAGATTTAGGTACCCATTTAAAAACGGGTCCTAACAATTTAGCACAAGATTTTGGTATCCATTTAAATATGGATCCTCCTTTTCTTTGAAAAACATTTGATCTTGAAGATTTAACATGAAAAGACCCATACCAATCAGAAAAATTATGAGAATAAGCAAAATCATTTCTCTGATAAGGATAAGATGTAGTAGTAATAGGAAACAATTGAATCAATTGCTTTATTGAATATTTCTTGTAAGAAGTTACAAGGTTTTGATTATTAGAAGCAATTTGATCAATCACATCAGTATCACTACTCACTGATCTAATATAAGTATTATCAGAAACTGATTCCACTATCTCATCCTCCTTCCGTTTTGGTCTCCATTCGGATTGAGCTTTCAACTTTTTCTTCCTTAAATCTGAAACATAAGATATAGATTTATTAGGAAAAGCAGATTTCTGAGACTGAGTATTCTTTCGTGTACCAGTGTATTTCTGTTTCTGTAATCGCTGTTTCTTATGTTTCTTACCATTAGCATAGTAATCAGCAGTTACAGAAACTGATTCACCAACCTTAGTTGATGATTCAACACTATGAACATCACTTGGTAACACTTTGTCATTGACAAAACAAGTAGAATGATCAGGAAGTGTAAAATTGACGTCAAACATATCTAATTCTTCCATGCACCCATCATCATAATTTAAAAAATCATTTGCAGACTCAAATAAGTCATCAGAATTATCAGATGAATAATGAGATGCCTTAGAAACTGTAGAACACTTTGTTGATTCATCTTGAAAAACAGTGTTCTTTAAAATTGTAGAAAATACATTTTGTTGTATATCTACCAAAAGTTTTTCATCAGATAAAACATTTTCAAGCTCGACTATTTTGTTTTCAAGAATAGATGTAGAAACATAAACCTTTGCAATTGCAGGTTTTGCTTTCATCTCAGAAACGGAATAACTAACAAAATAGTCAGTTGAAAGAACTTTTGGTGTTTTTGAAAGATAATTATCATTTAACTTTTCATAGTTAAACGGTAGTTGCATTTTCTTTTTATTCTTTCTATTTTCAGTTTCTTGGTCCTCAACTTCTTCTGGCAATTTGGTAACAAATTTGGGTTTTAAATGAGAATGTTTACCAGCACAAGCAAGAAAATCATAATTATAAAGTGTCGGCTGTTTTCTGATGGCTTTCTTAAGATAATGAGGGTTTTCATAACTAAGTCCCCATTTCTCTTTAACATCAGACTCTTCATTTGGTGCATTTAGAAAAATGGTTTGATCTGTTTGACCTTTCGCATAAAGTTTTGCTTCCAGACCATTTACCTTCTTATTCAAATTCTTGTTTTCAACCTGCAATTTATAAACAGTTAGTGCAGATTCATTTTTCTCAAACTCATATTTAGACACTTTACCTTCAAACTCATATTTAGACACTTTACCTTCAAACTCAGAAATCCTCTTTTCAAAACAATCTACTTTAGATTTGTAATCAAAATCAGACTTGCGTAAAGAATCAATCAGATCTTTGTTTGAAATAACAAACGTATTAAGTTCAAAGATCTTCTTTTTCTTTTTAGCAACTCTTTCTTTTTCCTTTTTCAGATTATTTTGTAAATTTTGTAACTCAACCACCATGGTTTCCATTTTGGTAATAAAATCTTTTTCAGATAAGTTTAATACCTCATCAACTGCCTCATCATCTGACTCGTCATCATTTACTTCTTTGCCCATGAGACAAATATGAGTTGTTTCTTCTTTCACTTCTTCTTCTCCTTCTGAGTAATCCAGCCAAAACTCATCTTCAGCCATTAGAGCGACACCCGCTTCTTGCTGTCTTGCCAAAAGAAACTTGTTCTGATAGTACTGAGAATTGCGAATTTTCGGCTTCCGACAATCTTTTGCAAAATGACCCATCTAGCCACAATTGTAGCATTTGATGGAATCTGTTGCTGGCTTCTCAACAACTGTGTAGTCATTCACGAACTTCTTCTTCTCATCCGGTTTCTTCTCCACATATCTATCCTCTTCATACCTCTTTCCTTCCACTTTCTGTCGATGCTCGTGATTCTTTGAACTGGATGATGAATAGCGTTGAGAATTTGATCCCGACTTCTTATAAAATTTCTTCTGAAAAGCACGAGTCAGTAGTATCATGGCTTGTTTCAGACTTTCACCATCATCACTATCTGTAACTGAATCTGACTCAGAACTGGTAAGAACTATCTTCTTTTTCTTTTCTTTCTTCTTTTCTCCAGCTACCAAAGCAATCGGATCAGGAACTTTTTCTGCCTTATTTTTCTCAGCTCTTTTCTCTTCTACTTCTTCTTCATTCTGCCTCAAAATCTCAAATACCTCATGTAATGGAATTTCATTCAAATCCTTCATCTACTTCATCCTTCTTGTATGCTTCTTCCATTCCGGGCGTAGGATACTCAGAAATTTGACATTGTTTTCCAGCTGCTTCTTTTTGACTTTGTTCTTTGTCAGCTCATTCAGAAGCAATACAAACCTTTCATAGGTATCTTCCAGACTCTCATTCTCCTTAGCTTTGAATTCCTCATAACTATTAATGCAGTTCGCCACTTTCATCTGATTTCCGACCTTTGATCCCATCATCATCTTTTGCAACTGATCCCACATCTTCTTAGCATTGGCTTTATAACTATCAATCTTGATGTAGATCTCGTTTGGAATGCTTTGAAGAAGTAATGATCTCGCTTGTTTATCTGCTTTGTATCGGCTTTTCTGATCTTCAGAATATTGAGAAATATCCACTATCACTGTTTTCATCTTCTGCTCTCTTTCCTCAGTTCCATCTTCACTATCAGAAGAGTCAACATCAGGTACTTGAACTGTTATTGGAACCATTGGACCTTCGGTGATAGACAAAAGAATATTCTCTCCATTTGAATGTCTGTCTATAAAATCCAAGAATCTGTCCTTCCTTTGTTCATACTCGCCTTTGAATAAAACTGGAGGCTTAACATCGGTTCCAATTGAAAGTGCATCTTTGGAAGTCATCTTGTATAACCTGTTTGAAAAATCTAACAATAAGAAACTAGAACTGATCGTTAGTCCAAATGGAACAATCAAGAAATACGAAATATTAAAAAAAATTGAAATACGAAAACCACAAAAATTAATCCAAGTCTTTTCTGCTATGCGCGTCACACAGAAAACGCACATCACACTATGCGTTTCTCACATAGACCGTAAACCTTCATTGTGAAGTACTATGCGTTTCCTTTTACTATGCGTTTCTCAAAAGGCAAACGCACACCTTTCTTTGTGTGTCACAAAGGAACCGCAAACCTCTTCTGTACGTGTCGGGTAGGAAACGCACACTACTACTTTGCGTTTCTTATTGCAAACACCATACACACTGTGCGTGTCCAGATACCTGCAAGACACATTGTACGTGTCTCATTGCACCCGCAAGACACATTGTGCGTGTCTCGGTACACCCGAACAACTCACTTTACACAAGCAAATTGCAAACGCATGGCTCACTTTGCGTGTCTTTGTTGATTACACCTGCATACTAAGAATGACCCGCAAACTTTGATGAACTTGTATGTATCTTGATGAATGACCCGCACACTTCGATGAATCAAACGCACAACTCGAAGAATCAAACGCACAACTCGAAGAACACCGCACACCTCTAAAAACGAACAAAATCACACCGAAAACTCCTTTATGCCTAGAAATCTGACTCGAAACTTCGACAATTTTATCTTCTAAACAACTCGAATAGAAAACTATCACTAATATTCGATCAACTACACCAAAATTACAATTTTGATTCAAGAACAGTGTCAAGAACTCGTGTATACAAAAACCACAAAATTCGAAAATTCGAATTGATTATAGTGCAATTCTTGATAACACCTATACAAACTCAATCGATTTCACATTCATTACAAAACCTAATCAATTACAACTCCAAAAAACTCACTCAAACTCGGATTCAATATGGACTTCGATGAACAGTACGAACATAAGCAATTCTTGATTTTTCTCGATTTGGATCTACTCTGATACCAATTGTGTGTCCCTGAATCTAGTTTCTATTCAAGATTAATCAAACAAAATAAGATTTACAATCAAATTACCTGTTTGATTACTTTGATTTTCACAAGATTACACTTTCTCTCTCTATAACTCTTTCTCTCTCTAAAACCGTATTCTCTCTCTCTGATATTACAATCTGATTTCTTAACTCTGTTAACTACAATTTTACAAAGAAAAGGAAACTATTTATACCTACAACTAAAACAAGGAAAGTAAAATACAAATACAATAATTTGACTTTTATTACAAAAGACTTTGACTTTGATGAGATTTGACTTTCTCAGCTTTGACTTCTTGAACTTTGACTTTTGTTTTCTTGATCTTGTATCCAATCATATTTATGCTCTAACAGAGTTTATATTACATCTCATTATGTAAAAAGATTTTATAAAATAAAATATGGAAAAAGATTTTATAAAATAAAATATGGAAAAATCATTATGAGATGTAATATAAAAAAAATACGGAAGAAATTTTTTTTTATATTACATCTTATTAATATAGATTTAAATGTAAAATCTACATTTAAAATAGATTATGCTAATATAAAATCTATTTTATAAAATCCTCCACCAAAAAAACAAATATTTATATTAATAAATGAGTATCCATTCCACAAATAGATGATTATGTGAGATACTGTGATTGGAAAGGTTGTACCAAAGCATTAAGAATTTGTAAATTAAGTAATTGACTTTAATTAGTTGTAACTTGTGCTTAAAATGTTGTAATTAAGAGTTTTTTATTTCATTTTTATAATATAGTATAGATTGGCTGCCTTTTATTTTATCCATCATATATTGATTTATTTACTCAACTTTTTTCTTTTTCAAATTTTCCTTTTTTAAATTTTAAATGAATTTCCTTTTTTTTAAATTTAAATATATTTCCTTTTTTATATTTAAATAAATTTCCTTTTTTGGAGTAAATTAGATTTGGTCATTCCGTCGTCATTCACCGTCAACTTTCGTCTTTGCATTGAAGTAATTGTAATTTTGCACACCGGATTTGAATCTTTGTTACACTTTTGAATATCCTTTTGTCATAAGAAAATACGATAATTTTATTTTATTTGATACCCACATATTCGAATGTGTTTTTTTATTTTCTTAACCGAGTTTTAAATTTTGGATCTCGAGTATATTCACATGAAATTATATTCATACTATACTAATATTTTTATTATTTTATAAACCATTTATCACAAGTATTTAAAATTCTAGTTTACACCTTATTATCATTATTATTACTGTACGAGTAAAATATTTTAAAGTTTTGTGCTTGAACTCATAAGCAATTGAATTAAACACATTCAAATACAAAATAAGTGTTTAGTCCTACCAACACACCACGATATAAACCCATAAAATAAAATATATAGAAACAAAGAATAAATACAAAAGGATTTAAAAAAAACACCAATCTACCAACTTTTTTCCTTTCTAAAATTTTAAATGGACTTAAAGATTTGGTTCTACAAAGAATTTAGAGTAAATTACACTTTTACTCAAGTAGTTGTCACTTACCATTGAGTTTTTTTCCTTAAATTGAAACAATTACAATCGAATTATGCCGTTTTCTTTCCTGGAATATGTGAGTTTTTTCTACATTTGCGTGGTTTCATGATGTTATGTTTTTTGTTGATGAAAAGCTACAATCAAATTATGCATTTTTCAATCATAGACTGAACGTTTTTGATGAGCATGTTCACTAATTGTTGTATTGTGTTTATTGTCTACATATGCAATAGGGGAATCATGAAGAGTGGAAAGCACACTCTTGGTCACAAGACTGTGCTTGAGTTTCAAGGGAACTCTAAAGGTGGACTTAAGTTTAGATTAGTTTGTCTTTGGTTTGTGTGATGAATTGAAATGAATCTTTTGTGGTATTGAAATGGGCATGTAAAAGTGATTTTCCATCTTCGTATGGTATTTATTTGTTGTATGGGACCATAGGTAAACCGATAATTATTTCACCAATAAATTGTCTACCTTTTACGAAATATGAGATTGAGTACTATCCCATGCTTTTCCAGGTTGTGTCCACCATTACAGTGGAAGTATGTGCATGCATCATTGTTTTTATATTCTTTTTTTTTTTCGGCTTTAGTCTTGCTATAATTTATGGGAATTGTTGGTGTTATCGAACATGTAATCTTATATATGTGTGAATGATATTGGAATAGCTTTGATAGATTAAGCAGTTGCATATATGTGTATATATAGAGAAAAGACTATAATTTGATACATGGCCCGATGTTATGTCTTATTTACATATAGATAATCTACTTATATAATTTATTGTACATGTTTAAATGCATGTGTGTATGGAGAAAGACAACTGATTTTTCTTTTGATATGATATCACACATTCTATATTTTGAACTTTTATTACAATAACTAGGATATGGAGCATGCTATCCATATATATGTCATTTTAAGCTTTGTTACATGTGTTTTCAATTGAGTGTGTTGTAGCCTTTCATTAGTTTAGGACTAATGATTATAGCTATATCATGATTAATGGTCCGTTGACTTATGCTTATGTCCTATTTTATAAACTTGTCAATTATCCTTTTCCCCTATTCGTAAATATGTCAATCATGTGCATCGCGACACATCGTGTTAGTTTTTCTTTCATTCCTTGTATATTAATTATTGTTTGTTGTTTTGATGGTTTCGTCCTCGATATATACGTATTGGTGATGAGAGCAAAGCAAATTCTGACGGAATAAGCCAATACTTATGGTCCTTCAAAATTGAAGAAGTGTCTTCAACGGTAGTAAATACTTGTTGCTCTTCGACGAACACATATTTTACATTACTTTGTTTTAGTTTTTTCAATATGTTTGTTTAAATTTCATAAATACTTGTTGGTGTTAACGTCTGGTTAACAAAAATGCATCAGAACATAGAAAAATCATTGGCGTTCATTATAAATTGTTGTTTACCTTTTTTATGGTAGGTTTTGGTTATCCAAACGCAAGAGATATAAGAGATGAGAAACACCAACGGCACGAGAGATGAGAAACCACTGAAGAAGCAATACCTTTTTATGATTTCTTTTGTAAAGCAAGAGATACAAGAGATCGATAAGAAAAATGTTTTGACAGATTGTAGTCTTTATATCTTGATTCGGTGTGCCACAACATACTTTGTCCGTGAGCCGCGCCCTCCACCTCCACCACGAGTTATATTTGATGCTGAGACTAGTAGTCAACTATTCAAGTCGGTTCACGAGGATCGTTGTACAAATATTTTAGTACATGTTTCTTACTTTATTTTGTCAAATATATCTGAAAGATATATTGGTTTTGTTTATATTTAAAATATTTTTGTGTAATGTGTTTTGTTATTAATTTGTAAGTTTATTTTATTAACATGGTTAATTAATCAAACTATTAATAACAACAAAACTAAAAATAAATTGATAAAAGTCTTTGTTAATTTACCTTCTTTTATTTATGTTGACAAAAGTTTGTGCCGACAAAAGTTTTGTTAGAGCACAGTCTCATTGGATTCAAGATCATCCATTCTGAAGATCCAATCTGAAGCTAATGCCGGAAAGTCGAATCTCGATATTAAGTCTAATGTTACTTTGAAATAAATGTCAAAGTTTATTGTATTTTACTATTAGTCCTAAATATCTAATTAATAGATATTTAGTTTAGATATTATATTAGTTTAATTAATATCTAGATATAAAGTTTTAGATATTATTAGTTTTAGATAATATCTATTTTAGATATTATGTTTGTTGGTTGATATTAGGTGAGATCTAATAACTTAGATCACAATCTTAACATTCTCAAATATCGGACCAAGAACATTCAGAGAGAAAGTGAGCTTCAAAGTGTAAACATCAACCCTGTAATCCGCGTTTGTATTCAAACAGGTTGGTAATCTATATCTTTGTTTGTGTTTGATTATCTGGTAACGATCACGGACTCACAATTGGTATCAGAGCTAAATACCAGATTCAAAATCAAATCTTCAAACTCTCTGTGTTCTTCATTTATTCAAGATCACTGTGACATCGATCAAAACTTTATTTTGTGGTTGTTTTCGAAATCAAAGTGTTGTATCTTGTTCTAGTTGGTTAGTTGATCAAAGTGTCAAAGTTTGGTGCTATAATTCGACCTTTAGTTGGGTGTATTTGATATTTATAGGGCCGATCTATCAGAGAAGAAACGATACTGGTCGAAGGTTTTGTATCGGTCGACTCTATCAAGAAATTCTCTACACCGGTGAACTGTTCATTCCGGTCCCGGTCGCAAGTCTCAACACCGGTCGCCTAATTACGGGTCCTACGCATTGTACCGGTAGACCGCATTGTACCGGTCGACCGCATTGTACCGGTCGACCGCATTGTACCGGTCGACCGCATTGTACCGGTCGACCGCATTGTACCGGTCCATAACTTGGATACCGGTCGATCTCATATCTTAATACCGGTCGATCTACACAATACCGGTCCTAGAAACCTCGGTCGTGAAAAAGGCAACATACCGGTCGAATCCAATGCATAATACCGGTCGAGTAAATTTTTGGTACCGGTCGAGTAATCTCTCAGCATCTTACCAGTTCACATCTCCATACCAGTCACTGTTCAACTCTTTACCGGTCCAATTTTCCAATCAGGTCGTGATCATCTAGTACCGGTCGGAGATCAACCATAGTCCGGTCGAAGACTCTATACCAGTCGACCTTTGACTAGCGCAAACCTTTGACTAGCACAAACCTGCAGTTCGCGCCATTAACTACACGTGCAAAAGTTATTTCGCGCGACCTTCTTCTCACGCGAATCTCAAGACTTGCGCCAACCACTTCTCACACAATCTTTGCTTTGCGCCATACACGTCTCGCACAAACCTCTAGTTCGCGCGACCCGCTTCTCGCGCAAAACCCCTTTTGCGCCAGCATCTTCAAACGCAAAGTTTGACTTTTTCCAGACTTGGTTAAATTTGGAAATTTTATTTCTTAATTTTATTTGATTTTATTTGCATTAACGATCATATCTGTCAAGTTTTCTCTTATCAAACAGGATGTCATCCAGAGAATCCCTAACTATCGGAACTAACACGAAGCCACCAGTACTCTTCAGGGGAGAGTATGAGCTCTCGAAAGATCGCTTCATGATCTTCATAAATAGACAAAAATTAAGTGATCTTATTAGAATATCTCTGAAGCAAGGGAATATGACAGCCCCAAGGAAAGTGTGTACAATACAATTGGATGGAGTAATAGTAGATAAAGAGCTTCCAATACCTCTTGATATGTACACAGACGAACAAAGAAAGAGATATGATGCTGACATCTTAGCTCGATCTTTCCTATTGGAAGGAATTTCAGATGAAATTTCTATCAATTTAGAGGCTACAACAAATCTGTTGTGGGATCAGCTTGAAGGTAAATCAATTCTTTGGAATTGGGCAGCTGAGAACTCTGCACTAAAAAGAAAGATTTATGATCTTGAAGCTCAAAAACAGAAGCAAGAGTCTGTTGAGAGCAATGAGAAGAAATCAAAAGACTTGGAGGGTACAAACACTGAGCTCCAAATGAAAATATCAGAGTTTGAGAAAAAGTTCTCAGATCTTTCCAAGAAGAGTGTTGAAGAGAAGAAGGTGGTTGAGCTTAAAAGTTTAAAGCTTTCTCAACAAGTTAGTAACTTTGAGAAAGTAATAATTTTGGAAAAAGATCAGTTTGACAAAGAGAAGAAGGCATTTGATCTGAAGAATGATGGATACTTAGAAGAAATATCAGACGGAAGAAAGGGTGCAAATAAGGTATTTGAAGAAGAGAGAAGCACCTTTGAAGCTGCAATTAGGAAGCTTAATGCAAAGTTGTCTGAACTTTCTAAGAATGCACAGAAAAAGAAGAAAAAGAAGTGTGAGCTTGAAACGAAGATTGACCTTCTCGTCAAAGAAAGAAACAGTTATTCTTCAAAGGTCAACGAGCTTGAAAAGGTTATTTCAATGGTGGTGGTGACTGAGCGCAAGACTCCAGAGTCAATTGTCCACTCATCTAGAGATGATTCAGCTGATTCAGAATGCTCATTCAATTTAGCTGCAAGTTCAACATTCAAACCTGTTTCTTCAAAAAGGTCAGTTAAATCATCTAATCAAATTCGTAGTTCTAACCTTTTCTTTGATAGAAACATAGATGGTTCAGGTACACATCAAAGAAGGAGGAACAACTACAAAGAAGTTGAACTGGTCTGGAACAGGAAACCAGTTGAAGCAAAGAAGAAATTTGAGCTAAAATGTAAAAACTCATGTGTACATACGCCTAATGCCAAGAAAAACAATGTGCGAAAAGGTAAACCTGATTTTGTTTACTCGAGAGATAAATTAATCAGTTTGTCAGGTAAAAAATTTTATTGTTCTTATTGTCGTACACATGATCCTGTTCATAAGATGAGTGACATTACTGGTATGGTTCTTACTCTGTTACCCCCACAAGAACTGCAACTAACACAAATGGACCCAAATACCAGTGGGTACCAAAGAAGAATAATGATTCTGTGTTGCAGGCACCTACTGTCAAGGGGGAGTAGGAGAGAAAATGGATTTTGAACACAGCAGTTCAAGACCCGTACTTCAACGAAGTAATGCCTTATAAACACAACAGTTTAGGACTCGCACTTCAATGATCAAAAGACCTTACTCCGTGCTGAAAAAGAGATTGTACTCCGATACTCGAATGAGGAAATCAACCATCAAGGGGGAGTACATACATATTTGTCTGAAATTTTATGCATATCTTTTACAACTGATAATGTACTGATGCATAATTTCAGGAGGAGTAAAAAGTTGATGACTTCTGATTATTTCTGATCAGAACTTGTACTTTCATAGTTTTACTGCTTTTTGTCTTTTCAATTTAAGTGAATAAATTTGCTTTGACTTGACATAAGACTTTTGCAGAACTTTTGAGAGATGCTTACAAGTTCATATGTTTATGATTTTAAGCTTAGCTTCATGAGATGTAAGATTGCACTCAAAAGGTATTAATCCTTTATCTTAATCTCATATATGGTTGAAAGAAGGATAACTTTCAATCATTGGAAAACATGTTCTTAAAAGTTCAAACCACTTCCCGATTCTCAAAACGAATTCATGAATTGGAAGTGTACTTTTAAATGTTTTCAAGATCAACATTGTGCTTTAACTGAAATAGTTAAACCAATCTGAGCATCATATGCATCATAGAAAACAAGGATTTCATTGTGCTAGGAATTAACACAACTTCTATGGAATCACCTTAACCGGTGATTTCTACCCACGAAGTTAATCCATAGTGATTGAGTGTGAGAAGTCGAAAAGATTGAGATATAGAAACGGATATTGGAAGTGGTGATGTAGACGTCGCAGGAATTGCGGTCGTGCATGTCAAAGACATTTGGTTAGTGGATCGAGTGAAAAACGTACAGTTTGGTAGGAACAGAAGAGGCGGAGGAAGAATTTGAGGTTGGGATACTGAAGATATAGCGTTAAAAATGGTGGACAAGGTGGTAGATTCAAAGAAGTGTGTTTGGGAATTCTAGGATCCTGCAATGTTCTAGTCCTTTATGAATCTTAAAGGCCACTTGGATTTTGACCAGTCATCTGAATGATGTGCTGACAGGCAACATCTAATTCCGCTTGCAGACTTGTGATAAGAGATCGATCAACACCTACATAAGACATTTTTACAAGTCTGTTAGTTCAAAATAACTTGTTTATTTTGAAGGAGAATCCTTAGCTGAGCCCCACTGTAACACCCGGAAAATTAAGTAAGCTTGAGTTAATTTGTTATCCTTTTCCTAGCAAGACTTAATTACTAACTCAACTTAGCAAGTGAGTTTTTAATCATTGCTATCTATCGGACCGAGAAAGTTTCTTACCCAAAGTTGAAAATTTGAAGTTTCGGTACACGTTGAGCGACTGTGACCGCGGCAGTGCCTTATGGCACAATTGCATATCATAATCGCCGAGACTGACGTGCTCTCGGTACACTCAGAGCGAGTGTGACAGCGACTGTGACATGGGTACTCTCTCCCTGTCACTCTCTCACCCGAGGGCGAACTCTTGGTACGTTATGGGAAATTATTCCATTGTTACTATCGCTTGGGCACTATCGCGGGGGCCCAACGGGTATTGAATGCCCAATTCGATTTTTTATACCTCATTTCCTCATTTCCAGCTTTGTTAGGTGCGAATTTCTCCTACTGCATTTAAGGTGAGTCTGTCCCAACCTTCATTCCCTCTCCATCTACTCTAATCCTATGGTAACCTAGATCATTTATGCTTGATTTTAGGGTTGCTAGCTTCTAAAGGATATCTTGCCAAGGTGATTCAAGAGCATTCATTGTGCTCCATTTCCTAGGGTTTACTTGATGGTAGTTGTATTCAAAGCCAAGGTGAGTACATTCTACCTTTTCTAAACCTTATACATGACAAAACTTTGCATTTTGAACTCCTAAACATCTCATTGTTTATATTTTCTTGCTTAAACGGTTTTGACCAAACTTTGGGATTTTGGAGATTTTAGGGTTTTCACCATTTTGAGATATGATGAAGAGTTCTATGTTTTCAGTTACAAAATATGACTAAACTTCCACATTGGTGGTTAAATACTTGGATGAACACCTTTTGGTTATTTTTTTGGTTTTTCACTTCATTATGAGCTTTGTTTAGTAAAGTGGATATTTGGATGAACGAATATGTGGGGGATTACTCATGTCATCAATGATCATTTGGAAATGTATAACTTTTGTAAACCTATTTTATGAACGATTTATATCGAACATGAAATGGTCATGGTTGAACCTTTATATTGATTTAATTCCATGGGGTATTGAATATTCAAAGAAATGCTTCTTATGGAATTATAATCGGGAAACTGTATGTGTAATTATAGTTTTGGTCACAAATGTGATTGTGACAAGACTTAGACTATTACTAATGGATCCATATGAATAGGAGTTGGCTTATCTTGGGATGTTTTCCCTTTTGTAACTAGTTGAGACTCAGAGGCAACTTGGTACGTTTATGTGGGACCGGATACTAGCCATGGGCCGTTAATGTAATCCTAGTGAATATGAGTATGACTGGGATCCTCGAGTGCCCTCCCCCACATCTATGTATGAACCGGCGTTGTTTGTGGCCATGGTCCAGTATTGAGCTCACAACTCGGAAAGTGACTTACTCTTGTGTTATGCCACAATCCTTGGAAATCGGGTCTCCCCCGTCATCGTAAGATGTTTTTCGGACCACAAGGCCCTTATATGATTAATTGTCAAGCTTTACCTTTCTAAGCTAATGAAAATCTATTTATCAATATTTCCTTCATTTCTATGTTACAATTATGAAATGTTTGTTCTAACTAGGCATAAAGCCTAACACTTCTTCTTAAATGTCATGTATAACAGGTTTCATTAGTGGCGTGGTCCCCATGACTGAAGGGACGAGTGTTGGTCGTTAGCGGCATTTTTTGGAGATATACTTTTGGATTATTGGCGTACATAAATGAATAGACATTTTTGGGAGATTGAGTTGACAACCGTTTTAATCTAGATATAAAGTGTTTAGATTAGATTAGAATATTGTCAATGTTTTTTTGGAAATGGTATCCTGGGCCTATGGCCCAGACTAATCCCTAGCAATTAGGGCCTTTGGCCCAGCTGCTAAAGCGTGCAGCCCTGAGTTTATCCTCAGTGGCCACAAGTGCTACGAGTGGGGCTCGAACCCGGGTTGAGCGCTATGAACTCTCCAAGCCTTTACCACCACACCACATCCCTTGTGGTTATATTGTCAATGTTAATGTCCATTTATTGAAGGTGTGAATGCTATTCCTATTTCCTCTTTTTGGGTGATTTTCCTTTATTTAAGATGTCCCATTTCGTAATTTATCATCTTTAAATCTACCAATATTTTTAGGGTGTTACACCCACGGTAAGCGCCAAACTATTTATGCCAAAAATCGCACCAAAGACGATATAAGGTTTGGATTCTGGAGCCTACTCAACTATAGACGATCCTTTGAAATAAACAAGTAAAATAATAGAGGAAATACAATCAAGAAAAGAATTTTGGTGACGCAGAAAACACCGTCGAGGATAAAAACCGTGGATGATCGTAGGAATCGTTGATGAACTATGGACGTCAATTAGGGACGTTGACCTTAATAATGACAGTGGATATTACAAGACATGGATACAATAAAATAAATGAAGTAAACTGTTGTCTTGTGAATAATCGTGAGCGATTGTAGTGCGAACGGTTTGAGAGCTTTTCAGAACGATTCTTTAGATTGTTGTTGTCTGTTGTGTCCTTCCGAATTCCCTTGAGGTCTTCTTATAGTTGGCTTTGTGTAACTGACCTTTAAATACCATAATTGTTATCTCTATTATGTGTGTTAATGAGAAAAACAGTAGCGTCATGATGATGTTGATCGTCGCTTTGAGCCATGATTGATATTAATTCTTCTATCAATGAGACATCTGCAATGAATACACAATAAAGAGCTAACGATTTATCGTAAGAAATTGACTGTTAGTTGGTCGCAGGAAAATCATTGATCGAGGATAACTTTGTCGTGGGAGTTCGGTTGTTCGAGCAAGGTCAGTGCATACACCAAAAACCAACTGAAAGTTTATAGTAAATGATTGTTTTGATGAAGAAACATTCTCCTAACAAATATAACTATGTTTATAGGTATATCCCTCCTTGAACTAGCTTTGAACATCTACGCAACCTTGAAGGACTCAACGTTCATACCCTAATATTTTTTAGGGTTTAGTCTCAATGTTGTAGCTTGTTAACATATTGTTAATGAGATTAATTAAAGATTACTATAATGAGGCTTGTTTTTGGATATTACTTGGGCCTTGTTTAAGCAATAAAACATTTGAAATTCATAACTTATATTAAAGATAGATTTTTGTTCAAATAACCACTTTGACACAAACATGAGATTATTAATTGAATCAACTACAATTATTTCATGACATTAGTTTATTTTCTCCTTGAACCAAACAACTAATTACAAAAAATCAAAGGTGATGATCCAATAAACCGTCTTCTACAACCTTCTCCTTCGTGTCTTTATATCCTGCTAAATTTGTAAGGAAATGAGGGTCATTAACGTTATCTTGCACTTCGAGTATATTTTTTCATTGAACCGAAACTAAAAAATATCAACAGTGATGATCCAACAAATCTTCTCCTTCAACCCTCTCCTTCCTTTCAATATATCTTTTTACATATGAGTTGAATGAAAAGGGAGTCATCAATGTTTCAATTAGGTTTTCTTCAAATTGAATTATATTACGACCGTTTCCTTTTGTGCTTGAAGACTTGAAGCTGCTTTTGGAAAAATGTTTGACCTTTTTGAGTAAAGAAAACGGATGAAATTAATCATTTGACTAATTGCGGATATAATTGTTATTAAGACGTATTTGCACAATAGCAAATTGATTTAATAGATTTGACCTTTTTATATAAACTGGTTTAGAAACTATATAGTTTCACCAGAAAAAACCCATTGCATTTCAATTCCACACACTCCCACATTAATTAAAGACAGATCATGGACCAAGTTTAGCTAGTGTGGAAGAGCATATATAAGAAACTAACATGTATGTGGTTCATCTAGCAAGGGCAAATTAAGATGGTTATAAGAATTAGTGAATGATTTTTCATTCCCTTCTCTCAAACAGATTTGACCCATTACTATACCAAAAATTCAGTAACAACTTAACACAAGAGACTGCTTCCTAATTTATGTATGATGTACTACAAATAGGTTATTTTTTCTTTCTAACAATACTCATCAATGCTTCACAACAACCCTCCTAACATCTTTACCTGTTTTCATCATAACTACAATTACACCAAAATATCTAATCTAAAAGATATCTGACCAATTCCATAGCATTGCGACCGACTTTATGCAGATTCTCCATGAGATACCACACGAGTTCCTTCAATGCCCGGACTCGTCCTTAGAATGGTTTAACTTAAACTGTCCCTGACTCATCCTTCAATACACCAACTGTCACCAACTCCATTAAGAAGGCTGCTTATATACTTTGGATGGGAGAAAGGGTATGATACCTTTTGAACCAGTCAGTTCAAATCAACAAAAAGATTCTTCTCCCAAGGACTAGCTACAACGACAAGGGAAAGGACAAAGCCAACGCATTGAATCAGTAGTTAGCATTCACAAAATGCTACTATCTCATTAACTCTATCATTAGGAGAAAAAGAGGCTTCCCTACTACTAGCAGGGATTAGAGCCATGTCTTGTTCCACTTTGACAAAGACGAAATGCTATGAACATTGAGGTTAAGTTGTAACATCCATTCCTGGTTACCTCACCAAAAACATTAAGCTGCAGCAAGAACAACTCATGTCAGAAAAAAAAAAATTGAACAAAGAGAAATTAGAAAGCCCTTGAAACTATGTGCATGGATTCAAGAAGAACAACTCATGTTAATTTTGGGGCAGCTTAAGCAACATGATTGTCGCTCAATAGAATTTCGTATTTACAAGGCTAACCAGATTTCCTTTTCTCATTTAGCTAGATCACATACGACACGACAAAGATTTCAGATCATTATAGCAGCAAAAATTCAACAAAATGTTTTGGTGTTCAAATCTGATGATTTTTTTTTTCAAGTCGGTATAGAAATAAAATTTTCAAATCTGATGAAAGGAAATGTGATCAGATCAGGTATAAACATTTTCAATCGAAATCTAATCAAACCAGGAAAGAATTGAAATGCAAAAAGGGAATTTAATTAAGACCAAATTCCGATCGACAATCAAATCAAGAAAAAGGAACACTGGTGGCTTACGGTTATCAGGAGATATGTATTGTGAGGGACTGTTGAATGATCAGGGTGCTTAATTTCATCCATGGCCGTTGCTATATATGAAATCGATGTAGAACTGCAATCAGAATTAGCGACTTTATATAATGGGATGGAGGGGGATTGGTTCTTAACCCTAATCCGACTATTCGTTTCTAATTGGCTGGCTTTTATTTTCTTTCATATACTGATTTATTTACACAACTTTTTTCCTTTTTTAAATTTTAAATAAATTTCCTTTTTATGGAGTAAATTATAGTTTTTGTCATTCCGGTTATCATACACCATCAACTTTCGACTTTGAATTGAAATTTTGCTCACCGGAAAATTACATTAATTTTATTATATTTGATACCCACATATTCAATTGTGTTTTTATTTTTATTTTCTTAACTAATTGGTTTTAATTTTTTTTACGAAGGGTGTCCTAACCTATGCTTAAAGTAATCCCCTGGCAAATTATGACTATAAGACATTAGCCCTCATCATTAAACCTCAGTGGCCACAATTGTTGTTTACGCCTGCATTCGAACCCTGATGGGATATTCCACGGGGCCTTAACCAGTACGTCATAACCCTTATGGTTAGTTTTTAAATTTTTGATGTCGAGTATATTCACATGAAACTATATTCATACTAATATTTTTATAATATTATAAAACTTTTATCACAAGTATTTAAATTTCAAGTTTACACCTTATTATTAATGTATAAGTAAAATATCTTAAAGCTTCATGCTTGAACTCAATAAAATTAATTGATAACCAATTGAATTAAACACATTTAAATACAAAATAAGTGTTTACTCCTACCAACACACCACGATACTTTTTACAATTAACTGATAACCATAGACGGATCTAATGTATGGAATACGGTGGCACGTGCCACCGTATTATTTCTCCGACAAAAAGTAAAAAAATTTAGGTTTGTGAACGGTGCAACCGTATCGTTTTGGAAGGTGCTACTTTATTATTTTGGAAACTTGAAGAATGTGCTACCGTACCTCATAATCAATCAAAAAAACAAAAAAACCGAAAAAAACTTTTGAAATCGATAAAAAAAACTTAAAAATTTCTGGAAACCAAGCAAACAACTTTAAAAAACCTTCGAAATTGTGTAATTAGGCTAAAAATATATCGGGTAATATTGAACGTCGGGTGAAAAGATGAAAACATGTCGATAAAAACCATGTTTTTTGTAATTATTTTTTTGTCTCTATTATATCTATTATATGTGTCACCGTATAAAAAACTGGATCCGTCCCTGCTGGTAACCAACGGTAAACTTTCTAGCTCTTCTAAACCATACAAACTAATAAAAAATATATATATATATAGAAACAAAGAAGAAATATACAAGGATTAAAAAATAAACATAACTTGATCCATTAGGGTTAAATGGCATGCAAGGATTTGAGAAGAAACACCAATCTACCAACTTTTTTCCTTTTTAAATTTTTAAACGAACTTAAGATTTGGTTCTACAAAGAATTTAGAGCAAATTACACTTTTAGTCATGTAGTTGTTATATACTATCGAGTTTTTTCCTTAAATTTAAATAATTACAATCGAATTGTGCTTTATTCTTTCTTGGAATATGTGAGTTTTTTCTACATTTGAGTGGTTTCACGATGTTATGTTTTTTTGTTGATGAGAAGCTACAATCGGATAATGCTTTTTTCAATCATAGATAATTGTCCTTGATAAGCATGTTCATTAATTAATTGTTGTAATGTGTTTGTTATCTATATATGCAAAAGTAGAATCATGATGCCGTATTTGCATCATCGTCATTGCCAAGTGCATCATCAAAGAAAAGGTCGTCCTCGCCATTGCCCACTTCGTCATCCATGGAAACCTGCGTGGAATAGATGGAGACGAGATTGAGAGAAGGTTATGCAATTTTGGGGATTTTGAAGATGGAGGCGGCAGTTTCCCTCCTTATTTTTGTAAAATATTTTTTATTCTTTAAATTTCTAGATAATTATATCATTATATATTTATATGTTAAATATTAATGACTAAAATTATAAATTTTATTTTTACTTGTTAGGTAAAATTATAAAAAAATTGTTATAATTAGTTATTATTAGAAAAATGTACCCTCGCAATCCAACGGGTTTTTAAAATCTAGAACTCGAACTCTTGATCATTATTCATACTCTTTGTTAATCTTTTTTTTATTTTATTTTACGATTTTGAGAAACCTAAATTTAAAACAAATATATATTTTAATTTAGTTTAATTATGTTTTTTTTAAATAATAATAAAGTATTTTGTTACGGGTCAAAAAATGTTTAATTTGAATGATAACTATAGTCAAGATATTTTATATTTAAAATTTAAAAGATACCATACTTCAATAAAAAATAAAAATAAGGTGCTTTATCTCGAATTTTTTTATATTTATCGGTTAGTTATATCAATAATTAAAAATTTTAGATATTTTAGAAAATAAAAATAAGTGTTTATCTGCAGTTAGTTACACGAATTCAAACATTGAGCTTTTATAAACTGTACTTATGTTTAATCAATTTGTACTTTTAGATTTTAAGTAATATGCATTAATAAGTGGTACCTAATGCATAAAAATTAGTTTTTAAGAGTTTAGCATAAATGTTTTATAATATATTATAGATATAATAGTTAAAATTCAAAATTACAATTTAATGACACATAATTATAACTTATTAAAGTCTCATGTTTTATTTGTATAACTAACTGCAAATAAACATATTAAATACATGATAAACACTATGAGATAAACTACATGTTTTATTATTTATTAAAATATAATAGTAATACTGATCAAATCGTCCAATAAATATTGATAATAGTAGATAATATTGATCAAATCGTCCATTAAATATAAAAACAAATATTTATTTGACTATTACTACAAATATTATTTTATTATTATTACATTTTTTTGTAAAGCATATTGAGAATGTAAATTTATAGCAATTTCTAGATAAAAATAAAATAGAAATTAAAGTGAAAATATTTACAAACCTTGTTTGATTATGTATTACGGGTTTCATTGACCCATAATCCTTCAGCATGGTCGGTTCTCAAATAAGTGTTATCATCAATTCGCTGATCTGAGGAGGGAATTCCGATAGAAAAGGGAGGTAGCTCGTCGAACTGGTCATATTCTTCTTCGTCGACAACATTTTCAACACCAACTATGTGTCTTTTACCATGGAGGACGATGTGCCATTTAGAATCTTTCGAATCCTCAACGAAGAAAACCTGTGAGGCTTGTTTCGCCAGAATGAATGGTTCGGATAAGTAACCCTCCCTGGAAAGATCTACCACTGTGAAACCATCGTTGTCGACTTTAACACCTCATTGGTTTTCGACCCATTTACACTTTAATAAAGGTATTTTGAAAAAAGTGTAATCAAGCTCCCAAATTTCTTGAATGACACCATAATACGAATCTTTGGCAATCCTCGTCCTAGCATCATTATTCGCCCTACAGAACTCAGTCGTTGTGGTTGTTAATGTCACTCCACTGTTTTGTAATGTACTTTTGTCATCTTGTTTTTTTGTATAAAATGTATATCCATTAATATCGTATCCTTGGTATGTTGAGACGACATGGACGGGCCCATATGCCAAATGTTCTACTATTTGATCAACTGGTTCTCCCCCATAGCTTGGTTTCACTCTTTCTTTCAGCCATTGTGAAAATGTTTTATTATGCTCAGTAACCAACCATTTGTCGCTCTTGGATTGGTGGATTTGCTGCAACATTGCCATATGCTCATGTACATGGGGAGCAATTGTTGTCATGTTTTGTAGGACGAAAAAATGTGCTTTTTGTAGTTCATCGTAATCTAGAGTGATAAGTTTCATTCCAACTAACCCAACCCCTCCAAGTCTACCTTCATGTAGAGATTGCGGGATGCCAACATTTTTCACACCGGCCAGATAGTCTGTGCAGAAATCAATCACCTCATCGGAAACATATCCTTCAACAATACTGCCTTCGGGTCTGGATCGGTTCCTTACATATCCTTTTAAAAACCCCATATATCTCTCGAATGGATACATGTATCGTAGCAAGACAGGACCACAAAACTTTATTTTTCGAACAATATGAGATATCAGGTGCACCATCACATCGAAAAACGAAGGCGGGAAATACATCTCTAGTTGGCATAAAGTGAGGATAATATCACTTTCCCATGAATCCAGAACCTCAGGATCGATCACTTTCGAATGAATCATGTTAAAGAACAAGCAAAGTTTAGTAATTGTGTGACGGATGCGATCTGGCAATATTCCACGAATCGCAATAGGAATCATATGTGTCATTAAAACATGACAATCGTGGGACTTCATACCAATCAACTTCAAGTCTTTCATTGACACCAATTTCCTAATGTTTGTAGAATATTCGGATGGAACCTTAATACCATGTAAGCACCGGCAGAATCTGTTTTTCTCAACCTTCGACAAGGTATAACAAGCCGGTGGCAAATACGTGCGTTTTCCATTATCAACAGGAGCAAGCTCTGGTCGAATCCCCATTTCTACCATGTCCTTTTTAACTTTAACTCCGTCTTTTGATTTTCCCGGAATGTTCAACAATAACCCTATCAAGCTGTCACATACATTTTTTTTATATGCATTACATCAAGACAGTGCCGAACGGTCAACTGCTCCCAGTATGGCAATTCCCAAAAAATAGATTTCTTCTTCCAAATATTTTTTGGAGGAGTTGGACGACCTTTTCCAAACACAATGTCTAGATCTTTAACTCGAGAATATACATTTCTTCCATCTAATGGTTGCCTTGCTACTCGATACTCAGTTTTCCCATCAAACACTGACTTTAGTTTGCGATAGTGGTGGTTCTTTGGAAGATACCTTCGATGACCCATGTACACATGTTTTCCACAATTCCTCAACATTAGAGCATATGTGTCATCTTCACATATAGGACATGCTTTTTCTCCTTTCGTGTTGTATCCCGACAAATTCCCATAAGCTGGGAAATCATTTATGGTGCAAAAAATCATGGATCGTAATAGGAAACGTTCCTTCTTATATGCATCATACACTTCAACACCTAGACTCCACAATTCTTTCAAATCCTCAATTAGAGGAGCCAAATACACGTCAATATCATTCCCGGGTTGTTTGGGACCCTGAATTAGCAATGACATCATAATGTATCTGCGTTTCATGCATAACCAAGGGGGAAGATTATAAATGGAAAGAAGCACCGGCCAAGTGCTATGACGACTACTCATGTTTCCGAATGGATTAATTTCGTCTGAACTAAGCCCTAACCGAATATTTCTACGTTCCTTTCCAAATTCTTCAAAAATGCGATCGATATTTCTCCATTGAGGAGAATCAGCCACGTGTCTAATTTTACCATCTATTTTACGCTCTTCAGCATGCCAACGCAACAACTTTGCATCCTTGACGCTTGAAAATAATCGTTTCAATCTTGGAACGATAGGCAAATACCACAACACTTTTGCGGCCGGGCCAACCTTTCGTTTCACATCACCATTTTCTTCCATTTGGTTTTTCCGTTTATACCTCGACATCCCACATATAAGGCACTCATGTAGGTTAGCATACTCGTTCCTGTATAACATACAATCATTCGGGCATGCATGTATTCTTTCTATTTCCAAACCCATTGGACACATCAGTTTTTTGGCTTGGTATAGTGAAACTGGTAACTCATTATCCTCTGGAAGCATTTCATGCAAAAGCTCCAGTAAGCTTGTGAAACTTTTATCGCTCCAACCATTGGTTGCTTTTAAGTTAAATAGTTTCAATACAGCCGAAAGTTTGGTAAACTTTGCACACCCAACATACAATGGTTTTTCAGAGTCGACAAACAATTGTTCAAATTTATCATAATCCTTATCAGCAATATCACCCTCCACATCATGTAACATTTGATCAACATTATCACATATATCATTATCCGATTCATATTTATTATTATCGTCATTACAATCACGATCAACCCCCTGATTACAATCATCAAAATCCTCTCCATGTTGTATCCAACGAGTGTATCATTGCATAAACCCATGACAAACTAAATGTTCTTTAACTACATTATGATCACTATGTATTAAAAAATTTCTACATTTTCGACAAGGACACCAAATTCCACTTTCTCCACTATTCAACCAGTAGTTCTTAGCAGCTTCCATAAATTCATCGAGACCGGCTAAATATTCTTGTGTAGCACATGGTATTTCGTACATCCAATCAACACGGTCCATCTGTAATTTTGAAAACAAATTATTAAGTAATGCATGCATGACATGAATGGAGAATAAAAGGTCGTAGATGGCCATCCTAACCCACTTTTTGGATACTTTGTCTCACATGTGAATGCCTATAACAAATTAATTATTTAAGGAAAAATTCGACAGCATTTTCCCTTAACTCTCCAAATATGTGTATAATTAAAAACACATATTCGTAGGAGCAAAGGGAAATGTCTATCGAATTTTCCTTAAATAATCAATCTGTTATAGACATTCACATCCTAAATGAGACAAAGTATTCAAAAAGCAGTCCCAAAACCAGGGACTGTCCAAAATTAATCTCTATTAGATCAATTTCAGACGGGTGACCTAAAGGCATATGAACTTATATAATAGACGCATGCATATTTCTATAATTCTATTTGCACTTGATAAGATGTTCAAAAGTTATAAGACAATAAAACATATATAGTTGAGAAAAAAAAATGAAAAGCATGTAAAGTGATGAAAAAATGTACCTTATAAAAAAAATCCACGAATCAACTAATGAAAAGTTCAATGTATAGTAGTCGTCGTACACCTTTACGTAAATCTCTTGATCAAGTGGTATGTCGTCCTACAATTAATAAACATTTTAGGTGTTTATTAATTATATATACATTGATACAATTGTATATATATGCATATATATAATCGAATATGATAACATTAATGAGAAAAGCCACAAACTTTATCGTGTAAATCTGATCCAGTACTTTCAAATTGCCAATAGTATAAAAAAACAAATAACGCAAACCTTAAAAACGAATTAAAATTAAGAAATAACATTTGCTAAAAAAAAAAAATACTTAAAAGAAACCTCAAACCTTCTTGTTGCAAATTTGAATCTTCCCTTATCAACAATCTTCAATAAATCAACAAACTTCAAATACTTATTCGTTCCCCACAAAACCTTAATTAGAAAAACTAGAAAATGTTTTTTTTTTCAACAAGAGCTAGCCCCACAACAGCAAAAGGCGCCGGCTTTGGTCCCCTCCCATGTTTTTTTTTCTTTTAATGACCTAATATTAACATAATTAAACACAAGTTGGGCCTGAATTTGGTGAATTGGGCCGAAGAGGTATTTCAGTAAAAAAAATTATCTGCTACAAAGAGGACTCGATCTCAAGTCCACAAACATGTAAACTTATGACACTTACCATTCTGCCACATGTTCTTCTAGGTTTATAAAAACACCTTTAATTCTTTTATTATTTTTCTGTCCAACTTTGTACTCCCAACTTCAACTTCAGTTTAGGCCCATATTTACTCCAAATTACCAACAAATCAAAACACGAACATTGTAGCTCTGTGTGTTGGGTTTCCAGATCATCTTGAATCACTCAAATCGGAGATCGGACGAGTGAGATATGATCAAAACGCCACAGTTGTGCAAATCTGTCAAAAATTATCGTTTTGTTTTTTTTTTTCGCTCCAAATTGTTCCGAACCTATCAAAATATAAAAACGCATTAATGTAGTTCGGTTTTACCATTATGGTTCATTAAAAAGAGACGATTTACAAGAAAATAAAATGGAATTTAGCGATCGATCATAATGATATTCAGTTAATAAATACCTTGCAATATTTAATATCTTTTAATTGATCGATATTGGCTACTCAATTTGTGGATAGAGAATGAATAAAGAAGATGGGGAGACCTTTTAGGAAAAAAACGGCGGCCATGAATATATAAAAAACATCCTAAATTTTTAAAGGCCTTTTTAAAGGGTTTTGTAAAAAGTGTTTGGCTTTTTTAAACGGTTGTTTCTACATAACCGTTTAAAAAGATGTATGTATTTTAAACCGTATAAAAAAACATCCTAAATTTTTAAAGATATTTTTAAATGGTTTTGTGATAGTGAAAGCGTTTGAAAAAAGTGTTTGGGTTTTTTAAACGGTTGTTTCTAGAGAACCGTTTAAAAAAGATGTATGTATTTTAAACGGTTGTATGAAAAAACCGTGTAAAAGAAATTAGACGGATTTTTAAACGGTTTTGTTCAATTATCCGTGTGAAATATGTAGCCTTTTTAAACGGTTTTTTATAACAACCGTTTAAAAAGGTCATATGATTTTTTTAAACGGTACCACAACCGCACAACCGTTTAAAAAAAGTGTGTTTAAAAAAGTTATTTTTGTAGTAGTGTCTCTTCTAATGAAGAGTGGAAAGCACAATCTTGTTTACAAGACTGTGCTTGAGTTTCTTGGGAACTCTAAAGGTTGACTTAAGTTTAGATTAGGTTGTCTTTAGTTTGTGATGAATTGAATGAATCTTTTGTGGTATTGAAATTAATTGGCATGTAAAGTGATTTTCCATCTTTTTCTCGTATTTATTTATTGTATAGGAACCATAGGTAAACAGATAATTATTTCCAATGAATTGTCTACTTTTTACGAAATCTGAGTTTGAGTACTATCCTATGATTCAAGGTTGGCGTCCACCATTACAATGGAAGTAAGTGCATCATTGTTTTTATATTCTTTTTGTTTGGTCTAGTCTTAACTATAATTTATGTGAATTGTTGGGTGTTTTCGAACATGGAATCTTATATATGTGTGAATGATATTGGAATTGCTTTGATAGATTAAACAATTCGATATGTGTGTATATAGAGAAAACACTTAAATTTCATTGATGGTCAGATGTCATGTGTATAACCAATCTTATCTATTTATACATAATCTTCTTATATAATTTATTGTACAAGTTTAAATGCATGTGTGTATGGAGAAAGAAACAACTGAGTCTTGTTTTTGTTTGATATCGTGCATTCTATATTTTGATTTTTTTTATTACAATAATTAAGACACTGGAGCATGCTATGCATATATATGTCGTTTTAAGCTTTGTTATGTGGTGTTTTCAATTTAGTCTGTTGTAGTCTTTCATTAGTTTAGGACGAATGATTTTTGTTGTATCATGATTAAGGGTCCGTTGACTTATGCTTATGTCCTCTTTTTGTAAACATGTCAATTACCCTTTTCCCCTATTCGTTAACATGTCAATTATGTGCATCATGACCAGTGGCGGATCCAGAAAAAATAATTGATGGGGGCCCGAGGAAAAGGCGATGAGGCGAACAACGAGAACAACATCGTCGCCGACGCTAGACCAAGGAGTGTTTTCTGTTTTCATGAATTGGAAAGGGGTTAAGGGGCCTTTGATATATTTTGTTGGGGTCCCAGAAGCTATACCAAACTAAAATACAAGTAAATTTTTTTTTAGCTGTCACGTGCAGGGCTGGTAGGGGGCCTAGGACCCCTACCCCTCCTTACTGCATCCGCCCCTGATCATGATACATCATGTTAGTTTTTATTTCATTCCTTGTATTTTAATTATTGTTTGTTGTTTTGATGGTTTCGTCCTCGATGTATACGTATGGGTGATGAGAGCAAAGCAAATTCCAACCGAAGAAGCCAATACTTGTTGGTCGCTTCAAAATTGAAGAAGTGATCTTCAAAATTGAAGAAGTGATCTTCAACGGTGGTAAATACTTGCTGCTCTTGGACGAACATATATTTTACATTACTTTGTTTTAGTTTTTTCAATATTTTTGTTTAAATTTCATAAATACTTGATGGTGTTAAACTCTTGGTTAATGAAAATGGTTAGAACATTAAAAAAAAGGATTGGCGTTCATTATAAATTGTTGTTTACCCTTTTATAAATTGTTGTTTACCCTTTTATGGTAGGTTTTGGTTATCCAAACGCAAGAGATACAAGAGATGAGAAACACCAATGATACGAGAGATGAGAAATCACTGAAGAAACAATACCTTTTTTTATGATTTCTTTTATACAACAGAAGCAAGAGATACAAGAGATCGATAAGAAAAATGTTTTGACAGATTAAAGGCTTTATATCTTGATTCAGTTTGCCACAACATACTGTCAGGATCGAATTCTCAACAAGAATTATGAACACTCAGAAACAATATTAAAGAAGTTGCGGAAAAACACTTTAATATTCAATAAACAGAAAAACAGTATGAATCACAACTTGCAAACTTTACTTAATGATTCAAGTTACAAACTTTTCACTCACAACCTCAATCTTGAAGAACAGGCTCTTTCAAGACGAATTCTACTTCTCTAGAATTAGGAACGATGTCTTGAGGTTGATTTTCTCTTTAGAACAAAAACTCTGAATTATTCTTTCTTTCAATTCTATTCTATTCTATATATCATTGAATAATAAAAGATAATTACTAAACATAAAAAGATCTTCAAAATAATCTTCATAATTATCTTCAAGATTTCCATGTTTATCTCCAGACGCGATCTCTTCAACATTATCTTCACATTATCTCAGAAGCAGCATTAATCACCTTGGAAGCATTAACTGAGTCTTGGCAGTATTAACTACTAAGCAGCACTACCCACTAGCAGTATTAATTCTACTAGAAGTAGTAATACCTAGCAGTATTAACTTTGAGATCCTCTGGCAGTACTAACTCTGAACTAGCAGCATTAATAACTTGGTCACATCTTCAGTTCCCAACAATCTCCCCCTAACTTGACTTTTAGAAAGAGAAGTCAAGTTCTTCAGATGCTTCCAAAACTTTCATTGATTCAGTCCAATGTTAGGATCCAGTCCCAGACTCTGATTGATAGTTCTCTGAATTAGATACTTTGCCATTTCTGAATTTGGTGCACAACCTAGCTTCTTATTTAACATGGCATGAAGATTCAGACTTGTGTGATTGTAGACCCTATCCACCAAGTAATACTCCATGTGAAAAGTATCCATGACCAATTCATAGACTCCACTCCTTTCATACAAAGTCCATCCTCTAACAGCTTCAAACACATCTCTGATTATATGCTTACTGCTTCTGGATTGAATAACATACATAAATACTCCATAACCAGCTTCACAATTGGTAACCCTGGAGCTTTCAACTGATCTGCATGTAATTTCATACCAACTTCAAACATCTCTTCTAAATCAGATCTTGAACATTCTCTGACAATTTTATTCCATGTTGAAAACACATAATACTTCTCATACTTTCTTTTCAGCCTGATATACTCCTTACCATCCACCTCCATAGTATCCCAGTGGATAACTTCAGGAGGTTTGAATCCAACAGGTTCAGTTGTGATAGGCTTTGGGATTTTATCCATTACCACCATGTACATATTTACATCTGAACTCTGTGGTACTTCATGAGATTCAACTCTCATTTCTTCATTATTAGGTGCCTCTTCTTCTTCAGCAACCTTTTTCTCTTCTTCTTCTACTCTAGGCTTCTTGTCAATTTTCTTTCTTTTGGCCATCATCTTGGTTCTCTTCAGAATCCTTTGACTTTGCCCTATAGTATCTCCCTTCTTCTTTTCTTCCTCTTTCCTTTCCTCTGATCTAGGACCTTTAGAAGCAATAGACTTAACTCTTTTTATTTTCTTGATCTTCTGAGCTAAAGTCTCTTCTTCCTTAATCTTTGCCTTTTCTTTTGTTGGAGTTCCCTCTTCACTTTCAGGGAAGGGTTGATTAATGTTCACATCATGCCTCTCCTTGGCTTTCCTTTCAAACTCCACTCTGGCCTTTTCATTACTCTGCAGTTTTCCCATTTCTTTCTCATATAAGCCCTTAACTTAATCAAAAGTCATCTTTATAAACATTTCTTTCTTCACACCAATTGCACTCCTCAAGAAAGTTATCATCTTGTTTCTTTCCTGAGTTGCAAGGTAAGTTTGTGAAGGCTTTCTCTTCTTTGCACTTGATGTGGCCATCATAGCCTTTCTCATGCTTATTGCCCTTTGCTTTGCTTTCTCTGTTTCCAAACCTTTCTGAAATGCTTCATTTAATTCATTAGCTAGTGCTCTGGCTATCTCTCTGTCTTTCTCAACCTGCTCTTTCTCTGCTTGATTTATCTCTTCTTGCAGTTTCTTGGCTAATGCTTCATCTGACTCAACCATCTTTTGCTTTTTGGTTGGTTGATCAGATTCTATCATCTTTTCTTTCCCTTTTCTCTTTGCATCTGCAGCCATGTCTTTCTTTTCTGTTCTCTTTGCTCCCCCTTCATTTATGACCACTCCCTTTGCTTTGGGAGTGTCATTCTTTGCTTTTACAAGCATCTCTGCTACTTCAACTTCTTCAGGTGTTAACCCTGTTACTGCTGATTGTGTAGTTTCAGCAGCACTAACAGTTTCTGCTGCTCCTTTTGGATCAGCAGTAGTAACAGTTTCTACTGCTGGGGTTGTTACTGCTGCTGGTGTTGTTTCTGCTGCTTCAGCAAATATTTCTGTTTCTATCACACCTTCAGCTCTTTCTTCAGCTCTCTCTTCAATAAACTCTCCCTTTTCTTCAACATTCTCCCTTTCAGTTTGTTGATCCATCTTTTCTGAGCTTGAACTCTCCCCCTTTTTGGAAGCATTTTTCTCCTCCTTTTTGTTTGCCCCCTTTCTCCTCCTTAGAACAAACTGCTTTCTTCTTTTCTTGGCAATGAGTTTTCCCACCAATTGCTTGAGTTTTGAAATCTGCTCTTGTTGGGAGATGACCACTTGCTGCAATGCCTTGATTTCCTTTCCTTGATTAACCACATCAACATTGATGTTGGCTATTGTTTCCATCAAATCCAAGTAAGTATATCTATCCTCACCTTCTTTAGGTGTTTTACCCACCCTTGAAGGATCATTGGAACCTTTTGCCATCAATTCATCAGTTTCAGTTCTGTCCTCACCCTTTTTGGATGTTTTGCCCATCCTTGAGGGATCCTTGGATCTTTTAGTAGTGGCCTTTTGCCTAGCAGAAGCACCAACTACCCCCTTGGTTTCTTGGCGCCAGGGTCCTTTGGTTGATTTCTCACCCAAAGTTGCCATGGGGAAGGTCTTAGAGATGTTACCACTGTCCTTCTCTGTGCTAGCAGAAGTAGTGGCAGCCTTCTCACCCATATGCTCATTCAGCTCCATAGAGAGCACCTCCTCAGGGTTGGGAGACACCCTAGTGGTTTCCCTTTGGATATTCTCTATTGGAGAATGCTCCAATAGAGGGCTTTGAGGCTCTTGGTTAATAGTAGGTACAACAAGGGAAGGAGCCTTGTGCACCTTTCTCTTGACATAAGTCTTGGATATCATAGGAGTGGGTTTAGCAGCAAAGGACTGAGGAAAAATTTGAGAGAGGGAAGGTTGGGATTGGCTCTCAGTGGGTTGGTCTAATGAGGGCCTTGACCCTGAGGCCATACCTTCTTGTGGTTGGGACACCACCATCATTGTTGAGAACAATGGGGTGTCAACTCCTTCCGAGTCCCTAGCAGATCTTCTCATGTTTGAGAAGACCTTGCCTTTAGGGGGTTTAGGTACATATACCTCATCAAAGTGAGGTATATCCGTCAATTCATTGGTTATAACTTCCTGTACAAACCTGGGATACATGAAGAAACTCTTCTTGTTGTCCAGGTTTGAGACAAGATCATTGAAGATCATCAGAGAAAAGTTATATTTTCGAGCAGTAGATAAGCATACCAAAGCATAGGCAATGGTACTGCTAAATTGGCTCCAGCCAGTAGTTTTCTTGGAAATACAGTGCATCAGGGTATGAACAAAGAACCTTCATTGGGGTGAAAATTGAGCTTTGAAAAACTTGAAAATCCCTAGTTGGCCTTCATACCCCATTCTGGTGAGGTTTAAAAACAAATCCTCATTTGGAATAGAAGATATATCTGAAGCATCGTCTAGACGTAGACAGATGTGAATGGTCTCATCAGTAACTGTCAAGGGTTTGTCACAAACCCTTGTTTTGATGCACGACACTCCGTTTTCAGTGCTAGTAGTGGCATTGGCCCATAATTGCCTTTGATGCTCTATGTAGATGGTAGGAGACACAGTGAGAGCATGAGCGATGTGGCTTGACCTTAGAAAATCGACTATCTGGTAAAAACCTTCGGCTTGTTTTGGCTTTTGGAGCATGGCTATCTCGTTGTGCTCATCAATAAACACCATTGAAGCCATCTGTATGCAAGGATTCTTGACTAGCAAGCACTGGATACTTGAGAGAAAAGAGTGAGAGAGACGATGAACAGTAGACAAAGAGTCATTACGATCTTTTAGGCGGGGAAGGGGTATTTATAGCTTGTGGATTATAAGCAGTATTAACCTTAAAAATTTAGTGAAAGAAGTATTAACAGTGAGCAGTATTAACTGAGAGCAGTGTTAACTGAAAGCAGTATTAACTGAGAGCAGTATTAACTGAAAGCAGTATTAACTGAGAGCAGTATTAACTGAAAGTAGTATTAACTGAACACTGGCAGTAGTAAAATTGTACTGGCAGTACTAAAACTGTACTGGCAGTATTAACCATACTTACACTTTTAAGCTTGTGATGAACTGAGTACTGCAATACATTTCCTGAGAAAGAATATTAGTAACACCAAGCATAAACTATATACAGGTATTGAACCACTTTTTAAGTAGGAGCTTATTCAGAGTTGATCATTCCCACACTTGTTACCAAGAAAGTGAATCTACCCACATCAAAGGCTTTGGTGAATAGATCAGCAAACTGGTTATCAGTATGAACTTTTACAACTTGAATAAGCTTCTTTTCATTGCAGTCTCTTATAAAGTGATACCTGATCTCAATGCGCTTTGTCTTTGAGTGCTTGACAGGATTATTAACAATGCTAATAGCACTGCTATTATCAATAAAGATTGGAGTGTGTAGAAAGGTTACCCCATAGTCCAGCATTTGATTCTGAATCCATAAGACTTGAGAACAACAACTTGCAGCTGCTATGTACTCTGCTTCTGTTGTAGATGTGGACACTGTGGTTTGTTTCTTGCACTGCCATGATACTAGTCTTGCCCCCAAAAACTGGCATCCTCCAGAAGTAGATTTTCTGTCCAAGTTTGCTCCACCTAGGTCACTGTCTGAGTATGCAAGTAGGTCAAATGATGAGTCATAAGGATACCAAAGTCCCAATCTAGGTTGCCTTTTGAGATATCTGAATATCCTCTTAACAGCTTGATAGTGTGATTGCTTTGGCCTAACTTGAAATCTTGCACACACACAGACTGGAAACATTATATCTGGCCTAGAGGCTGTAAGATACATGAGAGAGCCAATCATGGATCTATAGTGATGAACATCCATATCCTCCCCCTCAAGATCTGCTGTTATCTGCTTGTGTGTCTCCATAGGTGTGCTGGCAGGCTTTGAGTCTGAGAAACCAAACTTGGTTAGAATGTCCTGCACATACTTGGACTGACAGATAAATATACCATCTGACTTCTGTTGGACTTGGAGTCCAAGTAAGAAAGTAAGTTCCCCCATGGAACTCATTTTGAACCTTTGATGCATTAGTTCCTGAAACTTCTTGCACATATTGTCTCTTGTGGATCCAAAGATGATATCATCCACATAGATTTGGACCAGCAAGATGTCCTTCTTCTTTCTCTTGATGAACAGAGTCTTATCAATGACTCCTCTTTCAAAGCCATTTTCCAAGAGATAGGATGACAGAGTGTCATACCATGCTCTTGGTGCTTGATGCAGTCCATAAAGTGCTTTCTTCAGTTTGTATACTCTGTCTGGATAGCTTGGATTTTCAAACCCTGGTGGTTGACAGACATATACTTCTTCTTCAATTGAGCCATATAGAAATGCACTTTTTTACATCCATTTGATAGACTTTGAACTTCATATAAGAAGCATAGGCCAGGAACAATCTAATTGCTTCTATCCTAGCCACTGGTGCAAATACTTCTTCATAATCTATTCCTTCTTCTTGTGTATACCCTTGTGCCACCAACCTTGCTTTGTTCTTTATTACTATTCCTCTCTCATCTCTCTTATTCCTGAAGACCCATTTTGTGCCTATTGCTCTTTGACCTTTAGGAAGGTCTACCAGATCCCAAACATCTTGCAGCTTGAATTGTAGCAGCTCTTCTTGCATGGCTTCTATCCAACTGGAATCTTTCATAGTATCATAAGCCTTCTTAGGCTCAAGCTGGGATAGAAAGCAAGAAAGCACTGTATGCTGTTGGTCTTGCATATCTTACAGCCTGCTCTGATTTCTAGTCATCATAGGAGAAGAGATATCTCCTATTACCAGTTGAGGAGGATGATTCTTTTGTGCTCTTTTTTGATGACTAGGTTCTTCATTGAGTCCCACCTCTAGATTGGAGTCATTCAACTCAACTGAGGTGATTTCAGCAGCTACTTCTGGTTCTTTATTTTCTTGACTCTCCTCATCTCTTCTTTCTTCTTCACTCTTTATTTGGTTCAGTAGATGGCTCCTTTTCACAGTCTTCAACAGGATCCACTGTAGGTATGGGAAAAATCACAGACTGAGGTAAGATGTTGTGTGATTGTGTAATTCCTGAATCTGAGCTTCCTGATCCTGCATTATTATCACTACTGAAACCCAAAGAGTTAGTTATCTAGTGAATCAATGTCAAACAACCACTAAGGACCTGGACCAATTGGATTTGGTGTATTTTCATTGCATTTGACATTGTCACTTTCTTTAATTATTCAAGAAAAAGAATTAAAACTCTGTAAGCCTTACTCTGAGATGAATACCCAACAAGAAAACCATCATCTGCTTTGCTATCAAACTTTCCTAAGTGAGTTTTGGTATTGAGAATAGTACAAGGACACCCAAAAGGTTTAAGGAAACCAATAAATGGTTTTCTATTGTTTAAAAGCTCATATGGGGTCTTGTTCTTTGGCTTGACCACTAGAATTCTGTTTTGGACATAACAGACAGTATTAACTGTTTCAGCCCAGAAAGTAATTGGCAGTTTTGAATCAGCCAACAGAGATCTAGCAGCCTCTATTAGCGTCCTATTCCTCCTCTCAGCAACTCCATTCTGTTGAGGAGTCCTAGGGGCACTATATTGTCTCTCAATGCCTTTTTCTTCACAAAAGGTGTTTAGATCAAGATTTTTAAATTCAGTTCCATTGTCTGATCTAATGACATTTACTTTTTGATTTGTTTGGTTTTCAATTCTTAGGATAAAGGACTTGATCAGTCCACCTGTCTCATCCTTAGTCCTTAGAAAATATTCCCAAATAAATCTAGAGTAATCATGAACAATAACTAAGCAGTATGATTTCTTGCCTATACTCATAACATTTGTAGGACCAAACAGATCCATATGTAATAACTGGAGACAAGAAGAAATTGTATTTAACTCTTTGGACTTATGAGAAGTTTTGTGTTGTTTGCCTTTAAGACAAGCAACACAATGATCATCACATGAAAAGACTTTTGATGGTAAACCTCTTACAAGGTTGTTTTTAACAAGTTTGTTCATTGTCTTGAAGTTCATGTGACACATCCTTCTGTGCCAAAGAGAGGATTCATCCACAGAAGCTTTTGAAACAAGACAGTTCAGGGATGAATCACTTGAAACATTTTCCATATCGAGACAATAAACATTGTCCTTTCTTGGAGTTCTAAGTAGTATCATGCTTTCATCAACTAGCTTGAATCCTGGAGCAAGGATCATACATTATGTGTTAGGACTGAAAGTCCTATGTGTTGAAAGTGAAATAAAGTATTTATAAGGATTTGATTTGTAATTATTTGAAAGTTATTTTTATTAGATGGGCCCAAGCCCATTAGCCCATTAGGCCTTGTAAGCCTGATATATAAAGGCATATTTAATTCATAATTAGGGTTGAACAGTTTAGAAAAGAGAAAATCATTATTCAGTTTACTAGTCGTTAGGTTTACATATTATTATCAGAAATTCTCTCTGTAAACCTTAGCCCTTTGAAGTTTATATCAATCATATGACTAGTTGCTGTGGCCAATATTTTGTTCATCATTATTCATATTACTTGTGATTGCACTGCACTGGGATCTACAATTGGTATCAGAGCAGATAGGCAAAAGGTTTGATCCAGAAAAAGGTTTGTCAAAAACCCTATAATCAATTTTTATGAGTTTATCGCTAATATGTGCCTTAATTGATTATTTGTTTGTGTTTTATCGATCTGTGTGATTTTTGTTGATCTGGGTTGATTGGTTTTATCGGTCTAATATCTTGTTTAATTGAGTTTATCAGTTCTTCTGGGTTAAATTGCTTATCGGTCGAAGTTTCAATATTTTTGATCTGGGTTGTGTTTGAAGTGTTCTTCGGTCGATTTGTGTGTGATTAACTGATTATCGGTCTTCTGATCTTCAATCTGCATATTGGTATATTTGTTTATCGGTCGAACTTTCTGGGTTTGATCTAGATCGAGTTCCAGAAATCATCGAGTTCATCGGTGTGTTCTTCGACAATATCGGTCTTATCTCTTATTTTTTTTTTGTTTATCGTGTAAAGTCTTTCGACCTGAGCATTTGACCGGACACTTGTACTCCGGTCTTACACCTTCGACCGAATAAGAGTATTTACCCATTCGACCGGACACTTGTACTCCGGTCTTGCACCTTCGACCGGGTAGTTGTAATCTCCGGTCTTACACCTTCGACCGAACCTTATCTTTCTCGGTCTTTCCTTCGACCGAACATTTGCACTTCGGTTTTGCTCTTTAGACCAGATACTTGTTCACTCCGGTCTTGCCTTCGACCGGGTGGTTGTATCATCCGGTCTTGCACCTTCGACCGGATACTTGTATCCCGGTCTTTCACCTTCGACCGGATAAGTGTATCCCCGGCCGTATCATTCGACCGGATACCTGCTTACTCCGGTCTTACCTTCGACCAGGTTAAAAAAAATAAATAAATAAAAAATAAAATAAAAAAAATAAAAGGTCAAATTTTTTGTCAAAAAATAAAAGGTCAAAAATAAAAGGTCAAAAAATAAAAGGTCAAAAATAAAAGGTCAAATTTTTTGTCTCACGATCTTTTTGCAGTGCATTTATTTTAGCCCCCGTACTTCAAGGATTCAGCGTGTCATTTGTGACCCTAAACTTTCAAGTTTCACACGTTGTCACTTTTGGTCCCTGCACTTTCAAGTTTCATCTCTCTTCAAAGTCGGAGCGAATACATTCTATTCAATTCGTACAAAATGGTGAACCCACCAAGGCTGCGGTCCAAAGGAGAATATGAAAGGTGGAAAGCTGATTTTCTGTATTTTGTTGACGAACATGAGGTGGGTCCCTACATCAGATTGTCATTGACTGAAGGAGAGAAGCAATCCCAAATTCCGCCAGAAGCTTCTCCTGTGGAAAAGGAGCAAAGAGAGAGGGCCAATAATAATGCTCGAAATTATATGAAACATAGTATTTCTTGTGAATTTATTAGTGACATTTTTAGTGAGATTATTGGTCAAAGAAATACTAACAACATGACAGGAAAAGAGCTGTGGGATTGTGCTGAATGGTTGGTGTTAGGGACAAAGGGTTTATTAACAGGAAGAGAATTGGAAGCTGAGAACTCTGAGCTAAAAGGAAAGATCTTTATTTTGGAAGCTAAAACTCAGCAAACAGTCTCTGTTAAAAGTTCTGAGGAAAAGATTTCTGCACTGAAAGATGCAAATGCAGATCTTCAAAAGCGTTTATCTGATTTGGAGCAACTGCTTGCTAAACACAAATCTGATTTTGAGACTAAAGAGAAATCTTTCGCAAAGAAGTTCTCAGAATTCTCGAGAAAATGTGCTGATGAGAAGAAAGAAGTTGAGCTGAAATGCATAAAACTTTTTCAGCAAGTTTCTGATTTTCAGAAAGTAATCATTCTAGAAAGAGAGAAGTTTGCCAAAGAGAAGAAGGCCATTGAACAGAAGAATGTTGGATTCTTCAAGGAAATATCCGGCCAAAGAAACAATGCTGAGAAGGGATTTGAAGAAGAACGAAGCATGTTTGAGACGGAGATCAAAAGGCTTACTGCCAAGTTGTCTGAACTATCTGAGAAGGCACTAAAAGAGCAGAGAACGAAGTCTGAATTCACGAAGAAGATTGACCTGCTTGTTAAAGAAAGAGACAACTTTGCTTCGACGATTAAAGTGCTTGAAAAGTCTGTATGAAGTACAAATCAGAAATCTGTCTCTCCACAAAGGTCAGTTAAATCTTTTGATCGAATTCGTAAAACTAACATTTTCTATGATAGAAATATAGATGGTTCAGGTACACGTCCTAGAAGAAGGAGATACGAAGATGAGGAACTGGTCTGGAAGAAGAAACCAGTTGAAGATGAGCTGAAAGAAAGAGAATCATGTGTACATGCGTCTAATGCAAAGAAGAACAATGCGAGTAAAGGTAAACTTGATCACATCTACTCAAGAGATCAATTACTCAAGTTGTCAGGTAAGAAATACCACTGTTCTTATTGTCATACACATGATCACATTCACAAAACCATTGATCATTTCTGGTATGGTTCTTATTCTATATCCCCCACAAGAACTGCAACTAACATTCATGGACCCAAATACCAGTGGGTACCAAAGCCGAAAACTGATTCTTTGTTGCAGGCACCTACTGTCAAGGGGGAGTAGAGAACAATGGCTTCTAAGTAAATCAGTTTAGAACCCGGACTTCAACGAAATTTGGCTTCTGATCACATGACAGATCAGGACCCGTTTTTCAACGTTTAGACCTGGATATTTTGCAAATATCCAGGGGGAGCTTAATAGATCTATATCGTTCTATCAGGATTTGAAGGGGAGCTTAAAAGGTAAATATCTTCTAATCCTAGATCTCTGATTGTTTGAAAGAAGAAGAACTTTCAAGCATGAAAAACGTTTTCTGAAATGTTCAAACCACTTCTGGTTCTCAAAAGATTTTATGAATTTAGAAGTGTGATTTTAAATGTTTTTCATTTTTTGAGCTTTAATGTTTAACTGACTGTGTGTTTCTAAAGATCAATACTTGTGTATTATCTTATCCTTATATTGTAATGTATTCACACACACAGGTTCAGTACTTCATGTGTACTTGTTATTACCATGTCTCATAATGAAACAATTTTTCGATGGTAATACCCCCGTTTGATATTCAATGTTGTTGAGAATCTATCATTATTCGAAATTTGTGCTTTCATTGCTAAATTGTTTATATTGTTCATATAAACATAATATCCAATTCTTTGATACCCTAACCAATTTATTTGATCTGATTGTTACATTGTCAGATTCTCAAAACAAATCTCGTGATTTCATTTCATTCATTCGATATTCTTGTTTTGAGAAATCTTCAAAGTTCAAATGCTCAAAATTCATTCATATTTTTAAATGAGCATACATCTTGACAGTGTTATCTTATATGTGCTTAACTGGTCAATTTAAACTGTTGAGCATACATTCTTTATAGGAATTACATGGGATTTATGTGAGAGCTTAAACAGAACTTCCATGGATTCACGTTAACCAGTGTTTCCTACCAGGAAGTTATCCTTGAGTGATTCAGGGGTGAGGGGTCTTAAATCAAAGAGTGGGGGAGATAACTCATCGGGTTGAGTTTTTCTCATTGCGCTGAGCGGAAAAATGAAAAAGAGAGTTTGGTTAGAAGTGAGCTTTAATGTTAAAAAGAAAGAGGGTGTGAGAACTGAGTTAAAAGAATATGAAAACTCTGCACCAACCACTTTCTGAGCCGGGCAGCCACATCTACTGATTGGTTCACATTCTTTGGTGACCATCATTGAAAAGGCACTTAGCGCATGCCAACTCTTGCATATAACCCCACCAACCACTCGTTTCTTTCTTAACAAAGAAATGTTTAATTTTCTTTGGGGACGCAGCATATCTGCTATCTAGTCTTCAATCGGAAGATTTAGATATTGAAAAAGAAGGAAAGTTTCTCCACCTTCGCACCTCTTTCATGCACATTGAGTCTATGTAATATCTGTTGCTGTCTCAACAGTTTACACATTTTTGAGCCTGATCAAGCAAAGTAGCTTCAATCATTTCTACACTTGCACGAGCACACAAGGAATGCGTTTTCTTGTCATAACATTCATAGAAAATTCCTTTGTGGTTTTTTCAATGATTGAATGGAAGCCCTGGGGGAGTGAACATCACAACAACTCCTTTCCAATGTACGTCCGTTGTACAAAGTGGCTCTGTGCTACTTACAGGCATACTAACTGTTTCATCTGTTGAATCAGGGTTACTTTTGTTCATTATGTCTGAATTTGAAAAGATTCGGATATATACATTTCATGAATTGACGGATAATCAGATCATCGGGCGGAGAATGCCAAATTTTCATAGAGGGGAGATCAAAGAAAATGCTGAAATTGAATAAGTTTTGATGATCATGATGTTCAAAATCATCAAAAAGGGGGAGAAAGGTTTACAATGTTAAATTTCCAAGTATTAAAGAAAGAAAGTCAGTTCTGAAGACAGTCTAGAGATCAAGGAGATGAATATATGATTTTAATGCTAAATTTGTTTGTCTGAAGACAGTGAAGATTTCAAAGATTGAAGATTTCAAAGTCTGTATTGATTCTTTCCCGTATCATGTGGTGTCTGCTACAAGTTTCTTCATTATTCCTCCTACGAGCTGATTGAAACAAGTTCTTAAGCTGAAAGCCTATTCAACTCACGGTTCAAAGACAGATTCTTTGTTTTAAACTGAAGATGCACCATGGAAAGTCACGTTACTCTCACATTATCTTTCATGTGTGCTGATCCGATGTGATTGAGTTTCTACAGTTAAAAGCTGCGTGATAGTGCATTCAGTCGAGGCTACTGTATATTGAATCTAATTACAAAGTTGAAACTATGAAGACCAAGAGCTTTATTCAAGGGGGAGCGTGGAAAGTCATGAAGACATGCAACACCAAAGTTCTTCAAAGATTCAAGAGGGAAAGAAGATCAAGGCCTAAAGTTTTTCAAGAAGATAAATGCTTTATTCAACTTTAGGGGGAGATTGTTAGGACTGAAAGTCCTATGTGTTGAAAGTGAAATAAAGTATTTATAAGGATTTGATTTGTAATTATTTGAAAGTTATTTTTATTAGATGGGCCCAAGCCCATTAGCCCATTAGGCCTTGTAAGCCTGATATATAAAGGCATATTTAATTCATAATTAGGGTTGAACAGTTTAGAAAAGAGAAAATCATTATTCAGTTTACTAGTCGTTAGGTTTACATATTATTATCAGAAATTCTCTCTGTAAACCTTAGCCCTTTGAAGTTTATATCAATCATATGACTAGTTGCTGTGGCCAATATTTTGTTCATCATTATTCATATTACTTGTGATTGCACTGCACTGGGATCTACATTATGTATTGGTAAAAAATATACTATGTTTTCTGTCACAAACCTGTGATACACTTAACAGGTTGTACTTTAACTTATCAACATAGTAGACATCCACAAATGTCATCTTACCTTTTGTAACATTACCTTTTCCACTTATTTTTCCACCTGCAAGATTGTCTCCAAATGCAACATGTCCTCCATTGATATGCTTGAAATCCTGAAGGCATGACATGTTGCCTGTCATGTGCCTAGAGCAACCACTATCAACATGCCAGATGCTCTTCCCCTTGAGCTGTTGGTTGCCCTGCACATAAGATAAATCAGTTAGTATTGATTAGGAACCCAAGCCAAAGTGGTCTTGGGTACCCCTTTCTCATCAAAATATTTACATTCCTTCTTGACAAGATTTTTAAACTTTGACTCCTCATTAATGGGTTTGGATGCACATTTTCTAGAAGCAGTACTAGTTTTAGAAGTACTAACTGCATTTGCAGCACTTGCATGCTTAGCAGTACTAACCTTGTTAGAAGTAGTAACTGTGTCAGAAACAGTAACTGTGTTAGCAATATTAACCTTTGAAGAAGTACTAACAGTGTTAGAAGCATTAATATTTTCAGCAGTACTAACACTGGTAGCAGCAGTATTGCTTCTGGAAGCACTATCCCTATCAGCAGTACTAACAGTTTTAGTGCTTCTAGACACCCACATTTTAATACTCTCTTTTAAAACCTTTTTCTTCATGTGGCCTTTGGTTTCAACAGATTTCTCAACACTTGTTACCAAGAAAGTGAATCTACCCACATCAAAGGCTTTGGTGAATAGATCAGCAAACTGGTTATCAGTATGAACTTTTACAACTTGTTACAAGTCCTTTTTCTCCTTGGTCTCTAACAAGTCTGATGTAGGAGGGATGTAGTTGTTATTGTAAGGAGGGGGTGTGTTGTTGTATCCAACACCAGGCTTCATCTTATCATGAATCTGAGCCTTTAGAAGAGAATCCATTGCTTTTGAAGCATATGAAAACTTTTTTACATCAAGCTTAACGGAATGTCGCTCTTTGCTACCTTCACTTGGTGATACCCCGATCGAAGATCAATCTTTGAGAAGCAACCCGCTCCTTGAAGCTGATCGAACAAGTCGTCGATTCTTGGAAGTGGATACCTGTTCTTCACCGTCACTTTGTTCAGTTCCCTGTAGTCGATACACATTCTCAATGCACCGTTCTTTTTCTTGACAAATAGAACCGGAGCTCCCCACGGTGACGAGCTCGGTCTGATGAAACCTTTCTCGAGAAGGTCTCGAAGTTGAACCACCATCTCTTGCATTTCGGTAGGAGCCAAACGATAAGGAGCTCGATCAATCGGAACCGCTCCCGGAATGAGGTCAATACGAAAGTCCACAACACGATCGGGCGGCAACCCGGGCAAGTCTTCCGGAAACACATCGGGAAACTCGCGTACCACCCTAACCTCTTCCAACTTCCGTTGGTCGAGTTTGGTATCGATGGCATAAGCCAAGAAAGATACACATCCTTTCACCAAACACTTCCTAGCTTTGATTACTGAAATAATCGCCACATCGCTTTTCCTTCTTTCGCCGTAGATTATAGTCGCTTCTCCGTTTGCCACAGGTAAACGGATCATTTTCTTGGAACATACAACTTCGGCCTGGTTCTTAGATAACCAGTCCATACCTACCACCACGTCGAATCCGCCAAATTGCATTGGTAATAGGTTAATGGGAAATTTCTTCCCCTTAAGCTTTAAGATGCAATCCTTAAGGATATTATGAATTAGAACTTGACCTCCATTTGCTATTTCTACCACAACAGCAATCTCTAGCATACTTTTAGACATTGCAATCCTTTGACAGAACAAATCAGATATGAACGAGTAGCTAGCACCAGAATCAAATAGCACACGCGTAGGTACGGAATTTAGAAGAAACGTACCCGACACCACATCGGTCGATGCTTTAGCTTCCTATGACGACATCTGGAAAGCCCTTCCAGTCGACCGCGGCGGTTCCATCTTCTTCCCGCTAAATCCCCCAGTCTTGAGCTTCGGGCATTCCGCCCTTACGTGCCCCGGTTCCCTACACTCAAAACATACCTGTCCCTTGAGAAGGCAATCTCGGAACGTGTGACCCGTCTTTCCACATTTGTAGCACGTCCCGGGAACAAAGTTGCAAGGACCGAAATGCTTACTTCGGCACTTGGAGCACCACTTGGCATCGCGTTTAGGATCAGCTCCTCGCTGAGCGCTGTTGTTGGCATAAAAGGGTTTCTTTGAGGGCATTGAACTTCCCTCCCACTTCCTCTTCTCGACTTGGCGACCACCCTGATCCCTGCCGAGACTGTAAGCATCCTCCATGAGTTGAGATTCTTCCATTGCCTCCCGAAGGGTGGAGGTCTTTGTCACACGAACCATCGACATCATGTCCGATGGAAGACCCTTGATGTAAGCCTTGATCTTATCTTTCTCTGTCGGGACCAGATGTCCCACAAAGCCTAGCTTGTCCATGAAGAGACGGCTGTATTCCCTCACAGACATACCTCCCTTCTTCAAATTCTGGAATTCATCCTTGATTCGGTCCAACGACCGCTCGTTACAGTACTCCTCTAGCAGTTTCTTCTTGAAGGTAGACCAAGACAATTGGTCTAGAACAGTCGGCTCCAGCGAAGCATAGTACACATCCCACCAGGTAAGAGCTATTCCCCGCAGCATTCGGGAACCAAATATCACCCTCTGTTCCTCTTTTATCGATGCAAAAACTCGTTTGCGAAAGTGTAATTTGACTTTTTTGGTCCTGCTTTTACCAGCAACAACCCGTCGGCTAAAGTCATTAGAATGTCTTTGGTCAGTCTTTTATCGATTCAAAACTTAACACCAACAAGTTTGCATTGATCTTACAGTGAAACTTTTGCTGACACGTTAAGGCAAACTTTTGTCAACATAAATAAAAGAAGGTAAATTAACAAAGACTTTTGTCGATTTATTTTTACTTTTGATGTTATTAATATTATGATTAATTAACCAAGTTTAAAACATAAACTTACAAATTAATATCAAAACATTATACAAATATATTTTAAATATAAACAAACCAACATATCTTTTAGATATATTTGACAAAATAAAATAAGAAACATGTACTAACCAATATTTGTACAGTGATCCTCGTGGACTGACTCGAATGGTTGACTACTAGTCTCAGTATCGAATATAACCGGTGGTGGAGGCGGAGGGTGCGACTCAAGGACAAAGTATGTGTTGGGAACTGAAGATGTGACCAAGTCATTAATGCTGCTAGTTCAGAGTTAGTACTGCCAGAGGATTTCAAAGTTAATACTGCTATGTATTACTACTTCTAGTAGAATTAATACTGCTAGTGGTTAGTGCTGCTTAGTAGTTAATACTGCCAAGACTCAGTTAATGCTTCCAAGGTGATTAATGCTGCTTCTGAGATAATGTGAAGATAATGTTGAAGAGATCGCGTCTGGAGATAAACATGGAAAGCTTAAAGATAATTATGAAGATTATTTTGAAGATCTTTTTATGTTTAGTAATTATCTTTTATTATTCAATGATATATAGAATAGAATAGAATTGAAAGAAAGAATAATTCAGAGTGTTTGTTCTAAAGAGAAAATCAACCTCAAGACATCGTTCCTAATTCTAAAGAAGTAGAATTTGTCTTGAAAGAGCCTGTTCTTCAAGATTGAGGTTGTGAGTGAAAAGTTTGTAACTTGAATCATTAAGTAAAGTTTGCAAGTTGTTATTCATACTGTTTTTCTGTTTATTGAATATTAAAGTGTTTTTCCACAACTTCTTTCATATTGTTTCTGAGTGTTTATAATTCTTGTTGAGAATTCGATCCTGACAAGTGGTATCAGAGCCTATTCTCTCAGAAACATTCATTCATTCATCATGGAAAACTTTGCAGAATCAAACAGTACTCTTGTCTCTAAGGTTCCAATGCTCAAACCCAATGAGTTTGACATGTGGAAGATCAGAATCAGGCAATACATTCTCCTCACTGACTACTCAATGTGGGATGTCATTGAGAATGGCCCCTCTACTGAAGGTCAGATTGGACCAGATGGGAAAAGACCTCCACCAAAGACAGATGGTGAGAGGAAGATCAGGCAGACAGAGATGAAGGCCTTGAGCACTCTACTCTTGGCCATCCCCAATGAATATCAACATCAATTCTGCAACTGCACTGATGCTCAGATTCTCTGGAATGCTCTAGAGAAAAGATTTACTGGAACTAAGAGCACCAAAAGAAATCAAAGGGATGTTCTGAAGCAGCAGTATGAGAACTTCACTTCTTCAAAGAATGAGTCTATGACTCAAACTTTTGACAGGTTCAACAAGCTTATTGGTGAACTGGCTACTGTTGGAGTGAAGATGGAGCAAGATGATATCAACAGGAAGTTCCTCAGATCTCTTGGGGATGAATGGACTATGTACACTTTCTCATATAGACAGAATGACAATCTGGAAGAGAAAGAACTAGATGATCTGTATAATGATCTAAGAGTTTTTGAATCTGAGGTAGAAGCTAAGAAGAAGCCCACTGGGTATAGTCATAATGTTGCACTTCTATCAGCATCCACTAATACTACTGCCAACCCTGAAGAAGTTAGTGTTGCTAGTGGAGTGAATTCAGAAAAAGGCACTGAAACTGTCTTTGAAGCCTTTTTGTCCAGTCACAGCAACAACTCCTTGATTAATGATGATCTGGAACAACTTCACCCTGATGATCTGGAGGAGATGGACATTAAATGGCAGATGGCCATGTTATCTATGAGGGTGAAGAAGTTTATTAAAAGAACTGGGAGGAACAACTTCTCTCAAAGAAGAGAAGATGGAGCTGGTTTTGACAAGACAAAGGTGGAATGCTATAAGTGCCACATGAAGGGACACTTTGCTAGAGAGTGCAGAAGTGGTGTGACAAATAACAACCACCAACAAGCTCAGAATGGAGGCTTCAATCAAAACAAGAACTCTGCTCAAGCCCTTGTTTCTCAACAAGGAATGGGATTTGACTGGAGTGACCAAGCTGAGGAAGCCATTCAGAATCAAGCTCTTATGGCAGAGGTGTCTGATCTCCCCTCTGAGGTAATTTCTAATCTTTGTACTCAATCTTGCATAGACACTGTCAAAAGGTACAGGGATCACAACCAAAACATGTGTGATGACCTCAAAAGATTAGAAAAGGACATAAGAGATTATGTGTTGATAGTTGAGAGGTTTGAAGAACAAATCAAAGGATTCCAAGCCAATGAACTTCATATCTTCTTAACTATTTACTACAATTTTAGTCTTTAAAAGGTCAATAGCAAATCACCACCCTTTCGATGAGTAATAGTCAACGGTCGAAGCCGTTTTCTTGAACCCTAACTAGTGACCTACTTTGTGGTCAATAACTTTGATCACTAATTTAATCAAGTTAGCGATGACTTTCAAGGTTTAGTGATGATATTATTACTTACGAAACGAGTCGACACAAACACACACCAACCACTCTAGCTTTGTCATTATCTAATTAGTTATGACCATTTTTGTATTTTGTCTTTTTTTTTAAATAACAAGAAGCAAATATATTAAAACCATAGACGCTAGCTTACAAAGTATTCAAGATTCTTTTTTTATTGTCTCTAACGCAAATTGGTGACAGACATTTATTGACGAGAAGTGGCCACCCATATTTTTGGTCACTGTAAACAACTTCAGTGTTGTCAGTGACCAAATAATTTTAATTTTCATGGATTTATCTTGTAGTCCCAAGGTCTACCGGTCAAGGTATAGTCAACACTCTTTGTACCCGTCTAGACCCACTTAGACATTTGGAGACTATCTGTGTATATCCAACCTCCATTGAACGGTGCATGTTGGAGTCCCGCATCTTCTACACTAGGATCATTTACCCTCAATACATGTTCGAACTTTCCTCTCTCCTTAAATGTAACACCCCTAAAATTTGAAAATAACAGACAATTTAAAACTTCCAAAAATCCATTAAATACATAACTAAAAACACGAATATCTAAAGTTACAAGCGAATACACAGAATAATATGTATCAGAGTTCTAACGGAACTATCTAGCCCCACAAACAGGAACAAAGTCCGACGGGTGTTACTACAATCACCAAGTCCGCTATCTTCTCAAAACTGGATGACGTCACTAAAGACATCCTACCGGAACTTCTACTCAGATCCATCTAAGACCTGATATACATGTCGATAAGAAAAAGTGTTAGGCTTAACGCCTAGTGAGTTAAAGCAGTTTAATCATTTATAAAACATAAACATTATTAAAACAAATAACTCACGCTAAAGGATTCCGTTCTTGAAAACATAAGATATAAAAGGTTTTACTTTCAAATCACGTCTCTACTCACATCGTTTTAAGCAAATAAACGCCATTTAATATCTCCCAAGTTCTTTCAAGCACCCAATAAAACGTTTCATAGTGGGTCAACATCATTTTTGGTGGCCAAAATTCCCAACATAACGTTGTAAATCATTTATAACATTTAGCAACTCAATAAACTCAAGAACACCAAAGTTGTAACACCCCAGAAATTCAATTCAGGTAAGTGCTCATTCTCGTAATCTCGAAATTCTATGTTAAAATGGTAGATGTGAATGTTATTGGCCTCATAATTGTTATAACTCAACTACACATATAAGAACTGCTAATAAGTCGATCACAAGAGGTCTGTTATGGGGTTGGTTGAGATTTTCGGGCCTCGGGGACTTGGTGCGACAGTGACAAGCTATTATGCCCATGAGCACTATAGGGGACTTGGTGCGACAGTAATAAAAAACCTAACTTGTGAGTTTCTTCTAACCATTTTCAAATGAGATACATGTCTTGGGTGTTTATTTGTCATTACTTCATATACATGTATAAATCTGATCATCTGATAAGTTTGACCTAACTGCTACTTTTGTGATTATTGGGGATTTTGGCTATTGTTCATCATGTGGAATTTGATGGGATTATTATTGACATTATTTGGTCATGATTGTGTAATATCATGGGATTTATGTATATCATTCTTGACCTTACATATTTTAGAGTTTTGTACCAAAAATGTGATTGGGACTATGTGAAGTCTTATACATGCATCTATTTGACATGAGTTATGATAGTGGATGGGAATTTCACGTATGTCGGATGAACTATGAGTATACGCTAGGAGGATGTAGTCTTAGGGTGCCACCATGACGGTATGCACCTAGACCTCCGTCATTTGAAGTAATGCTTGGGAGATAGTCATTAAATGTGTCGGGCCTTCAGGATGTTGCTCAAGTGAGTGAACATCAAGGTGCATTGAGTTGAGGTGGAACTCATTAGTGTGATGGGTCTCCCCCATTGATTCTTGTATGGTCTTTATGTCTATAAATGATTAAAATACTTATGCCTTGATTATTTTTCAACTCACTAGGCTCGTTTGGCCTAACACTTGATTGGTTTGATGTGTATCTCAGGTTCTAGCGGCTCGACCGCCAAGAAGGTTTAGCGGGCCTTTAGAATATGAGCTTGAGATCTTTTGGGACGCCATTATAGAAGATGATTATTTTGGTCGTAGATGACAACCAATTGTAATCTTATTTCTCGTTTAGGAATTAGATTGAGAGGTTGTTATCCTCATTGCTTTGTTATTACAAACTTGTAATTATACAGGCGTATATTGTTCTTTTTGAGCGAGCTCATGCTTTGGCATTAAATTGATTACCATATTTCAATTTTCCGGAAATTTTTGTTTGTCCTATTTTTGAGGTGTTACAAGTTGGTATCAGAGCTCTAGTTTAAGTGAACTAGGTGTCAACTCTAGTATGCCTAGACTTAGACTGTAGGTGCCTATGACATCACTGTCCATATAGGTAGAGCATTCCTAGGTGGGGAGAGTATTAGGATTACGGAAGTGCATTGATTGAAATTTGTAATGATGACAACGAGGATTCTTATGTAAAGTACGTTTACAATTTCACTTGGCCAGTGTTGTTCTGAATTTATGATTACGTGAGGATGCTTGGGATTGTTATTATGATGATTAATCTTTGTAGTGGTACGTATTGAACCGTTTATCTTCTAAAGAATTAACCGGTATGATCTTTATCATGTGTGATAGCTCACAATGGTAAACACGAGGAGTCGGGTTGGGGCTACCGAGGATGCAAATGAGGCAAGTGTAACCGCCCTGGAAACTACAAAACAATCAAACCCAACGACAAACCGTGTCGTCCAACCGGTTCCCCAGATGCTAGAAGGGATTGTAGACGAAGTTCCTCAAGTGAACATGGAAACCGAGAATCCAGTTATTCAAGTGGTAGACCCTCAATCGGTCCTATTGTCTAGAATAATGCAGATGATGAGTTCCACGATGGACAAGCGGGATGAGAAATTTATGAAGTTGTTGGAAGACCAAGACATAAGACGCTAGGTGGTGCCCCAAGTGCAAGAGTAAATATTTCGGGCCTTGTAATTCGAAACCCTTTTCTAGCGATATGGAGTGTTTCAAGTGTGGGAGAAAGGACCACATGAAACGGGATTGCCCCTCCCGTGGAGTTTGTTACGAGTGCCGTGATCCAGGGCACATCAAGAGAGATTGTACCAAGTTAGCAAGGGGTAACCAAGGGGTTCCAAGCGGGGTTACGCCAAAGAGAGAAATCCAACCGAAAGCTCTAAGTCAGGCTTTCCAAATGACGGCGGATGAAGCGAGAGTGACGGAGGATGTCGTGTCGAGTACGTTTCTAGTGAACTCTCTACCTACCCGCGTTTAATTTGATTCTAGCGCCAATCGATCCTCTGTGTCCACTTCGTTTTGCAAGAATTTCTCTATTACTGCTAGTTCGTTATCTGATGCTTTAGTGGTAGAGGTAGCCAATGGAGAGCATTTGTTAGTTCGAGAATGCTTTGAGGGGTGTACCTTAAAACTAGACGGGGAGTCATTTGTGATAGATTTCTTACCAGTGGATATTGGGGGGTTTGATGTGATTGTCGGGATGGATTGGCTATCCAAACACGATGCCGGTATATTTTGCTCTAAGAAATTAATTTGAGTACCCTTGCCTAAGGGTGGAGAAGTGATAGCCTACGGAGAGAAGAATCGAAAAGACAACATGATTATCTCATCACTCAAGGCACGAAAGAGCCTAGCCAAGGGATGTGCTTCGTACTTGGCCTACGTAATCGACGCGAAATTGGAAAAGAAGAAGGTGGAAGATGTGGACGTGGTGGGCGAATACCCGGATGTCTTCCCGGAATATCTACCCGGACTACTACCGGAACGACAAGTAGAATTTCATATCAACCTCACTCCGGGTGCCGCACCGATTGCTCGTGCTCCTTATCGTCTCGCCCCGACGGAAATGCAAGAGATGATGACGCAATTACAAGAACTTCTTGAGAAGGGACTCATACAACCGAGCTCGTCGTCGTGGGGAGCTCCGGGGTTATTCGTAAAAAAGAAGGATGGGTCTATGCGGATGTGTATCGACTACCGTGAACTCAACAAGGTCACCGTTAAGAACAAGTATCCGCTTCCTTGGATCGACGACCTCTTCGATCAACTTCAAGGGGCGGGGTGTTTCTCCAAGATAGACTTGCGGTCCGGTTTCCATCAAGTGCGGGTGAAGGAGAGCGATATTCCGAAGATGGCGTTTCGGACGAGATACGAGCACTATGAGTTCCTAGTCATGCCATTTGGATTGACTAATGCACCGGCCGTCTTTATGGACTTGATGAACTGGGTATGTCGACCTTTCTTGGACAAATCGGTCATAGTCTTTATAAATGACATTATGATCTACTCTCGGGATGAGATGGAACATCGACAACATTTGCGAGAAGTCTTAGAGATTCTTCGGAAGGAAAGTTGTTTGCAAAGTTTTCGAAATGTGAATTTTGGATCCAAGAAGTCCAGTTCTTGGGCCATGTGGTATCCAAGTACGGAGTGAAAGTGGACCCGGCGAAGATAAAAGCGATGATGAATTGGGAGCCACCGACGAGTCCAACAGAGATAAGGAGTTTTTTGGGCTTAGCTGGTTACTACCGGCGGTTTATTCAAGATTTTTCAAAAATCTCCTTTCCACTCACATTGTTAACAAGGAAGAACGTTAAGTTCTTATGGACTGAGACGCAAGAGAAATCCTTTCGTACCCTCCAAAAGAAGTTATGCGAGGCACCGATCCTATCCTTACCCGAAAGATCTGAAGAGTTCGTAGTTTATAGCGACGCCTCTGAATTGGGTCTCGGGTGCGTTTTGATGCGAAGGGGGAAAGTGATGGCGTATGCATCACGACAACTCAAAGACCACAAGAAGAATTACCCTACGCATGACTTGAAGTTAGTAGCGGTGGTATTTGCCTTGAAACATTGGCGACATTATCTCGACGGGACGAAGTGTACTTTATTCACCGATCATAAGAGCTTGAAGTATATATTCGATCAAAAAGACCTCAACATGAGACAAATAAGGTGGTTAGAGCTTTTGAAGGATTACGATTGTGAGTTGCTGTACCACCCCGGTAAAGCCAACGTGGTGGCGGATGCTTTGAGTCGAAAGAGTTACGAGAGTGGGAGCAAGGTAATTTTATCCAGAATTGACGTAATATCATGTTTAATGGAGGACATCAAGAGAAGTCAAACGGAAGCACTTCGCGAAGAAAACCTCAAGATCGAAGTCATGGTCAAGCAACGGGAGGTACTAACGGAATATAGTCGCGGCCTAAAGCTATTACAAGGAAGGATTTGGGTGCCGAAGATTGGGGGAAACAGTAAGTTGCTCTTGGCGGAGGCTCACAAGTCAAAGTACTCCATACATTCTGGTAGCACCAAGATGTATAGAGATTTGAAACTTCATTACTGGTAGCCGGTTATTAAGCTTTATGTGGACAACTATGTGGAAAGATGCGTCACTTGCCTTCAAGTCAAAGCGGAGCATCAGAGACCTTATGGAAGCTTGCAACCGTTGGCCATTCCGGAATGGAATTGAGATCATATCACGATGAACTTCGTCACCAAACTACCGAAAACCTTGAGGGGTCATGACACCATTTGGGGTGGTGGTGGATAGACTCACGAAAAGCGCGCACTTCTTGGCGATGCGAGAGATGTTACCGATGGACAAGTTAGCTAAGCTCTACATCGATGACATGGTGTCACGACATGGTGTTCCACTATCAATAGTTTTGGATCGGGATAGTTGGTTCACTTACGAGTTTTGGGACGGGTTGCAAAAGGAGATGGGCACGAAAGTCAAGTTGAGCACGACCTACCATCCTCAAACTGACGGTCAAAGTGAGAGGATGATCCAAACCCTCGAGGACATGCTTCGGTCTTGTGTTATAGATTCGGAGGAAATTGGGATTCGCACTTGCCATTAGTGGAATTCACGTACAATAATAGTTATCACTCGACCATCAGGATGACACTGTTCGAAGTGCTCTATGGACGTAAGTGTAGGACGCCAGTGTGTTGGCTCGAGGCGAGAGAAAATCAATTTGCGGGACCTGAAATAGTACAAGAAATGGCGGATAAGGTGAAAGGTATCCGAGAGCGGTTGAAGGTGGCCCAAGACCGACAAAAGAGTTATGCAGACAAAAATCGAAGACCGGTCGAGTTCCAAGTGGGAGAACGGGTTATGTTGAAGGTGTCACCATGGAAGGGGATCATTCGTTTTAGAAAGCGAAGAAAACTTAGTCCTCATTTTCTTGGACCCTTCACTATTTTGGAGAAGGTTGGACTCCAAGCCTATAGATTGGACTTGCCACCGGAAATGGACGACATCCAGGTAAGTGCTCATTCTTATAATCTCGAAATTCTATGTTAAAATGGTAGATGTTAATGTTATTAGCCTCATATTTGTTATAACTCAACTACACATATAAGAACTGCTAATAAGTCGATCACAAGAGGTCTATTATGGTGTTGGTTGAGATTTTCGGACCTCAGGTAATTGGTGCGATCGTGACAAGCGATTGTGCCCATGGGCACTATCGCGAGTCACAATCGCCGGGAACATACAGAAGGTGGGAGTCGAGGTGCGACCTTGCCACCGCGATAATGCCCTTAGGCAAAGTCGCAGGGCATTCTCGCCCTGTGTGTACGGTAGGTGGGTGTTCGGGTGCGACTATGCCCCATGCGACAGTGCCAATGGCATTGTCCCCGGGCATTGTCGCCGACGAGTACTGTGGGTATAAAAACACCTTCCAGCCGGGTTTCTTGCATTTATTTCACTTTTTCTACTTGAGAGTCGATAGTAGAGGGCTTCGGGGCGATTTTCTTCCACAAAACCCTAGCCACATTCATTTCAAGCTCTTGAGGTTGGTGGACTTTGGGAGGAGCATTCAAGGCTTCATTTAAAGCTAACTAGTGGGGATTTTTCCTCAACTTCTCATCTCCTCAACTCTTAAAGTTAGATAACTTTTCTAGGTTTTGAACCAAAACCTAACTTGTGAGTTTCTTCTAACCATTTTCAAATGAGATACATGTCTTGGGTGTTTATTTGTCATTACTTCATATACATGTATAAATCTGATCACCTGATAACTTTGACCTAATTGCTACTTTTGTGATTATTCGGGATTTGGATATTGTTCATCATGTGGACTTTGATAGGACTATTATTGACATTGTATGGTCATGATTGTGTAATATCATGGGATTTATGTACATCATTCTTGAACTTACATAATTTAGAGTTTTGTACCTAAAATGTGATTGGGACTATGTGAAGTCTTATACATGCATCTATTTGACATGAGTTATGATAGTGGATGGGAATTTCACGTATGTCACATGAACTACGAGTATACACTAGGAGGATGCAGTCTTAGGGTGCCATCATGACGTTATGCACCTAGACCTCCGCCATTTGAAGTAATGCCTGGGAGGTAGTCTTTAAATGTGTCGGACCTTCGGGATGTTGCTCAAGTGAGTGAACATCAAGATGCATTGACTTGAGGTGGAACTCATTAGTGTGATGGGTATCCCCCATTGATTCCTGTATGGTCTTTATGTCTATAAATGATTAAAATACTTATGCCATGATTATTGTTCAACTCACTAGGCTCGTTTGGCCTAACACTTGATTGGTTTGATGTATATCTCAGGTTCTAGCAGCGCAACCGCCAAGAAGGTTTAGCGGGTCTTTAGACTGTGAGCTTGGGAGCTTTTGGGACGCCATTATAGAAGATGATTATTTTGGTCGTAGATGACAACCAATTGTAATCTTATTTCTCGTTTAGGAATTAGATCGAGAGGTTGTTATCATCATTGCTTTGTTATTACAAACTTGTAATTATAAAGGCGTATATTGTTCTTTTTTAGCGATCTCATGCTTTGGCATTAAATTGATTTCCTTATTTCAATTTTCCAGAAATTTTTGTTTGTCTCATTTTTGAGGTGTTACAAAAGTGCCCAATACATCTTTAAGTATGAAGCGAACACATGAATGTAGGTTTAAAACATAAAACATTAATATTTTGATATGTATATAGTTTTGTAAAGCAACTTAAACTCACCTTGCTAGATTTAGACCAAATCTAGATTTTACCCATAAAGCTTGAGCTCCTAGAATGAGATATTGAACACCTCCACTAGCTCCAAGTTTCCACCACAAAAGGAAAGGAAAGATAACCTTGAAACCCAAATTAATTAGGTGAAGGAAAAGAAGGGGTTACCTTGATTGTAGCTTGAATACACCCACAAAACACTTCTAGATCACTAATGTGACCTCAAATCCCAAAGCATTAAAGGAATGGGAAAAGGGTTTGGTAAAACCCTAGAAACTTGAGGATTCTAGAAATGGGGAAAACTGATAAAAACTCTTAGTGTAGCAATCCAAACCTCACCATTAGAGAGGTCCAAACATGAAGAAATAAGGAAGATGGAGCCTTGGATGAACCTAGATCGACATTGGAGAGGTTTGAGGAGTTGAGAGACAATTTGGGATGGAAGGATGAGAAGTTATGAAGAAAATCTCTCAAAAATCAAACTTATCAACCTCCTGGACCCGACAGGCGACATTGCCATGCGATAGTGACAATGTCTCTATCGCATGTCACAATCGTCGAGCTCGTACCGCGACCCTCCCCCTCTTAGCGACTATTCCCCGCGATTGTGACCAATGTCATAGTCGCGGGCATACTCGCTTGACCTGTACCGAGTCTCTCTTTTCATCCGTAACTATGCCTAGCAATTGTGCCCTCTGGCACTGTCGCCGGGCATGGTCGCACGATGCTTTCTCGACCCGAAAACGACCCTTTTTACATCTGAAGGTTTCCGATCCGATGAACGACTTTTGCAAGGAATTAACTTGTCCGTAACCGCAACTATGGCTTTCCAAGGATCACAAAATACTGGCTTAATCTTGATAAAACTCCGGGTGTTACATTAAAGGCTCTTTTGGATAGAAATCTAACAAGTCCGAAATATCAGTTAAGGCCCAATGAAAACCTTTAAAGCCCGAAAGATCAGATTAAAGTTCGGTAGAATTAATTAAACCCTAATAGATCCATTTAAAACCCAATAAAACCCTTTAAGTCCCGATAGATCCATTAAGGCCCAATGAAACCCTTTACAGCCCAATAGAACTCTTTAAAGTCTGATAGATCCATTAGGGCCCAATGAAACCCTTTAAAGCCCGAAAGATCAGTTAAGGCCCAATGAAAACCTTTAAAACCCAATAGAACTCCTTAAAGCCCAATAGACCCGTTAAGGCCCAATGAAAACCTTTAAAGGCCAATTGAACTGATTAAAGTTCGGTAGAATTAATTAAACCCCAATAGATTCATTAAAACCCAATAGAACCCTTTAAAGTCCGATAGATTCATTAAGGCCCAATGAAACCCTTTAAAGCCCGAAAGATCAATTAAAGCCCAATGAAAACCTTTAAAGGCCAATATAACCGATTAAACCTTTCATGACTTATTATAGCGTAATAACACCAAAGCTTAGTAAGAACCAATATATACCAACAAAACCTTTCATGACTTATTGAGGCCCAATAACAATGATAGTGACTTAATACGTGTTTGTCTGCAAATATGTACTACATATATGCATGTAATGTGTATTGGGATCAAATGGATCCTTTAAAGCCCAATCGATCCATGTGGATCCGTTAATAGCCTAACTGATCCGTTAAAGCGCAAATGAATTCAGTAAAACTGAAATGGAACCATTAAAGACCAAGTGGATCCATTAAAGCCTAAATGGATCCATTAAAGCCCAATTGATCCGTTAAAGCCCAAGTGGATGCATTGAAATTCAACCAATCCATTAAAGTCCAACAGGATCCATTAAATCCTAATTGGGTTCATTAAAGCCCAAGTGGATCCATTAAAGTATAAATGGATCCATTAAATCCCACTGATACATTAAAGCCCAAGTTGATGTTGAATATTTTTGAAGACTTGAAGGTTAGATTTGTACGATTTTATTTGGCGTGGTCTCGTAGATAGATCTGAACTATGACTAAGATAGAAGAACTTGAGAATTGATAGAAAAGGCGAGCCGCTAAAAGTTTAAAATCATAAAAAAAAAGAAGTAAAAACGTACAAGTTTTAGTCGGGTTGGTCGGGTTACTTTGGGCCTAACTCGTTTCCAACCCAATAGATGCGGTTTGATTTAAATTAAAACATTATACAAGTTATTACATTTTCAATTACCTATATTTATTTATATTTTTGACCTTAGACAACAAAGAAACAAGAAAATATGTTGCCTAAGATAACTTTCATTGATTTTAAAAAAACATTATACAAGTTATTAAATTTTCGACTACCTATATTTAGTTATATTTTTTACCTTAGGCAACATAGAAACTAGAAAATATGTTGCCTAAGATAACTTTCATTCATTTAAAAAAAATATTATACAAGTTATTACATTTTCAACTACCTATATTTATTTATATTTTTGACCTTAGACAAAATAGAAACAAGAAAATATGTTGCCTAAGATAACTTTCATTGATTTAAAAAAAATATTATACAAGTTATTAAATTTTCGATTACCTATATTTATTTATATTTTTGACCTTACGCAACATAGAAACAAGAAAATATGTTGCCTAAGATAACTTTCATTTATTAAAAAATAACATTATAAAACTAAGGCAACATAAGGGAAAATGTTGCTTAAGATAGTTGAGGCAACATATAATTATTCATATGTTGCATAAGGTCTGACTTAGGCAACATAGAATTACATGTTGCCTAAGAGAAAACTTAGGCAACATATATTAGCCTTTGTTGCCTAAGCTTCTCTTAAGCAACATAGCCAATTAACATATGTTGTCTAAGACAACATTTGGTGTAGTGATTGGGGTTAAATGGCATGCAAGGATTGGAGAAGAAACACCAATCTACCGACTTTTTTCCTTTTTAAAATTTTAAATGAACTTAAGATTTGGTTCTACAAAGAATTTAGAGCAAATTACACTTTTAGTCATGTTGTTGTCACATACTATACAGGATTTTTCCTTAAATTGAAATAATTACAATCGAATTGCGCTTTTTTCTTTCCTGGAATATGTGAGTTTTTCTACATTTGAGTGGTTTCATGTTGTTATGTTATTTTGTTGATGAGAAGGTATAATCGAATTATGCTTTTTTCTATCATAGATTGTCCTTGATAAGCATGTTCATTAATGGTTGTAATGTGTTTATTGTCTACATATGCGAAAGAGGAATCATGAAAGTATGAACAATAGGTTATCTCTTCTAATGAAGAGTGGAAAGCACACTCTTGGTTACAAGATTGTGCTTGAGTTTCTTGGGGACTCTAAAGGTGGACTTAAGTTTAGATTAGCTTATCTTTGGTTTGTGATGAATTGAATGAATCTTTTGAGGTATTGAAATTAATAGGCATGTAAAGTGATTTTCCATCTTTTTATGGTATTTATTTAATGTATGGAACCATAGGTAAACCAATATTTATTTCTAATGAATTGTCTACCTTCTACGAAATCTGAGATTGAGGACTATCCCATGATTGTCAAGGTTTGCGTCCAGCATTACAATGGAAGTAAGTGCATCATTGTTTTTATATTCTTTTTGTTTGGTCTAGTATTACTATAATTTATGGGAATTGTTGGGTGTTATCGAACATGGAATCTTATATATGTGTGAATGACTAAGATTACTTCTCTATTTCTCATATATTTACCATTTCTCAAATGAACCTCTCCCTATATATATATATATATATATATATATATATATGTCGTTTTAAGCTTTGTTACATCTTGTGTTTTCAATTGAGTCTGTTGTAGCCTTTCATTAGTGTACGACGAAGGATTCTTGTCTTATCATGATTAAGGGTCCGTTGACTTATGCTTATGTCCACTTTTGTAAACATGTCAATTATCCTTTTCACCTGTTCGTAAACATGTCAATCATGTGCATCGCCACACATCATGTTAGTTTTTCTTTCATTCCTTGTATTTTAATTATTATTTGTTGTTTTGATGGTTTCATCCTCTTTGTGTACATATATAGGTGATGAGAATAAAGCAAATTCCAACGGAAGAAGCCAATACTTGTTGGTCCCTTCAAAATTGAAGAAGTGATCTTCAAGATGGTAAATACTTGTTGCTCTTGGACAAACACATATTTTACATTACTTTGTTTTAGTTTTTTCAATATGTTTGTTTAAATTTCATAAATACTTGATGGTGTCAAATTATTGGTTAAAGAAAATACATCATAACATAGAAAAATCGTTGGCGTTCATTATAAATTGTTGTTTACGTTTTTTTGTGGTAGGTTTTGGTTATCCAAATGCAAGAGATACAAGAGATGAGAAACGCCAAGGATATGAGAGATGAGAAACCACTGAAGAAGCAATGCCTTTTGTTTATCTAAAAGATATTTGTGTAATGGTTTGTTATTAATTTGTTAGTTTACGTTTTAAACTTGGTTAATTAATCAAAATATTAATAACATCAAAAGTAAAAATAAATCGATAAAAATCTTTGTTAATTTACCTTCTTTTATATATGTCAACCAAAGTTTGCCTTTAACGTGTCGGCAAATGTTTCACTATAAGATCAATACAAACTTTTTGGTGTATTTTCCGAAAGATTGAGGAAAGATACACTACTAAATAAAAGACTTTTTCCGGCGAAATTTTCCGAAAGATTTTTCTGCCGGAAATTTTCGACGGATTTCCGATGGAAGTCAAACGGTTCAACCCACTTTGACTTTCGCCGGAAATCTGTCATAAATTTATTTATATTTTATTTTTTTTAAAAAATCAATTATTTTCGACGGATTTCCGACAGAATATAATTTTTTTTATTTGTTTCTTTTTAATTATAATTAATTATTTATTTTGGCGGATTTTCGGTGGATTTTAATTAGTTAGTTATTTTTTTAAAAGAATTAAAAAAATAAAAAATAAAAATCAGTCGGAAATCCGCCGAAAAATTTATAAAACTTCCGGCGGATTTTCGCCCGATATTTTGTATTTTAAAAAAATAAAAAGAAAAACCGGCCGAACACCCTATTTAAAAATAAAAATGTATTTTTTCTTAAAAATTTTAGAAAATAAAAAACGGCCGCCGAAAATTCAAAGAATTTATAAAAAAAATTTAAAAGGCCGCTGAAAATCCGCAGGGCATTAACTTCTCCGTAACCGCAACTAAGGTTTTCCAAGGATCACAAAATACTGGCTTAATCTTGATAAAACTCCAGGTGTTACATTAAAGGCTCTATTGGAGAGAAATCTAACAAGTCAACATATTCTTATAGTGACTATGTGAAACATCCCACAAGACTTGATAGACGATGCTTAAACACCATGGAAGCTATCCTTGGCCTTATATATTGATGCATCATACGATAAGTGAAAGAAGGTTGATCTTGTTGATTTTACGAATACCCATGAAAAATCTCTTCTGAACTCCCATTGCATTTCAAATCATTTCAATTCCACACAATCACGTTAACTAAAGGCATATCTTGACCAAATAGGAACAATTAAGCCAACTTTTGGCTTGGATCAAGAGTTTTAATAGGAATAAGAGTTAGCTTATCCTGGGATGTTTTCTCTTATATAACTAGTTGAGACTCGGAGGCAACTTGGTTCGATTATATGGGACCGGATACTAGACATAGGACGTTATTGTAATCCTAATGAATGAGTATGACTGGGATCCTCGGGTGCCCTCCCCCACATCTATGTACCATTCGACGTTGTTTGTGGCCATGGGTCCAATATTGAGCTCACAACTCGGAAAGTGGCTTAATCTTGTGTTCCGCCAAAATCCTTGGAAATCGGGTTTCCCCCGTCATCGTAAGATGCTTTTCGGACCGCAAGGCCCTTATATGATTAATTGTCAAGTTTTACCTTTCTAATTTAATGAAAATCTATTTATCAATATTTCCTTCATTTCCAAGTTACGATTATGAAATGTTTTGTAACACCCTAAAAATAGGGATAACAAAAATCCGAAAAACGGACATACGGTGTGTAATATTGCCATGGCAAGAGCCTCCCAAAATGGGGAAAATACACAAACCTGTTTAAATACAGTCGTAATTTAAACGGATAATAAATATCAACCAACAATTCTAATTCGATAACTAGAAAATAGATTACAAACGGGGTGTCATTTATAAACCCAAATGTTCTTCTACAAATAGTAAGTCCAAAGCAATTTCCCCAATCTCTCACCCAATTAACTATGCCAGCTTAGAACCGGTGCCGCTAGAACCTGAGATACACATCGACACCAAACAAGTGTTAGGCCAAAAAGCCTAGTGAGTTGAACAAGAAATAGCATAATAGAGCATATACAATTCTAATCACCAGTTAACCAATTTTCAACATGTATGGAGTCAACGTGGGAGACCCATAGCACCAATCAAGTTCCACCCAAAGAGACAATGTACATTAATGCCAACTACTAAGAGTGACATCCAAAGGCTCGGCACATCCGAGGACTACAACCATGGCATTACCCTGAATGGTGGAGGTCTAGGCACATACCCACACGGTGGCACCCAAGACTACATCCTCCTAGTGTCTACTGACTTAGTTCGTCCAACATAAAATATATAGGAGGTCTATGAGGTGTATTTCAACTAAATATAATTTAATACCAACCATGGGTACAATATCACCATCCTAACCATGTGAGCCCAACATAGGACCCAAATATCCACATAAACATTTTGTAGATACAACATCACCAAGAGAATATTCCAAATGGAAATTATCATCATATACCAAAACATGTATTCATTAATCATGTCAAAATACTCATTGTGGCATACGTAAGGAAAACCCCAAATACTTACACAAAATAGAGTAAACCATGGGATGATACCTATAAACATATTCCTCACATAATTTCATAAGAATACCATTAAATATTTGAACACATGGAGGTGAACATTTTGAGCAAATATGCGATAATAATAACAAGTAAGCAAATATGATGTGTATCCAGTTTTAACAAAAGTTTAGTAAACTCACAATCTAGGTTTTGAACCAAAACCTAGAAAATATGGAACCTGGTTTTGAGAAGATGAGGCTTGGAGAAGATGAAGATCTTGAAGGATACTTCAACATAACCACTTGGATGAATCTTCAATGATGACTTAATGCTCTCACAAACCCAAAACCTAGAAATTATGAGGTAGGAGATGAAGATCCCAAAAATCAAGCTTTTGATACTTGGAGAAGATGAATATGGAGATGGTGGAGAAGCATCCAAACCGAAACCTTGGATGATGCTCTTAACTTTAGCAATAAATGGTGAAGGTTTGGTGGTTGAAGAAACCCTAGAGGGAGTAAATGAAGAGCGAGGGTTTTGGGGAGAGAATACTTGGAGATAGAAATGAGAAGTGATTGAATTTTGGGAAAAAATCGCATTTAACCCGAGTTGGGCCTTCTGATGCCACACACGGCCCGTGCGTATTTTGTGAAGAAAAGGCGCACGACCCGTGCGTCCCACAGACCACGAAAATCTACCCCTTTTTCTTCTTTTCTTCTTCTTATTTGGCAAAACAAAATTCGGGGTGTTACAATCCTCCCCACCTAAAAAGGATTTCGTCCTCGAAATCTTACCCTACATTAAACAGCTGCGGATGACGCTTTTTCATATCATCTTCCGACTCCCAAGTAATGTTAGCACCCCGATGATGCTTCCATTGGACTTTAAGCATGACCACGTTCTTATGCCTCAACTTCTTCACTTTCGATTCTAAAATCGCCTCCGATTCTTCCACACAACGATTCCTATTGTCCACCCGAATTTCCGACAAAGGAATCACGCTTTCCTCCTCGGCTAGACACTTTCGAAGGTAACATACGTAAAATGTAGGATGTATTCCATCCATTTCCGGTGGTAAATCCAACCGGTAGGCTTGTAAGCCAACTTTTTCCAAAATAACAAAAGGTCCAAGGAAACGAGGACTAAGCTTCCCACGCTTCCTAAACCGGATAATCCCCTTCCTTGGAGATAATTTCAACATGACACGGTCGCCCACTTGAAACTCGACCGATCTTCTTTTCTTGTCCGCATAGCTTTTCTGTCGGTCTTGTGCCGCCTTCAGTCTATCCCGTAGCTCTTTCACCTTGTCCGCCGTTCTTGAACTATTTCCGGTCCGGAAAATTGCTTCTCGCCCGCTTCTAGCCAACAAACCGGGGTTCTACACTTCCGTCCATACAATGCCTCGAACGGTGCCATTCCAATACTAGAATGGTAGCTGTTGTTGCAACCGCCAAGAAGGTTTAGCGGGTCTTTAGTCTGTGAGCTTGGGAGCTTTTGGGACGCCATTATAGAAGATGATTATTTTGGTCGTAGATGACAACCAATTGTAATCTTATTTCTCGTTTAGGAATTAGATCGAGAGGTTGTTATCATCATTGCTTTGTTATTACAAACTTGTAATTATAAAGGCGTATATTGTTCTTTTTTAGCGATCTCATGCTTTGGCATTAAATTGATTTCCTTATTTCCATTTTACAGAAATTTTTGTTAGTCCCATTTTTGGGGTGTTACAAAAGTGCCCAAGACATCTTTAAGTATGAAGCGAACACATGAATGTAGGTTTAAAACCCAAAACATTAATATTTTGATATGTATATAGTTTTGTAAAACAACTTAAACTCACCTTGCTAGATTTAGACCAAATCTAGATTTTACCCATAAAGCTTGAGCTCCTAGAATGAGATATTGAACACCTCCACTAGCTCCAAGTTTCCACCACAAACTTTAGCTACAAATATTCCTAAGCTAAACTAATCCCAACAAAAGGAAAGGAAAGATAACCTTGAAACCCAAATTAATTAGGTGAAGGAAAAGAAGGGTTTACCTTGATTGTAGCTTGAATACACCCACAAAACACTTCTAGATCACTAATGTGACCTCAAATCCCAAAGCATTAAAGGAATGGGAAAAGGGTTTGGTAAAACCCTAGAAACTTGAGGATTCTAGAAATGGGTAAAGCAGATGAAAACTCTTAGTGTAGCAATCCAAACCTCACCAATAGAGAGGTCCAAACATGAAGAAATAAGGAAGATGGAGCCTTGGATGAACCTAGATCGACATTGGAGAGGTTTAAGGAGTTGAGAGACAATTTGGGATGGAAGGATGAGAAGTTATGAAGAAAACCTCTCAAAAATCAAACTTATCAGCCTCCTGGACCCGACAGGCGACATTGCCATGTGATAGTGACAATGTCTCTATCGCATGTCACAATCGTAGAGCTCGTACGGTGACCCTCCCCCCTCCTAGCGACTATGCCCGGTGATTGTGACCAATGTCACAGTCGCGGGCATACTCGCCTGACCTGTACCGAGTCTCTCTTTTCATCCGTGACTATGCCTGGCATTTGTGCCCTCCGGCACTGTCGCCGGGCATGGTCGTAGGATGCTTTCTCGACCCGAAAACGACCCTTTTTACATCTGAAGGTTCCCGATCCGATGAGCGACTTTCGCAAGGCATTAACTTGTCCGTAACCGCAACTAAGCTTTCCAAGGATCACAAAATACTGGCTTAATCTTGATAAAACTCCGGGTGTTACATTAAAGGCTCTTTTGGAGAGAAATCTAACAAGTCCGAAATATCTGTTAAGGCCCAATGAAAACCTTTAAAGCCCGAAAGATCAGATTAAAGTTTGGTAGAATTAATTAAACCCTAATAGATCCATTTAAAACCCAATAAAACCCTTTAAGTCCCGATAGATCCATTAAGGCCCAATGAAACCCTTTACAGCCCAATAGAACCCTTTAAAGTCTGATAGATCAATTAAGGCCCAATGAAACCCTTTAAAGCCCGAAAGATCAGTTAAGGCCTAATGAAAACCTTTAAAGGCCAATTGAACCGATTAAAGTTCGGTAGAATTAATTAAACCCCAATAGATTCATTAAAACCCAATAGAACCCTTTAAAGTCCGATAGATTCATTAAGGCCCAATGAAACCCTTTAAAGCCCGAAAGATCAGTTAAAGCCCAATGAAAACCTTTAAAGGCCAATATAACCGATTAAACCTTTCATGACTTATTATAGCGTAATAACACCAAAGCTTAGTAAGAACCAATATATACCAACAAAACCTTTCATGACTTATTGAGGCCCAATATCACTGATAGTGACTTAATACGTGTTTCTCTGCAAATATGTACTACATATATGCATGTAATGTGTATTGGGATCAAATGGATCCTTTAAAACCCAATCAATCCATGTGGATCCGTTAAAAGCCTAACCGACCCGTTAAAGCCCAAATGAATTCAGTAAAATCGAAATGGAACCATTAAAGCCCAAGTGGATCCATTAAAGCCTAAATGGATCCATTAAAGCCCAACCGATACATTAAAGCCCAATTGATCCGTTAAAGCCCAAATGGATGCATTGAAATTCAACCGATCCATTAAAGTCCAACTGGATCCATTAAATCCTAATTGGGTTCATTAAAGCCCAAGTGGATCCATTAAAGTATAAATGGATCCATTAAATCCAACTGATACATTAAAGCCCAAGTTGATGTTGAATATTTTTGAAGACTTGAAGGTTAGATTTGTACGATTTTATTTGGCGTGGTCTCGTAGATAGATCTGAACTATGACTAAGATAGAAGAACTTGAGAAGTGATAGAAAAGGCGAGCCGCTAAAAGTTTAAAATCATAAAAAAAGAAGTAAAAACGTACAAGTTTTAGTCGGGTTGGTCGGGTTACTTTGGGCCTAACTCGTTTCCAACCCAATAGATGTCGTTTGATTTAAATTAAAACATTATACAAGTTATTACATTTTCAATTACCTATATTTATTTATATTTTTGACCTTAGACAACATAGAAACAAGAAAATATGTTGCCTAAGATAACTTTCATTGATTTTAAAAAAACATTATACAAGTTATTAAATTTTCGACTACCTGTATTTAGTTATATTTTTTACCTTAGGCAACATAGAAACTAGAAAATATGTTGCCTAAGATAACTTTCATTCATTTAAAAAAAACATTATACAAGTTATTACATTTTCAACTACCTATATTTATTTATATTTTTGACCTTAGACAAAATAGAAACAAGAAAATATGTTGCCTAAGATAACTTTCATTGATTTAAAAAAAATATTATACAAGTTATTAAATTTTCGATTACCTATATTTATTTATATTTTTGACCTTACGCAACATAGAAACAAGAAAATATGTTGCCTAAGATAACTTTCATTTATTAAAAAATAACATTATAAAACTAAGGCAACATAAGGGAAAATGTTGGTTAATATAGTTAAGGCAACATATAATTATTCATATGTTGCATAAGGTCTGACTTAGGCAACATAAAATTACATGTTGCCTAAGAGAAAACTTAGGCAACATATATTAGCCTTTGTTGCCTAAGCTTCTCTTAAGCAACATAGCCAATTAGCATATGTTGTCTAAGACAACATTTGGTGTAGTGATTGGGGTTAAATGGCATGCAAGGATTGGAGAAGAAACACCAATCTACCGACTTTTTTCCTTTTTAAAATTTTAAATGAACTTAAGATTTGGTTCTACAAAGAATTTAGAGCAAATTACACTTTTAGTCATGTTGTTGTCACATACTATCCAGGATTTTTCCTTAAATTGAAATAATTACAATCGAATTGCGCTTTTTTCTTTCCTGGAATATGTGAGTTTTTCTACATTTGAGTGGTTTCATGATGTTATGTTATTTTGTTGATGAGAAGGTATAATCGAATTATGCTTTTTTCAATCATAGATTGTCCTTGATAAGCATGTTCATTAATGGTTGTAATATCTTTATTGTCTACATATGCGAAAGAGGAATCATGAAAGTATGAACAATAGGTTATCTCTTCTAATGAAGAGTGGAAAGCACACTCTTGGTTACAAGATTGTGCTTGAGTTTCTTGGGAACTCTAAAGGTGGACTTAAGTTTAGATTAGCTTGTCTTTGGTTTGTGATGAATTGAATGAATCTTTTGAGGTATTGAAATTAATAGGCATGTAAAGTGATTTTCCATCTTTTTATGGTATTTATTTATTGTATGGGAACCATAGGTAAACCGATAATTATTTCTAATGAATTGGCTACCTTCTTCGAAATCTGAGATTGAGGACTATCCCATGATTGTCAAGGTTTGCGTCCACCATTACAATGGAAGTAAGTGCATCATTGTTTTTATATTCTTTTTGTTTGGTCTAGTCTTACTATAATTTATGGGAATTGTTGGGTGTTATCGAACATGGAATCTTATATATGTGTGAATGATATTGGAATAGCTTTGATAGAGTAAGCAATTCGATAGATGTCATGTGTATAACCAATCTTATCTACGTATACATAATCTTCTTATATAATTTATTATACATATTTAAATGCATGTGTGTATGGAGAAAGAAACAACTGATTTTTGTTTTGGTATGATGTCATGCATTCTATATTTTGATTTTTTTTAACAATAATTAGGAGATTGGAGCATGCTATCCATATATATATATATATATATATATATATATATATAAATATATATATATATATAGGGGTGGGTTCAAACGAGAACATAATGTGTTTAAACGAATAAAGGGACAATTCTCAGCCAATCATTTTTTAAATTAATTACAAAAATAATAGTTTCTAAAACTAAGAGTAAAAGGGCAATAAAGTCATATTACGTTTTGGATAATTTAAGACATTATTAACTTCCAAAAAAAAAGGATTATAATATTTAATTCAAATAAAAAAAGAAATTTCTTCCTAATTTATCTCAACACGTCTCAATCTCTCCCCATTTTTTCTGAAAATAAATTCAAAATTCGGTTATCATGGTAAGCACAAGTGATTCGCTGCTATAATGAATTCAAATTTGGTTTATCATGTTAATCACAAGTGATCTACTGCTATAAAATTCAAAATTCGTTTATCATGGTAATCATAAGTGATTCGTTGCTATAATGAATTCAAAATTGGTTTTATCATGTTAATCACAAGTGATTTCGTACTAAATAACTTGGATATAATACTTGACACCAAAATCACATGTGATTTTGTTCTAAATACTTAACACCAACTTCATACTTAACACCGAAATCATATATGATTTTGTACTAAATAATTTGGCTATAATACTTAACACCAAAATCATATGTGATGTTGTTCTAAATAATTAACACCAAATTCATACTTAACACCAAAATCATATATGATTTTGTACTAAATAACTTGACTATAATACTTAACACCAAAATCATATGTGATTTTGTTCTAAATTATTAGACAAAATGTTTCCATATAAATTGGATGTGGAAAAACAGAATAGTACCATTTATACAACAATCATGGATTCCAATAATCGTACCATTCATACATCTATCACACTGATCTCTCGATAAATCCGGCGAATATTGCGTAACGCCGTAGATCGTGAGCGAATCCGGTCCCCAAGTCACATTTTCGGACGCAAATTTCCGAACCAAATCACCGCCGGCAGCCTCTGCCTTTAACCTAGTGGTAAGATCACTCAACGCTTTGTTGAACTCCGAAACGTCGACAACAATCGCCATGTTGGATAAGTTACCGGAGGTCCAGTTGTCGAGCACTCCGAGGATCTTTCGATCGGAGTAACGGACCATACAATCGGCGTACCAAAAAGCCGCCTCCTTTTGGTTGTGGCAGGTGCGACGGAGTGACGGAATCGAGTTTTTGACACAGTCTTCACAGAGTGTCGGTGAGATGTTGCCGCGACAGAGAGTGGCGGCGGTGGTATTGCCGGCGGAGGAGTGGTGGAAGCCGCCATGGATTGCGAGAAAGAGAGAGAGAGAGAGTGGTGGCGGTGGTATTGCCAGCGGAGGAGTGGTGGAAGCCGCCGTGGTTTAAATCTCGTGAGAGAGAGAGAGAGAGAGAAAGAAATTATATTTATATAGTGATTATCCTAAAATAAAGAAATTATATTAGGAAATAATTATATTTAGTAGTGATTATCCTAAAATAAATAGGAGGAAAAAAGACCAAAATACCCTTTTATAAATTTCTTTATTTAAAAAATTAATTATTTGTTTAATAATTATGATTGGTCCAGAATTGTTCCTTTATTCCTTTATATCGTTATCATTCTTGTATGAACCTACCTCTCTATATATATATAGTGTTTGGTTCATTTGAGAAATGGTAAATATATGAGAAATAGAGAAATAATCCTAGTCATTCATATGGTCAAGATCAGATTTGACTAGTTAAAAGTTGTGGCTTTGACCGGTCAAAAGTTGCGGCTTTGACCGGTCAAAAGTTGCGGCTTTGACCGGTCAAAAGTTGCGGCTATCCCAAAAATAGAAGGACAATTTCGTAAATTTTACAAAACACACGGGTTGTGTTCATATATGAACATGTATAATTCACATATGAACTATATGTTCATATATGAACCAGTGCAATTCACAACTAAACTCTTTTAACTGATTCATATATAAACCTTTATGATTCATATATGAATCAGTTGAACTAACTAACAGATTCATATATGAACTTTTGTGATTCATATATGAATCTGTATGAATCACAAAGATTCATATATGAATAAGTTGAACTAATTAACAGAATCTTTGTGATTCATACAGATTGATATATGAACTCATCCCGTGTATTTTACGAAATTATCTCTCTACCTTATATAGACCACACAAGAAATTATCCGGTGCTTCGCGGTCAAAGCCGCAAATGTTGACCAGATAAATGGCTAAGATTACTTCTCTATTTCTCATATATTTACCATTTCTCAAATGAACCTCTCCCTATATATATATATATATATATATATATATATATATATATATATATATGTCGTTTTAAGCTTTGTTACATCTTGTGTTTTCAATTAAGTCTGTTGTAGCCTTTCATTAGTGTACGACGAAGGATTCTTGTCTTATCATGATTAAGGGTCCGTTGACTTATGCTTATGTCCACTTTTGTAAACATGTCAATTATCCTTTTCACCTGTTCGTAAACATGTCAATCATGTGCATCGCCACACATCATGTTAGTTTTTCTTTCATTCCTTGTATTTTAATTATTATTTGTTGTTTTGATGGTTTCATCCTCTTTGTGTACATATATAGGTGATGAGAATAAAGCAAATTCCAACGGAAGAAGCCAATACTTGTTGGTCCCTTCAAAATTGAAGAAGTGATCTTCAAGATGGTAAATACTTGTTGCTCTTGGATAAAAACATATTTTACATTACTTTGTTTTAGTTTTTTCAATATGTTTGTTTAAATTTCATAAATACTTGATGGTGTCAAATTATTGGTTAAAGAAAATACATCATAACATAGAAAAATCGTTGGCGTTCATTATAAATTGTTGTTTACGTTTTTTATGGTAGGTTTTGGTTATCCAATGCAAGAGATACAAGAGATGAGAAACGCCAAGGATATGAGAGATGAGAAACCACTGAAGAAGCAATGCCTTTTGTTTATCTAAAAGATATTTGTGTAATGGTTTGTTATTAATTTGTTAGTTTACGTTTTAAACTTGTTTAATTAATCAAAATATTAATAACATTAAAAGTAAAAATAAATCGATAACAATCTTTGTTAATTTACCTTCTTTTATTTATGTCAACCAAAGTTTGCCTTAAAGTGTCGGCAAATGTTTCACTATAAGATCAATACAAACTTTTTGGTGTTAAGTTTTGAATCGATAAAAGACTAAGGAAAGATACACTACTAAATAAAAGATTTTTTCTGGCGGAATTTTCCGAAAGATTTTTCTGTCGGAAATTTTCGACGGATTTCCGATCGAAGTCAAACGGTTCAACCCACTTTGACTTTCGCCGGAAATCTGTCGGAAAATTATTTATATTTTATTTTTTTTAAAAATCAATTATTTTCGGCGGATTTCCGACAGAGTATAATTTTTTTTATTTGTTTCTTATTAATTATTTATTTTCGGCGGATTTTCGGTGGATTTTAATAAATTAAATGATTAATTAAAATCCGCCGGAAATCCGTCGGAAATAATTAATTATTTTTTTTTAAAGAATTAAAAAAATAAAAAATAAAAAACCGTCGGAGATCCGCCGTAAACCTATTTAAAAATAAAAAATGTTTATTTTTTCTTAAAAAATTTAGAAAATAAAAAATAAACGGCCGCCGAAAATTCAAAGAATTTATAATTTTTTTTTTAAAGGCAGTTGAAAATCCGCACGGCATTAACTTGTCCGTAACCGCAACTAAGGCTTTCCAAGGATCACAAAATGCTGGCTTAATCTTGATAAAACTCTGGGTGTTACATTAAAGGCTCTATTGGAGAGAAATCTAACAAGTCAACATATTCTTATAGTGACTATGTGAAACATCGCACAAGACTTGATAGACGATGCTTAAACACCATGGAAGTTATCCATGGCCTTATATATTGATGCATCAGACGATAAGTGAAAGAAGGTTGATCTTGTTGATTTTATGAATACCCATGAAAAATCTCTTCTGAACTCCCATTGCATTTCAAATCATTTCAATTCCACACCATCACGTTAACTAAAGGAAAATCTTGACCAAATGGGAACAATTAAGCCAACTTTTGGCTTGGATCAAGAGTTTTAATAGGAATAAGAGTTAGCTTATCCTGGGATGTTTTCTCTTATATAACTAGTTGAGACTCGGAGGCAACTTGGTTCGATTATATGGGACCGGATACTAGACATAGGTCGTTATTGTAATCCTAATGAATGAGTATGATTGGGATCCTCGGGTGTCCTCTCCCACATTTATGTACCAGTCGACGTTGTTTGTGGCCATGGGTCCAATATTGAGCTCACAACTCGGAAAGTGGCTTAATCTTGTGTTCCGCCAAAATCATTGGAAATCGTGTCTCCCCCGTCATCGTAAGATGCTTTTCGGACCGCTAGGCCCTTATATGATTAATTGTCAAGTTTTACCTTTCTAATTTAATGAAAATCTATTTATCAATATTTCCTTCATTTCCAAGTTACGATTATGAAATGTTTTGTAACACCCTAAAAATAGGGATAACAAAAATCTGAAAAACGGACTTGCGGTATGTAATATTGCCATGACAAGAGCCTCCCAAAATGGGGAAAATACACAAACCTGTTTAAATACAGTCGTAATTTAAACGGATAATAAATATCAACCAACAATTCTAATTACATAACTAGAAAATAGATTACAAACGGGGTGTCATTTATAAACCCAAATGTTCTTCTACAAATAGTAAGTCCAAAGCAATTTCCCCAATCTCTCACCCAAGCAACTATGCTAGCTTAGAACCGGCGCCACTAGAACCTGAGATACACATCGACACCAAGCAAGTGTTAGGCCAAAAAGCCTAGTGAGTTGAACAAAAATAGCATAATAGAGCATATATAAAATTCTTATCAGCAGTTAACCAATTTTCAACATGCATGGAGTCAACGGGGGAGACCCATAGCACCAATCAAGTTGTTGAGGAGAAATCCCAACATTTGCTGGGAATGCCACAAGCATCCAGCGCCCTCACCTTCGACTCGGGAGTACGTAACTGGCCGGGACTAACAGCCCGACCCGCTGGCTCCACGAAAGTGGTGCAGCCCCTCATGTCCGTCTGTCGCTTAGTACGGGGCTTTGCGCTACCATGGTTTAAGGAAATAAAGTTGCGCCTTAACCATCAGCAATTGCTTTTGGTGTAGTGGTAAGCGCTTGATCCTAACAAGTTAAGCGTGCTCGGGCGAGAGCAATCCTAGGATGGGTGACCTCCTGGGAAGCTCAAGCCTTGGGACCTAACAATTGGTATCAGCGCAGGTTAGATTTTGAGATATTGGAGAGTAGAGTACTAATTTCGTGTTATCAGATCAATCGATTTTCTAAATCGTTAGAATTTTTTTTTAAGAAAATCGTTTTCTGGACATTTCTCTAGATCTAGGTTGATTTTCTGATCGATTTTCAGTGACTTTTGATTCAATTGCTTCGGAATTCAGTTTAGAACAAGTTTTGTTCTTGTTTCGTGCAAAGATTTGATCATTTTGTAATCGAATTTGTCAATTTTGTAAATTCCAGAAAGTTCTCGAGTTCTCTGTTCTTCGCGAATTCTTGCTGAATTTTGATGTTTGATCTATATTTGGATTAGTTTTGGATTATGAACCTGTTTCTAAATGAATTCCGCGAGAGTGTTTTGAGGAATTTTGGACTTGTGTGATTTTCTTCGTTCGTAAACTTGACAGAATCGATTTTAGGTTCTTTCATAAGGGTTTTCGGGTTATTCATCAGAGTTTTCAGTTCATTCTTCAGGGTTTTCGGTTCATTCATAATAGTTTTCGGGTACTTATCTGGATTTTGGGTATTTCGGGAAGTTTTCGAATAGTTCTTTTCGGCTAAGGTTTTCGGCTAAGGTTTTTCGATCTACTCAGTATCACACTTCGTTTTTCGGTTTATTTTTCAACCGAGAAGCTAGGTTTTCGGTCCCCTCTATAACCAAAAGGTTTGGTATTCGGTTTCTTCAACAACCGAAAAAGGTGGTTTTCGGTCCTTATTTTCTTCAGCCGAAAAGCATTCTGCTTCTATTCAGCATGTCTCTTCAATCACAAGTTTATAAGAATGAGTTGATGATGTCTCTCGGGGCAGATACACGTCCCCCTGTGCTTATCAATGAGAATGAGTATTCTCAATGGAGAGATCGATTTATTAATTTTCTTGAGAGACAACAAAATGGGGATTACATGGTTCGAGCTTTAACAAATCCTCCTTTTGAGAGAGCTGTCAAGATCATTCCAGCCACTGCTAATACTGATCAAACCACAATACTAAAGCCAGTTGATGAGTACAATGAAGAAGAATCTTTAGAGTACAACGGAGAAAGAATTGCTAAGTCTAATCTCATTCTTGCCTTGCCAAATCACATATACAATCGTGTAGATTGTTACAAGAACAATCTAATGCTCATGTGGACTCATTTGGAGAAAATCATGCTTGGCTCAGTGGTGGCTACTCAACTTCGAAAAACGAGATATATGAACAGTTTTGAGGAGTTCAAAGCAAAGAGTGGGGAGGATTTGAAGACTGTCTTTGATAGATTATGTGCTGTGATAAATGATTTATACAAGATTAGTGTGGAAAAGTCCCCGTTGGAAACAAACTTAAAGTTTCTGAACGCTCTTCAACCTGAATGGACAAAGGCATGTCATAGACTCCGTATTGATCCAAAGATTTCAATCATGCCAATTCAAGAAATGTTTGAAATTCTCCTGAATGAAGAAAATCTGATTGTGGCAAAGAAAGAAAAGCAAGAAAAGAAGCAGAAAGGAAAAGATGTAGATCCTATTGCTCTAATGACTGCAAAATTTACTGAGCAAGCTTTTGAGAATGCTTATGATGGGAATATTGATGATGAAGGAGAAGCTCTTCAAAGAGCAATGATCTTACTTTCTCAGCAGTTTGTACGAAAGTTTCCTAACCGGGCTAGCTCCAACAACAATCTTCGATTTTCATCTGGGTCAAGGAAGGTGGATTTTTCTGGGTCAAAGACTATCTATCCAAAGCCTGATCATCCAAAGCTTGTGGAAGAAAAGAGGGATGAGAAGAAACCTCCCACATGCTACAATTGTGGTAAAGTAGGTCATTACTCTAAAGAATGCCGAACAAAGGTGGTTCGTGATTCTACCTACTATCAAAAGAAGGATGATATGTTGAAAAAGAAGTAAAGTGGAGCTGTTCTCTTAGCTGAAGAAGAATCATTTATCGAATTCTCTGATAATGAAGAAGAAAAAGAGGAAACTGCAGCAATGTGCTTTATCGGTGATGATCAATCTGATGATGAGGATGATGATTCAACTGATGAGTCTGAGGTATATTCTGACTTAGAAATTAAATTCATTATCTCTCAGTTTGATACTATCATTTTTTCCCTGCAAAAAATTCGAAAAATGCTTAAATCTGAAAAGGAAGTGAGTCAAGAAAAGTCTTATAAAATTGAAAAATTACAAATTTCTTTGGAAGATCAAAAATTGATTGTAAACGATACCAAAGAAAATTTGCAAAATAAAATAAATGAGTTGGAAAGTTCAAACAAGACTTATCTTGATTCATTGACTAACTTGACCACTTCTAAAAATGAGTTTTCAAATAACATTGTTGATTTAGAAGAAAAATTATATATGAGAGCTCAATCTGAACAAACAATTAATATGAATAAACCTCGTAGTTATGAGTCCATTAAAGAAAAGTGGGGGCTTGGATATGAAAGTCCTAAATATTTAAATTTAGCCATTAACAAATCCCCCACTATATATCACTTTGAATATTTGAGACTTGCTCGTTATGCTCCCCAATTTAGAATAGATTGGATGAATGAAAAGCAAATCTTAGATATTGAGGCTAAGAGAAGAACGAAAAACACTAGAATGGAACTCCCATTTGTTTATTCGCGTGAAAATGCAAAATATTTTCCTGATCCTCAAAAGAAAAAGAAATCTGGAATATTTTTAAATACAAACTCATCTAACAAAACAACTTTACCAAACGACTATTTTGATTCTTATATTGTAAACAAAAATGAGGATAGTGTTTCTAAAACATCTTATGATACTAAGAAATGCGTTCCTCCTTTGATTATAGAATCTAAAATTGTTGAGTTGGAAGATAAGATAGATGATGATTTTATTCAAAACAGTTTGGAAAAAGATATCATTTTTACTGTTTTTAAATCTAGTTTTGAAGAGAATGTTATTTCTGAAAAACAAGTTTCTGGATTTTCTGAGGTTTCAGTTGAAAATAAAATGGGATTTTCATCAAGTGTTGGTTCTCGGTCCAAGCTAGAAACGAAAACTGAATCTTCTCGGTCACAGTTAGAAACCAACACTGGACTCTCTCGGTCCCAGTTCGAAATGAAAACTGGACTTTCTCGGTCTCAGTTAGAAACGAAAACATCAGTTTTCGGTTCATCCTTGGAACGAAAACCAGATTCTAACTCTTATCATTGTGATAATTTTACGACTTGTGCTACTGATGGTGAATCATATAAATTGTCTGATCAAATGGATGATTCTTTGACTTTCCATGATTTTTATTTTTCAAAGAAAAGAAAAAGAAGACGGTCAAGAAAGTCTAAGAAGAATGATAAGGTTGAGTCTGATAAATCTGATTCTGATTCTTCCTTTTCAGATCGGCCTTTGAGAAAGGAAATCAAGATGGAATGGCGGGTGAAGAATAGAAAAATAGATGATATACATGTATTAGATAAACGTGATGATACTTGTAATAAAAACACATTTGCTAGTTTGAATAATGTTCAAAAATATTCTCGTGAACAAATGTTGATTCTTCAACAGGATGTCGCATGTTTATCTTCTCCATGTGATCTACCTTCTATTGCTTTACACACTTCATCTAAATGTACTAACTCTTCTTTGCTTCACTATGCAAAATCTTTTGTGAAAAGTACATTTTTCTTTAACAAACTCATGGAATGTTCTAATAAAAAGGGACCCATTCTGAAGTGGGTTCCTAAAGCTTTGTGAGTTTTTTTTTTTTTTACATGAATGCAGCCTAGTCATCTCTGGTATATGGACTCTGGATGTACAAAACATATGACTGGCAATAAATCTTTATTGTCAAATTTTAAAGAACAGTCTGGAGGTCGTGTGAGATTCGGAAACAGAGACACTTCTCCTATTCTTGGTTATGGCGATCTTGTACAAGACAACATAACGATTAAAAGAGTTAGCTATGTTGAAGGCCTCGACTTCAATCTCTTTAGTATCGGGCAATTCTGTGATAAGAATTTGGGAGTCAATTTTAAATCAAAGAGAGTTACAGTCAAAGATGACAGTGGTAAGGAACTTCTCATTGGTAGAAGACGGTCAAATCTTTACACTATTGACTTCTCAACAGCCAAGTTCCCTTCCAAGACTTGTCTTCTTTCAAAGGCTTCAGTTCAAGAAAGCTGGTTGTGGCATAGACGGCTAGCTCATCTCAACTTCAAGTACATTGATCGTCTTGCTAAAAACGACTCAGTTCATGGTCTTCCGACTCTTCGATTTCAAACAGACAAACTTTGCCGAGATTGTGAGAAAGGTAAAATGAAGAAAGTTGCACACAAGCCAAAGCCTGATTTTTGCACAAAGGATATTCTAGAAATCCTTCATGTAGACTTGTGTGGCCCAATGAAGACAAAGAGTATTGGTAAGAAACGCTATGTATTGGTAGTCGTTGATGATTATTCAAGATACACTTGGGTTCATTTTCTGAAATCCAAAGACGAAACCCCGGAGATACTCATTACTCTCATCAAGACTACTCAGACTAACAAGCAAAAGCCAGTCAAGATTGTCCGATCGGACAATGGTACAGAATTCAAGAACAGCATTTTACAAGCTTTTTATAATGAACATGGCATCCAACAACAGTTTTCTGCCGCACGTACACCACAACAGAACGGAGTTGTTGAACGCCGCAATCGTACGCTTGTAGAAGCTGCTCGTTCTATGCTTGCTTACTCTGGTCTTCCTATCTCTCTTTGGGCCGAGGCTATCTCTACTGCGTGTTATACTCAGAACCGTTCGATTCTACATCGCAGATTCAATAAGACTCCATACGAACTGATGAATGGAATCAAGCCCAATATCAAATACTTCAAAGCGTTTGGGTCAAAATGTTATGTTCTGAACGATCGAGATAACCTCAACAAGTTTGCACCAAAGGCTGATGAAGCAATCTTTCTTGGTTATTCAATTTCTTCAGTTTCTTATCGAGTATATCTCACTTCTTCGCGCAAAGTCATCGAGAGTGTCAATGTCAGATTTGATGAAGCTGCTGATTTGGCTTCTGACCAGCCTGGATCAGAACCCGTTGTTATTAATAATGCTTCTGATCAACCAAGATCAGAACCAGAACCTGACATTGCTTCTACTAGTTCTTCCGCTGCTACACAAAATTCTGATGATGCAATTCCAGATATTCCTGTGACTGAACTTCCTACATCAGCAGTTGAAACTACATCTCACAAGGTACAACATGAAGTGGATGACGTATTTCATGATGAAACATCTACACCACTTCCTGCAAATGATCAATTGATTGAGGAATCTGTTCCTTCTTCTCAACTGGAACCATCCATTGTTATAGAGCTGAATTTTTCTCCACCAGTTCATTCTGACGATGCTCCATCTATTTCTGATGACTCTCAAACATCATTTCTAGATGATACTTTATCTGAATCAGTTGAAGTAGTCCCTCCTCCAACAATTCATACTACACAGATTATCTCTTCTGATTCAGAACCTCTCATAATTTCATCTCATGATATTCAAAGTGTTCAAGATGAAATAATTCCTCTACCTCATACGACAAAATGGACAAAGGCACATCCTCTTCATCAAATCATTGGTGATCCTGCTTCTTCGATATCAACTAGGTCAAAAGTTGCTTCTTCAAATGAATGTTTGTTCACTTGTTTTCTAAGCAAGCTTGAACCTACAAAAGTTTATGAAGCATTGGCCGACCCAGACTGGATCATAGCAATGCAAGATGAACTGAATCAGTTCAAGGCATTAAAGGTATGGCGTCTTGTTCCAAAACCACGAGGAAAGAGCATTATCGGAACGAAGTGGATCTTTAAAAACAAGAAAGATTCAGAGGGTATTGTTGTCAGAAACAAAGCAAGACTTGTTGCAAAAGTCTATCGTCAACAAGAAGGGATAGACTATGATGAGACATTTGCTCCCGTTGCACGTCTTGAAGCTATTCGAATGTTTCTTGCTTTTGCTGCTTATCAGAACTTTAAAGTTTATCAGATGGATGTAAAGACAGCGTTTCTTAACGGTCGTCTAAAGGAAGAGGTCTATGTCTCTCAACCGGAAGGTTTTATGGACAAAGATCATCCAGATCATGTTTACATCCTCGACAAAGCATTGTATGGCTTGAAACAAGCTCCAAGAGCGTGGTATGACGAATTGTCTGCATTTCTGCTAAGCTCAGGTTTCACAAAAGGTTTAATCGATACTACTCTATTTGTTTTTAGAAAAGATTCTGATATTTGCTTAGTTCAAATTTATGTTGATGACATTATTTTCGGCGCTACTAATCCTTCACTTTGTACTTGGTTTTCCGATCTCATGACTTCTCGATTTCAGATGAGTATGATGGGAGAGATTAAATTCTTTCTCAGACTCAATGTTCAGCAACTTTCAGATGGGATTTTCATCAATCAAGCCAAATATGTCTTTGACATTCTAAAGAAGTTCAATATGGATAAATCTACGAGCATTGGAACTCCAATGGCTCATGGTGCAAAGATAGGCTTAGACCCAGATGGAAAATCTGTTGACATCAAGACTTACAGAGCAATGATAGGATCTCTAATGTATTTAACTGCCAGTAGACCGGACATCATGTTTTCAACATGCTTACTTGCACGATTTCAGGCGAATCCAAAGGAATCTCATTTGTTAGCTGTAAAGCGGATCTTCCGTTACATCAAAGGAACACCATATCTAGGTTTGTGGTATCCTAAATCATCTGATTATTCATTAACAGCTTTTTCAGATGCAGATTACGGAGGTAATCATCTTGATCGCAAAAGCACTTCCGGGCATATCCAGTTTTTGGGAGATCGTTTGATTAGCTGGTCATCAAAGAAACAGAACTGTGTGTCAATCAGTATTGCTGAAGCAGAATATGTGGCCGCTGCAAGCTGCTGTGCTCAAGTGTTATGGATGAAAACACAGCTACGGGATTATGGGATGCATTACAACAAGATACCAATCTACTGTGACAGCAAGTCTGCCATTGCTATTTCTGTAAACCCGGTTCAGCACACTAAAACAAAGCATATTTATATGAGATATCACTTTATAAAGCATCACGTCGAAGAAGGTACGATTGAACTTTATTTTGTACCTACTGAGTATCAATTAGCTGATATATTTACTAAAGCATTGGATGAAAAACGCTTTAATTTTCTTCTGTCGAAAATTGGAATGCTTAATTTAAAGATTCAAAATGATTAACAAATATTGTTTAACAAATAAATTTTTTATAAATTTGCTATCTTTTGATTGCCTGTGCATGCCTAGGAAATATTTACAAGTTTATTGTTTAGAAATGAGTGTTATTTGTTCAAATTTCAAAATTTTCTGATCTCGAATGGTCCACTTCATGAAAATTTTGATATGTGTTTTAAGATATGTAGGTCAATATATAATAGTCATCAAGGCTTTGAAATCCTATTCTACAAATTTTATGGATGATTATGGAGATATAGGCTAAACTAATTAGTTAGTTGATCCTAGTGATTGAGATGATAAAATAATTCATATTTCGTAATACAGAATTCATTTAGTTTGATAGTTCATATCTGTGACCTTTCTGGTTTGGAAGAGTAAGATCCGCGGGGTGCTTGACATCTGACCCCCTAAGGCTACGGTTTGGGAGCGGTCGATCAGAAATTCTGCTATAAAACTAGTTAGAAAGTCATGTTCTACTGATATGAATGGGCTTAGGGAATATCGATATAGCCTTTCTGATCTGGGTAAGTAAGTTCCGAGGGGTGCTTCACACCTAGTCCCCTAAGGCTATGGTTTGGGAGCGGCTGATCAGAAAACCTGCTATAGGATCAGATAGAAAGTTATGTTTACGATGTTTTATAGGCTTACTAAACTCTCTGGTTAAAAAGATGCCAAAGTGCATAAATGTAAAAGATGCTATAAGAGCACAATCATTTGAAGATGCCAATGTGCACACTGTACAAAAAGATGCCAATGAGCACAACATCTCATGATACTTGGTGAAACTGCTAAGATGTGATAAACCTGTAAATCTATGAAAGTTCTATTTTTTTAGTGTGAGTAACAGCTGCTTCTACTCTTATATAGTGAAATACATTTTTCTTAAGACTGGTCATTTTTTCTCATGTTTGTCCACCTATTAGAAGGATGAAAAATTTTGTTTTCGAACTTATATAAACTCTTTATGCAATAATACATGTCTATAGTTCCAAAAGCATGCATAGGATTTCATTAGATGGTTTATTTTATGAAAATTTTATTAGGTCAAATTTTATTTGTCAATTATTTTTTATTCTTTAAAATACTCAGTAATTACAAAATCTTGTTCAATTTTATTTTCTAAAAATGTTGATGTAATATGAAATGATTTTCTTTTCTCAATTTTTTAAATATTTTTTTCGTGCTTTTCTTGAAAACCCGGTTCTTTAATCTCTTTTCAAATTTCACTTTTCCCAAGGTCACTATTCATCTTCTTCATTTTCAAGATCACTATTCATTGAAAACCCGATTCCAGTTCTATTTTCAAATTTCAGTTGTCTTCGGAACATTTTGAATACATTTGTGTGTTTCGTGGTTCGCCGATTCAACTTCGGTGGTGGTGAAGTTCAGGGGGAGTCTTCGAATCGATTTGTTCTTCTAGAGTTTATGTCGATTATTGTCTTTTGATTTAACGAATTTCCGCATTACAGGTATGTTTTTCTACTCTTATGCTTCGATTAAAAGGTTTTATGTATGCATTTTTGTAGGGGGAGCAAAAGGGGGTTCTTTCGGTTCTAATCTGGAACGAGAAAGTATCCTTCTCGGTCCTCTCCATACCCGAGAACCTCACTTCTCGGTCTCCTTAATATTCGAGAACTTTACTTCTCGGTCCCCTCAATTTCCGAGAACTTCACTTCTCGGTTCCCTCACCAACCGAGAACTTCACTTCTCGGCTCCTTCAATAACAGAGAACTTTACTCCTTGGTTCACTCTATTTTTTGCAATCTTTGCTTCTCGGTCCAACCCATACCCGAGAAGCTCATTTCTCGGTCTATGTTATAACCGAGAACCTCTCTTCTCGGTTCTTGGTGCAACCGAGAACCTTGCTTTTCGGTTCTTGTTTCAACCGAATTTTTCACTTTTCGGTTTGTTCTACAACCGACAACCTCACTTGGTTCTTTCAGATTGATTATGTACTAATTGTTTTAACTATGCTTACTTTTCAGACTTAATGGTTGATGTTCAAGTACAACAAGATGAGAATGATCTCTTGGATCATCTTAATGATCAAGAACACATTTCTAGGCTTCGTCCTATGCCTTCTCAGCCTTCCACAACGGCTGATCAATCTGCTCAAGGACTAGTTCCGGATGATTTTCTGCATCATTCTCTCTTCCTTCCATACAAGGGCAATAATCATTATATTATGCAGATTTGACAAATGAAGCTGTGGTCGAATACATGCTAGATCATGATTACGAGATTCCACAGACAGAGAATGCTGATGCAGATGTTCAAGTTGCTCATTTACAACGACAAGTTCAAGACCAGGTTGCAGAGGAACATGTTGATGAAGTTCAAGAGGTTGCAGAGCAAATTCAGACACAACAACAGGCAGTCCCTGTTGGTTCTTGTTTGGTTCAAGCAATCCCTGAATCAGGTTCAGATATTCACTTTGTCGTTGAAGATGAACTTGAGGAATTACATGCTGATGATGATAATCAAGAGTTTGTTGATTTTCAATCCAATCAAGAAGGTTCTGATGATGAGTCTGTTCCAATAAATCCAGGTGTTGGCCACCTTGCTGTAGACGAGCTTGATCTTTCACTGAAGAAATTTTCTGCTGCTCATGAATCTTCCACTGTTGTTGTATCTACCACTGATTCAGCATTGGCTATGGTGTCCACTTCTTCTGGTTTGCACTCTTCTTAAAAACTAAAGATTGTTCATAATCTTCTACGGACAATAAAGGCTTCTATGGATGCAGAAAGAGATACTCAATTAGCCAGGATGGAGGCGTTTCTGCAAGGAAATCTGACAAATATTGATCTATCTATTATCCCTCCACAGTTGTTGGCCGACAAACCCATAGAACTTCATCTTTCTCATTCAGCAGCTTTGGGTTCTGCACCGGTTCAAATGAGTGAACTAGTTTCGATTTCTGGTCAATCTACTTCAGTTCCTTCTTCTGCAATTCTACAAGTGACATCTTCTCCTGCTCCTTCACTGTCTGCACCGATCTTTTTGTCATCTACTATGTCATCGGTTCTTCTATCTTCTTCTTCCCAAATGGCTTCATGTGCTACTATGTCATCAACTTTTGCAGGTGCATCTTCCTCTTCTACTCCTGCAGGCCCTCGTATTGATGATCTTTCTGTTCAGGAAGTAGCTGAGCACTTAAGAGCTCGACTTGCATCTATGGCTCCAGCAAATCAATAGTCGATCGATCTTTTGTCTCTTCTCAGATCTTTTCAGCCATCATTTCGACCACCTACAACTGAAGATTCTCTCTCTGCTTTACGATCAGACTTTGAGAAATTTAGAGATGAGGTACAGTTAGGTTTAGGTCAATTGCAATCCACTGTTTTTGCTATTGCTCAACACTTGCAGGTTCCAAATGTCTCGTGTCGTGCTAAAGCTGGACCATCTAACAAGCGTTCACATGATCATGATGATTCTCAACCTGATCATGAGGGGGAGAAAAAGAGACGCTAGGATGAGTCTGCAGCTGATCTTTCTAAATAAAATAAAATGGAACCTGCTCCAAGTGAAACATGCTCTGCTGATAAAGAAAAGCCTAAAGAAGCAGAAACAGAAATGCAGTCTATGTTTGAAGACATGTTGAGCAAAGTAAATCTTCCAGAGACTGACATTTCTACAGAAAACAATTTACAGCTGGTACTTTATGTTGATCCAGATTCTGGGCCAGTTTCTTCTGTTATACCAAAATCTGTGAATATGACTGAGGCTGAAGCATTTGAGAATTTCAGAGCATCTTACGAAAATATTATTAATGTGGATTCTGAAAATGAAATTGATGCCAAGTTTGAAAGCTTCTGGAAAGTCAAAGAAGAAGAAGAAGAAGATGATGATGATAGTGATGTCGATGTATTGTATGCAGATCTTTCATCTCAAGAAGTTAGATTTCCTTTTCACAATGAACAGAACTCTCCACAAGATGATTCTTCTCAGATTCAGCCTGAAGCAGTTTCAAATCCTCTTATTGTCCCTACAACTCTTATATCTTCTACATCAGTTGTCTCTGAGCCTCCAGCAATTGTTTCTAATATGTCTATTCCAATCGTGATTCCACCTACCAAGATTCCTCGTGCTCCAACAAGTAAATCTGGTAAGTCAGTTGATCCTAATTATATGGCTCCTGATTTTATTCCAGAAAACCTTAGATCTTCAGGAATTCTTATTTCAAGGGAGCACAGACGACAAAGGTTTGAGGCTAGAGATATGAGACAGGTGTTTCGAAATGTATATCTTGAAGATACTCACCAAAGTATTTTTGTGAAACACAAGACTGCTTTGAGTATTGAGTTTTTCTTGGGCATTGAAAAAGAGTCTGATCTTGTTAAACAGAACTATCTGATGGCCATGAGGTATTTGAGACAAGGGAAAGAAACAGTATATTCTGAGAAGGGGATTGTACAAGTTAAATGTGTTTCCATGTTCAACATATTCAACATCTGGGTTTCTAATTTCACTGTTCAACGAAGAGACTGCAAAGACTATACCTTCACAGAAGCAGATTTTAATGAAGTTCATGTGGATGACATTGAGTTTCTATTCAATTTCTTCAGCTCTCTCAATGAACGATCAGATGATATGAATAGAGCCTTCAACACTGTTAGAAGACATATTATCAGAACAATTCACTTTTATAGCTTATTTGACTTTCAGTTGGGTGTTGAAAATCATCAACCTACGGTCAACATGCACAAGCCGAAACAGAAGCTCGACAACATTGAAAGTTTCTTATTATATACTGTTGTTGATGAACCGTATGGTGTGGTGTACAGAAACTTGAAGGGTCGTCATTGTTTTATGAGAATTGAAGACGTCTGTAAGTATTCTGATGGAACTTTGAATCTTATCAAGATGCATCTAATTCAGAAGTTGAAGTATGAAAAGCAGAATGTGGCAAACAGACAGAGATTCAATTTTTATCCACAAAAGGAAGGAGACAAGGAGTTACTGAGATTGGAAAGGCAATTGATGTAATTCAAGACCGAATCAACTTTCGAAATGCTTTACGTCGCCTTGAAGCTCAAGTGGATATCAGAAGATTTTCTTGATTTTAGAGCTCGGCGCCAAAGGTTACAAAGGGGGAGATTGTTAGATCATTTTTAATCGTAACCTTTGTATTTATTTTACCTTGTGGGTATATAAGCCCTTGTCTTAGTTGTTTTTGAGGACAAGAGATTACATTTTTCATATCTTGAATATAGAACTACTTTTGGCTCCACATTCACTTTCTCTCTCTAGCTTTCTCTCTCTAGAATCTTTAGATCTTGTGTTCACAATTAATTGTTAGATCATTTTTAATTGTAACCTTTGTATTTATTTTACCTTGTGGGTATATAAGCCCTTGTCTTAGTTGTTTTTGAGGACAAGAGATTACATTTTTCATATCTTGAATATAAAACTACTTTTGGCTCCACATTCACTTTCTCTCTCTAGCTTTCTCTCTCTAGAATCTTTAGATCTTGTGTTCACAATTGGTATCAAAGCGAGGTCGTGGGTTCGAGTCTCCCAGTGTGCAAATGCTGGGGGGGGATTGTTGAGGAGAAATCCCAACATTTGATGGGAATGCCACAAGCATCCAACGCCCTCACCTTCGACTCGCTGGCTCCACGAAAGTGGTTCAGCCCCCAAAACCTAGAAATTATGAGGTAGGAGATGAAGACCCAAAAATCAAGCTTTTGATACTCGAAGAAGATGAAGATGGAGATGGTGGAGAAGCTTCCAAACCGAAACCTTGGATGATGCTCTTAACTTTAGCAGTAAATGGTGAAGGTTTGGTGGTTGAAGAAACCCTAGAGGGAGTAAATGAAGAGGGAGGGTTTTTGGGAGAGAATACTTGGAGATAGAAATGAGAAGTGATTGAACTTTGGGAAAAAATCGCATTTAACCCGAACTGGGCCTTTTGATGCCACGCACGGCCCGTGCGTATTTTGTGAAGAAAAGGCGCACGACCCATGCGTCCCACAGACCACGAAAATCTGCCCCTTTTTCTTCTTTTCTTCTTCTTATTTGGCCAAACGAAATTCGGGGTGTTACATGTTTGTTCTCACTAGGCGTAAAGCCTAACACTTCTTCTAAAATGTCATGTATAACAGGTTCATTATAGGCGAGGTCCCCATGACTTGAGAGACAAGTGTTGGATCGTTAGCGGCATTTTTTGGAGATATACTTTTGGATTTTTGGCGTACGGTAATGAATAGACGTTTTTGGGAGATTGAGTTGACAACTATTTTAATCTAGATATAGACTATTTAGATTAGTATGTTGTCAATGTTAATGTCCATTTATAGAAGGTGTAAACGCTATTCCTATTTCCCTTTTTGGGTGATTTTCCTTTATTTAAGATGTCCCATTTTGCAATTTATTAGCTTTCAATTTACCCCTATTTTTAGAGTGTTACACCCACAGTGAGCGCCAAACTATTTATGCCAAAAATCACACCAAAGACGATCTAAGGATTGGATTGTGGATCCTAATCAACTATAGACGATCCTTTGAAATAAACAAGTAAAATAATAAATGAAATACAATCAAGACAAAAATTTTGGTGACGCGAAAAACACCATCGAGAGTAAACCACGGATGATTATAGGAATCGTTATTGAACTATGGACGTCAATGATGTTGACCTTAATAATGAAAGTGACTATTACAAGGCATGGATACAATAAAGTAAATGTAAGTAAACTGTTGTGTTGTGAATAATCGCGAGTGATTGTCGTGCGAATGGTTTGAGAGCCTTTCAGAACGATTCTTGAGATTATTGCTGTCTATTGTGTCCTTCCAAATTCCCTTGAGGTTTTCTTATAGTTGGTTTTTTGTAACTGTCCTTTAAATACCATAACTGTTATCTCTATTATGTGTGTTAATGAGAAAAACAATCCTGTCATGATGATGTTGATCGTCGCTTTGAACCATGATTGTTATTAATTCTTCTATCATTGAGAGATCTGCAATGAATACACAATAAAGAGCTAACGATTTATCGTACGAAATTAGTTGGTTGCAGGAAAATCATTGATCGTGGATAACTTTGTCATGGGAGTTCGGTCGTTCGACCAAGGTCGGTGCGCGATTGGTCGGGATGATACTTCGACCGTCGGGCTTATGAAACTTTACCTTGACGGCTATTATGAAACAGAACTTTTGGAAAGGATGGAAGTTTTGTTTTAATGCCTCATGGAGTACTAAGACAAGGTGTCAACAGGTGAATGTATGTGCAACAAAATTGGTGGATGGAAATCTGTTAGCGCACAAATCTATTGGATTCAAGATCATCCAATCCGAAGATCGCAATCTGAAGCTAATGCCGAAAAGTCGCTCTCGTTAATATAAGTCTAATGTCAGTTTTTAATAATTGTCAAAGTTGTTTATTGTATTTTATGTATATTCTAAATATCTTATAAATAGATATTTAGATATTAGTTAGATATTAGTTTAAACTATTATATTAGTTAGATATTTAATTTTAGTTTCATATTTGTTTAATCTTGCAAGTGGGCTTGCAAGTGGCTTGGGTTGTGTGTTTGAGAAGCTAAGAGAGATCGATCTATCAGATCACAATCACAATCTCACATTACACACAGAACACATATCTGTCAATCAAGAACACACACAACACACACATAAAAGGTGTAAAAGAGACAGAGCTTAAACTTGAAGAATATCAACCCTGTAATCATCGTTTGTTATTGAATCAGGTTGGTTATCATCTATATGTTTGTTGTTTGATTATCTGGTAACGATCACGGACTCACAATTGGTATCAGAGCTAAGACCAGATCAAAATCAAATTTTATAACTCTCTTTGTTCTTTTTTTTAAAGAACACTGTGACATCGATCAAAACTTCAATTTGTGGTTGTTTTCGAAATCAATAGGTTGTAACCTGTTGTAGTTGGTAAGTCGATCGATTTGTCAAAGTTTGGGGTTGTAAAACGAATTCTAGGCAGTTCAATTTGGGGGTTGCAGGGTCGATTATCGGAAAAGAAACGTTATCGGGCGGAGTTTTGTACCGGTCGAAGTTTCAATATCGGTCGAGATAATGCAGTGTCAACATACCGGTTCATAACTTGGATATCGGTCGATCTCATATCTTAATACCGATCGATCTACACAATACCGGTCCTAGCAACCTCGGTCGTGAAAAAGGCAACATACCGGTCGAATCCAAGGCATAATACCGGTCGAGTAAATTTTTGGTACCGGTCGAGTAATCTTTCAGCAGCTTACCGGTTCACATCTCCATACCGGTCACTGTTCAACTCTTTACCGGTCCAATTTTCCAATCAGGTCGTGATCATCTAGTACCGGTCGGAGATCAACCATACTCCGGTCGAATCATCCACAAGATACCGGTCACACTATCGGTCAGGTCATCTCCTTACCGGTCGATCAGCAGGTTTACACAAAGCATACCGGTTCAAAATTATACTGGTCAAAGCATCCATATTACCGGTCATTACAGCTATACCGGTCGATCTCACTTCAGTACCGGTCAAAATATTACCGGTCCATTTTGCAAAATACAAATCATTTGGTCTGGTCGAAAGAACTCCTCACATTATATCGGTCGAGCTTAGAATGCATTGTATCGGTCGTGGAAACTCAATACCAGTCACTCTATTCTCACCGGTCGATCTTAATACCAGTCCTTACAAGGAACCGGTCATACTGTTCATCTGTTCAACATCATACCGGTCGATTATCTTTTTGGTTAAAGTTCTTTGCAATTCAAATCAAATGATGACTTCAAGAGAATCCTTAGCAATCGGAACTGATTCAAAACCACCAATACTCTTCAGGGGAGAGTATGAGCAGTGGAAGGATCGGTTCATGGACTTTATTGAAAGACATGAGTTGGGTGAATTCATCAGGAAATCGATAGAAAAAGGGGTTATGGCACCAGTTTATGAGACTCGTACGGAAGGAACTGTAGAAACAGAGTTTGAACTTAAGTATCAAGATCTCGATGGTGATAACCTGAAGAGAGCAAAAGGCGATAGATTAGCAAAGTCTTACATTCTTCAAGGCATTCCAAATGAAATTTATGTGAAGATAGACAGCTATAAAGCCACTGGAAAACAAATGTGGGATCAGCTAGAGAAGATGATGCTAGGTTCAAAAGTTGGGAACCAGCTGAAGATATCCAATTGCCTAAACAATTATGAAGAATTCAAAGGCAAAGTTGGAGAGTCACTAGCGGAAACATACGACAGGTTCGTGACCTTGCTGAACGAACTAAGCAAGAACAAGGTCACCAAATCACAAATAGAGATGAATGTTAAATTCTTAAGCATTCTCCAGCCTGAATGGAAGAGGTTTGCCAGGCAGATGAAACAGATCAAAGATTTAAACGAGATTCCACTTCACGAGGTGTATGAAACCCTCAAACAAAATGAAGAAGAGGTGGATGAAATCTTGGATGAAAAGAGACAGGGTGAAAAGACAGTTGCTAACTCAGCTGCTCTTGTTGTGAGAAAGAAAAAGAAGAAGATGCTTATATCTGAACAAGAAGAGATTGAAGTTGAAGCGAACTCTGACTCGGATGACTGTGAACAACTGAAGCAGGCAATGCTTATGTTGACAATGGCTTTTCAGAAGAAGTTCTACACAAAGTCGAGCTCAAACAGTCAGAGATATTCACCTGGTCCGAGCAATTATATTCACAAGGAGAGGGTTGAAGGAAAAAGATTTGAAGGGAAGAGAATAGTAAGAGAGAAAACCAGAAGAGAGAAGATATCAAGCTGAACGATCTAGTCAGTCAGAACCTCCAAAGTGCTACAACTGTGGTAGACTTGGACATTTTGCAAGAGACTGCCGACAACCCAAAGTCAGAAACTCGGACTATTACAAAAACAAAATGTTTCTGGCCAAGCAACAAGAAGCTGATAAGGCATTGATGGCAGAAGATGAGTACTGGCTTGATCATTCAGACCAGGAAGATGACGATGAAGAGAATGACGAGAAAGCAAACATGTGCCTAATGGGCAACATAGAAGCAGAAGCTGATGCTGACTCCGATGACGATGACAACGATGAGGTATGTGATTTGACTCAATCTGATTTTATAAATCAAATGCATGCCATGATGTCAAAACTTGAAGAGTTAGAGTCAAAGCTTAAGTGTGAAAAGGGTGTCATTCTTGAACAAAACCAATCAATACAGAAACTTAGCAATGTTGTTGCTGAGAAGAAAGTATTGGTTGAGACCTTACACAAAAACATTGACACCAGCGCCAAAGAACAGACTATAATTCTTCAAGAGGTTACTGAATCAAAGACTAAATTAAGAAAAAGTGAGTTTGATTTCATCGAGCTTACGAAATTGCATTCTTCTACTTCCAAAGAAAACGTTTCTTTACTTTCTAAATTAAAAAGTTTGGAAGAGAAGTTATACAAATTGGGTCAAACTGAACAAACTATTCATCTGAACAAACCCAAAGAGGAAATAGAGAAATGGGGACTTGGGTATGAGAATCCTCACTACCTTAAAAAGGGTAAATCTAAAGTGTCTGCACTTTATGATCTTACTTTTTTAAAACTAGCTCGAAGAATCCCTGAGCTTCAAGTTTTCTGGACTGGATTGTCAAAAGAGGATGAAGCCAAGGAAACGGAAAAACGAAAGAACACAACTAAAGTTCAACTTCCATTTCGTTATGCGAAGTTGAATAATAGTTATAATGATAATCAAATATATCAAAACAAAACTCTTTCAAATGACTTCTTTCAGAGTTATTCTGTCAGAGAAATGGAGGTGAAGCCTATTCAAGGTAAACTATATGTCCCTCCTCTCGTTTTGGAAAGTAAAATTTCTGAACTTGAGAATTCTTTAACAGATGAAAGACTTTTGATTAATATTGAATAGAAAGTTTTTTCAACTGTGTTTAAAAATGATGTTCTTTCTAAGGCTTCAAAATCTAATGATAGTTTTGGTCTAACTGATGGAGGGTTTGATTTTCTAAACTCTGACGGTGGTTTGGATGGTTGTTTTGATCAATTTGACTTTAATGCGAAACTTCCTATCCATTCATCTTTTGTTGTAAAATCATTGGAAAAACCAGTATGCCTGTAAAAAGTGCAAAATCAACGAAAGTTGATGAATTAGTCTCTGTGAAATCTAAGAAAGCTAAAGGCAAGAATAAATCTCAGCATTCACAGAAACCGATCAATACTTGTATCCCAAAAAAGAAGCATTCAGTTGTTGCTCGCAAGTCTAACTCACAAGTTTCAACTGTTTCAGATCTGAGCAAGAAATCGCCAGGAGTTAAATCTCAATGGAAACCAAAACAGGAGACTGACAAGACTGATAAATCTTTTTGTTCTGTTGATTGTAATAAGACTTCGCCTAGTAAATATGTTTTAATTGTTGATGTTGCTATTTTGGAACCAAAACTAGTTGTTTCTCGCAAACAATATTCAATGAAGCAATTATTCCTGCTATCTTTATCTGCTAGAAAGTCTTCATATTATGATAAACATGCTTATGTTTCTTGTCAAGATTCTGATGTTTGGTTTGGAAATTATCATCTTCACTCTTATCATACTAACTCTTTATCTGATTCTCAAAAAGGAAAAGGACCCAATTTCAAATGGGTACCAAAATCTTGTGCTAACACAGTTGGACCCAAATTCCAATGGGTACCAAAAGCTAAATCTGTGTTGCAGGCACCAAACGTTTAAGGGGGAGCTTAGAAATGACTTCTAGACAAAACAGTCTAGGACTCGTACCTCAAAGAACAATGGCTCTTGAATACAACAGTTCAAGACCCGCGCTTCAATGTTCAAAAGTGTTTATTAAAATTTTTGTTTTATGGATATATAAATCTCTTGTTTTGTAATTTCTCTTGTGCAGATCCGTCATATGTGGTACTTGGATAGCGGATGTTCCAAACATATGACTGGACAAAAAGGTATGTTGACCAACTTTACAGAGAAGTATTGCGGAACAGTTAGATTCGGCAATGATCAGTTTTCACCAATACTGGATTATGGTGATATGGTACATCACAAGGTCACGATTACGAAGGTGAGCTATGTTGAACGCTTAAGACACAACCTGTTCAGTATAGGCCAGTTCTGTAACAAAGGATTAGAGCTCAATTTCAAAGCCAAGAGGTGTTCTGTTCGCACTGAAGAAGGCGAAGAACTCTTGGTCGGCACGAGAAAGTCCGACCTCTACACAATCAATTTATCAAACGTTCAGACTGACAAGCAGGTTTGTCTACTCTCGAAAGCCTTGATGCAACAAAGCTGGCTATGGCATCGACGACTCTCTCACCTCAACTTTAGGTACATAAACAAGCTGGTCAGTGGAAAGTTAGTAAAAGGGCTTCCAGAGCTGAAGTATGAAAAAGAACACCTTTGTGCAGCGTGTGAAAAGGGAAAGATGAAGAGGGATCCACATAAACCAAAGCTTGAACCGAGTACTAACTCTCCGTTAGAGTTGTTGCATATGGATCTCAGTGGTCCGATGCGAACGCAAAGTCTAGATGAAAAGAAGTACATACTAGTTATCGTGGACGATTACTCGCGATACACTTGGGTCAAATTTCTACGTTCAAAATATGAGACACTAGATGTTCTCATCACATTCCTGAAGACGACCCAGGTGAATCTGCAGAAACCGGTTAAGCTTCTACGAACTGACAACGGCACAGAGTTCAAGAACAAAAACGTTGAAGAATATCTCGAATCTGTCGGGATATCACATCAATACTCTGCTGCATGTACGCCTCAACAAAATGGAGTGGTCGAAAGAAGAAATCGTACGCTAGTCGAGGCTGCTCGTACTATGCTAAGTCAATCTGACTTACCTATATTTCTGTGGGGTGAAGCTGTATTGACTGCATGCTACACTCAGAATTGATCCCTGATACACCGCGGATTCAAGAAGACTGCTTATGCGTTAATCAACAATCGAACACCGACAATCAAATATTTCCATATATTTGGGTGTAAGTGTTTTGTTCTGAACAATAGAGAGAGTCTGAACAAGTTCAGTGCCAAGGCGGACCAAGGAATCTTCATTGGTTATTCTTCTACATCAACTGCATTCCGTGTTTATTTGAAGAAGTCAAAGACCGTTGTTGAAAGCGTCAACGTTACATATGATGAAGATATGGCTTCTGAGCACGTTCGTTCAGAACCCGTGATAACAGGCGTACTAGCTTCTGGGAAAATCATTCCAGAGCCTGTGTCTCAAGCAAACAAATCAGATGAAGCATCAACGTCTTCTAACCATTTATCTGATTTAGATTTATTATTTGAACTGTTTTATGATGAATTTATTGGATCTAATGTGAAGAAATCTGTTGTGGTTGACAGGATGGAAGACTTAACGACTACTCATTCAACCAGTTCAGATATCCCTATTGAATCTAACTCTCAGATTCAACAAGAAATTCCAGTTCAAATGCCGACTCCGACAGTTGAAGTTGTGATCAATAACGAAGCTACAAAAGTTGCTGAATCAGTAGGTTGTTCTATACTGACTGATCTACAGCCTCTTCAAGCTGTACCTACTGAGACTTCTGTACCATCTACTTCAACTGAACCCCCCATTCCTTTTTATATTGATCTATCTACATATAATCCACTCCCTCATGAATAAAAATGGACCAAAGAGCACCCGATAATCCAAGTCATTGGTGATCCATCAAAACCGGTGCAAACTAGGTCAGCTTCCATGAATATGTGTATGCATGAATCCTTTCTGAACAAGTTCGAGCCATCTCGAGTATCCGAGGCTCTAGATGATTCAGACTGGGTGACTGCAATGCAAGAAGAGCTGAATCAGTTCGAAGCACTTAAAGTATGGAGACTCGTACCCAAACCTCAAGGTAAAACCATAATTGGTACGAAATGGGTTTTCAAGATCAAGAAAGATGAAGATGGTACTGTAATCAGAAATAAAGCACGACTTGTTGCCAAAGGATATAGGCAAGAGGAAGGAATAGACTATGACGAGACATATGTTCCTGTGGCGCGTTTAGAGGCAATTCGAATGTTTCCAGCCTACGCAGCTTATAAGAACTTCACGGTCTTTCAAATGGACGTGAAGACAACATTTATGTATGGCGCTCTCAAGGAAGAAGTCTACGTCTCACAGCCTGAAGGTTTTGTCAACCAAGAGAAACAAAATCATGTGTACATTCTCGAAAAAGCTCTTTATAGACTGAAACAAGCTCCTCGCACCTGATATGAGGTATTATCTAAATTTTTGGTCAAGTCAGGTTTTACAAAAGGTACAGTCGATACCACTTTATTCCTGAAAAAGGACAAAGCAGATATCATTCTAATTCAAATATATGTGGATGATATTATTTTTGTCTCTACAAATCCAAAATACTGTAAGAATTTTTCAAACCTCATGGTGTCACGTTTTCAGATGAATATGATGGGAGAGATGAATTTCTTTCTCGGATTACAAGTCAAACAGTTTTTAACGGGGATTTTTATCAATCAATCCAAATACATTATGGATATTCTTCGGAAGTTCAAAATGGAAAATTCTAAAACGATTGGTACCCCAATGGCACCGGGTACTAAAATTAGCACTGATCGTTCTGGAAAAGCTGTTGATGCTAGGACTTACAGAGGGATGATAGGTTCTTTAATGTATCTCACTTCCAGTAGGCCAGATACAATGTTTTCAACATGTTTATGTGCAAGATATCAGGCTAATCCTAAAGAATCCCATGTGTCTGCCGTTAAGCGCATTTTTATGTATCTAAAGGGCACTGCAGATCTTGGTTTGTGGTATCCTAAAGATACTAGTTTTGAACTAACAACATATACAGATGCAGATCATGCTGGTTCAATGTTAGACAGGAAGAGCACGTCTGGTTATGTACAGTTCATCGGTGATAAACTCGTCAGTTAGGCATCAAAGAAACAATTATGTGTCTCAACTTCAACGGCCAAAGCAGAATATGTAGCTGCTGCTAGTTGCTGTTCTCAGGTCTTGTGGATGAGAACTCAACTGCGAGACTATGGTTTTCACTTCAACCATATCCCGATATACTGTGACTCAAAGAGCGCCATCGCGATAACTGCTAATCATGTTCAACATACAAAGACCAAACACATCGATGTAAGGTATCATTTTATAAAAGATCATGTCAAAAAAGGAACAATTTAACTTTACTTTGTAAAAACTGACTATCAGCTTGCAGATTTGTTTACCAAACCCATAGACGAAAAGAGATTCAATTTTCTTGTCTCTAAGTTTGGTATGCTAAATCTTAAGACCTAATCGATGGTTACCTATTAAAGTTTCTTATTGTAAATTTTTCATCATTTTCTTCATTTTTTCCGCACGATATATGCACATTAACAATCTGTTTATGATCAAAGGGGGAGTATGAGAAGAGATTAACAGATGGTTAATATTATTTTGAGGGGGAGCTCATAAATTCTGCATTTACCTTTTATGTCAAATATTTGTAATGCATGATTTTAGGGGGAGCTCGTCAAATCAAAGGAGTATTGATATGACTTCTGATTATTTCTGATCAGAACTCGTACTTTCATAGTTTTATTGCTTTTTGTTTTTTCAATATAAGTGAATAAATTTTGCTTTGACTTAGACATAAGACTTTTGTAATTTTTGAGAGATGCTTACAAGATCATATCTTTATGACTTTAAGCTTAGTTTCATGAGATGTAAGATCGCACATAAAGGTATAATCCTTTATCTTAATCTCATATATGGTTGAAAGAAGGACAACTTTCAATCATAGAAAACATGTTATTAAATGTTCAAATCACTTTCCGATTCTCAAACAGATTTTATAATTTGGAAGTGTAATTTTCAATGTTTTCTTAATTCAACTGAGCAACTCATGCTTTCTAGGAAAACAAGGGATTTCATTGTGCTAGGACTTACTTGAACTTCTATGGAATCACGTTAACCAGTGTTTTCTACCCAAGAAGTTAATCCATAGTGATTAAGTGTGAGAAGTCAAAAGAAATGAGTGTAGATTGTGTGATGAGGTATATAGAAAAAGAGAGTTTGGTTAGATAAATGTTTAAAAGAAAGAGGGTGTGAGAACATAGTTAAAAGAATATCATAACTCTGCACCAACTACTTTCTGGGCCGGGCAGCCACATTTCTAGTTTTTCACATTTCTTTGGTGAAAATTATTGAAACAGGCAACTAGCCCATGCCAACTCTTGATCAAACCTCACCAACTACTCATTTTCTTCTTAAAAGGAAAATGTTTCATTTTCAAAGGGGAAGCAACACATTTGCTATCTGATTTTCATTTGGAAAATCTGGATATTGAAAAGAAGGAAGTCTGCGCCACCTTCGCACTTCTCTCATTCACATTGAGTCTGTGTTTAACTTACTGTAGTCTCAGTGGTTTACACAAATTTTGAGCCTTTATAAGCCATCATCCGTGCTTAATTCTTTCTATCACAAGCACAAACACACAAGGAATTTGTTTCTTTGTCATAACGTTTATAGAAATTACCTTTGTGGTGTTTCGATGATTGAGTGGAAGCCCTGGGGTAGTGAACATCACAAAAGCTCCTTTCCAATGTATATTCATTACACACAGTGACTTAGGTCCTGTTTGTTAGCAGCTTAATGAACTTAATGGGACTCACAGCTTATTCGGTCAACTATACATGACTGTTTGATAGTGGCTTAATGATATAGAAAGTGGTTTATTCAGTAAGCTTCTATGGGGGAGCTTTATGTTGAAAGCCAAGTTTTTTTCAAACTTCGTCATCCCAATTAAAAAACACGCTCCTTCCATCTATGGAAAAACATTCCCAAACAAAAATCTCCTCAATCTATACAGACAGATTAATCCACACATATAGCTTTATCCATACATGACTTAATAGAAAACCAACCAAACAGCCCCTTAGTGTTACTGATAGGCATTTTAACTGATTCATTTGTTGATTCGGGTCTTACACGATTATTTTGTCTGGATTTGCAAAGATCTGGATGAATATATTTTGAATTAACGGATCAGAAGCTCCAAATGAAATACATTTCTTACTCAGAGTTTTGATGAAATCGTTTCTCTATTCATCAAAAAGGGGGAGAACCTAAAGCTTGAAGAAATGTCCATTACGTTCCAAGATAGAGATAAGAAAAGAGCTAACAAAGAAAAGTTTCTTCAAAGTATTCTGAAGACATGCTGATTTCAGATAAATTTTCTTTGAAGATACTTTGCTAAAGCATTTTGATCTAAACCTGGAGACTATTACATTCTGAAGAGAAAGAAAGAGATTGCATCTTCTGAGTTGCAAGAAATGATGACCAAATTGCTAAATCATTTTAGTAATAATCTTGATCCAAAGGGGGAGATTGTTAGCGCACAAATCTATTGGATTCAAGATCATCCAATCTGAATATCGCAATCTGAATCTAATGCCGAAAAGTCGCTCTCGTTAATATAAGGCTAATGTCAGTTTTTAATAATTTTTAAAGTTGTTAATTGTATTTTATCTATATTCTAAATATCTTATAAATAGATATTTAGATATTAGTTAGATATTAGTTTAAACTATTATATTAGTTAGATATTTAGTTTAGTTTTATATTTGTTTAATCTTGCAAGTGGGCTTGCAAGTGGTTTGGGTTGTGTGTTTGAGAAGCTAAGAGAGATAGATTTATCAGATCACAATCACAATCTCACATTACACACAGAACACATATCGGTCAATCAAGAACACACACAACACACACACAAAAGGTGTAAAAGAGAGAGAGTTTAAACTTGAAGAATATCAACCCTGTAATCATCGTTATCGAATCAGGTTGGTTTATCATATATATGTTTGTTGTTTGATTATCTGGTAACAATCACGGACTCACAAAATCTCTCCACCACCACCTTTGGCGATGCTTATAAGGATTCACGTGATCACATGCAAACATGATTGTCGAAATGTGATATATGCTAAAATCCGCCTGTATAGCTTGTGTGGAATTAGCTATTTAAATTTTTGTGGAAACCATAAGAAAACAAATTCATATGTACATCGTTCATATAGCGAGGGCAAATTAACGACTAATTTGAATGTTTAAACATACACCTAAAACCAAATGAAAGTTTATAGTAAATGTTTGTTTTTGATGAAGAAACTTTCTTCTAACAAATATAACTATGTTTATAGGCATATCCCTCCTTGAACTAGCTTTGAACATCTACGCAACCATGAAGGACAAAACGTTCATACCCTAATATTTTTTAGGGTTTAGTCTTAGGGTTGTAGCTTGTTAACATATTGTTAATAAGATTAAAGATTACTATAATGAGGCTTGTTTTTGGATATTACTTAGGCCTTTTTTAAGCAATAAAACATTTGAAATTCATAACTTATTAAAGAGAGATTTTTGTTCAAATAACCACTTTGACACAAACATGAAATTAATAATTGAATCAACTACAATTATTTCACGACATTAGTTTATTTTATCCTTGAACCAAACAATTAATTACAAAAAAATCAAAGGTGGGGATTCAATAAACCGTCTTCTACAGCCTTGTCCTTCGTGTCCTTATATCCTTCTAAATTTGTAAGGAAATGAGGGCCATTAACGTTATCTTGCACTTCGAATAGATTTTTTATTGAACCGAAACTAAAAAAATATCAACAGTGATGATCCAACAAATCTTCTCTTTCAACCCTCTCCTTCCTTTCTATATATCTTTTTACATATGAGTTGAATGAAATGGGAGTCATCAATGTTCCGATTAGGTTTTCTTCAAATTGAATTAGATTACGACCGTTTCTGTTCTGTGGTTGAAGACTGCTTTTGGAAAAATGTTTAACCCCTTTGAGTAAATAACAGATGAAATTAATCATTTGACTAATTGCGGCTATAATTGTTATCAACACGTATTTCCACAATAGCAAATTGATTTAATAGATTTGGTCTTTTTATATAAACTGGTTTAGAAACCCATTGATTTTAGAAAGGAAACTAATTTGTATATCGTTCATCTACTGAGGGTAAATTAAGATGGTTATAAGAGTTAGTGAATGATTTTTCATTCCCTTCTCTCAAACAGATTTGACCCGTTACTATATCAAAAATTCAGTAACAACTTAACACAAGAGACTGCTTTCTAATTTATGTATGAGGTACCACAAATAGGTTTTTTTTTCCTTTCTAACAATACTCATCAATGCTTCAAAACAACCCTCCTAACATCATTACTTGTTTTCATCATATCTACAATTACACAAAAATATCTAATCTAAAAGATATCTGACCAATTCCATAGCATTGCGACCCGATCGACTTTATGCAGATTTTCCATGAGATACCACACGAGTTCCTTCAATGCCCGGACTCGTCCTTAGAATGGTTTATCTTAAACTGTCCCTGACTCATCCTTCAATGCACCAACTGTCACCAACTCCATTAAGAAGGCTGCTTAATTGTATACCTTGGATGGGAGAAAGGGTATGATACCTTTTGAACCAGTCAGTTCAAATCAACAAAAAGATTCTTCTCCCAAGGACTACAAAGACAAGGGAAAGAAGAAAGCCAAAGCATTGAATCAGTAGTTAGCATTCACAAAATGCTACTATCTCATTGACTCCATCATTAGGAGAAAAAGAGGCTTCCCTATTACTAGCAGGGATTAGAGCTAGCCATGTCTTGTTCCACTTTGACCAAGACGAAATGCTATGAACATTGAGGTTAAGTTGTAACATCCATTCCTGGTTACCTCACCAAAAACATTAAGCTGCAGCAAGAACAACTCATGTCAGAAAAAAATTGAACAAAGAGAAATTAGAAAGCCCTTGAAACTATGTGCATGGATTCAGAAGAACAACTCATGTTGAAGACCGAAATAATTTTGGGGCAGCTTAAGCAACATGATTGTCGCTCAATAGAATTTCGTATTAACAACGCATATACTACAACAAAGATTAATTTCACATCATTATAGCAGCAAAAATTCAACATAATGTTTTGGTTTTCAAATCTGAAGGAAAAAAAAATCAAGTCGTTATAGAAATAAAAAAAACCAATGATTTTAGAAAGGAAACGTGATCAGATCGGGTATAAAACATTTTCAATCGAAATCTATTCAAACCACGGAAGAATTGAAATGCAAAAGCGAATTTAATTAAGACCCACTCCGATCGACAATCAAATCACGAAAAAGGAACACCAGTAGCTTACGGTTATCAGGAGATATGTATGGTGAGGGACTGTTGAACGATCAGGTCGCTTAATTTCATCCATGGCCGCTGCTATATATGAAAACGATGTAGAACTGAATAGCAGAATTAGCGACTTTATATAGTGGGATGGAGGGGGATTGGTTCTTAACCCTAATCCGAGTATTCGTTTCTAATTGGCTGGCTTTTATTTTATCTATCATATACTGATTTATTTACTCAACTTTTTTCCTAGCTTTTCCAAAATTTCCTTTTTTTAAATTTTAAATAAATTTCGTTTTTAAATTTAAATAAATTTCCTTTTTTGGAGTAAATTATAGTTTTTGTCATTCCGGTTGTCATACACCATCAACTTTCGTCTTTGAATTGAAATAACTGAAATTTCACTACAAGATTATTGCTTATTACCGACCAAGATTACCGACGGATAATAACCGTCGGTAATTACCGATGGATCACCGACGGAAATGTAACTTTGCGACGGACACACTATCCGTCGGTAATCCGTCGGTAAATTATATAAATTACCGACGGATTACCGACGGATATTAATTAATTTTTTTTTTATTTTTAAATCCGTCGGTAATTTATATAATTTAATAAATATTTATTTTTTTCTGACGTCCGTCGGTAATCCGTCGGTAAATTTAATAATTTAATAAATATTTATTTTTTCTTTGATCATGTATGTGTGTATATATATGTATATATGTATGTATTATATATGTATGTATGTATGTATGTATATACACATTTACGTATGTGATCATGAATTAATGTATATGTACATGTATAGTATACGTGTATATATGTGATCATGTATGTATATACAAGTACGTATGTGATCATGTATATATAGTATGTATGTTATCATGTATGTGTGTATATATATGTATGTATGTACATGTACATAAGTGTTCATGTATGTATATACACATTTACGTATGTGATCATGAATTAATGTATATGTACACCATGTATATATAGTATATATGTATGTACATCATGTACATGTATAGTACGTGTATGTGATCATGTATGTATATACAAGTACGTATGTGATCATGTATGTATATACAAGTACGTATGTGATCATGTATAGTATGTATGTGATCATAAATGTATGTACATATGTGTTCATGTATGTATATACAAATGTATGTATGTGATCATGAATGTATGTACAACATGTATAGTATGTATGTACATCATGTACATGTATAGTACGTACATATGTGATCATGTATGTATGTACATGTACATATGTGTTCATGTATGTATATACACATGTATGTATGTACACCATGTATAGTATGTATGTGATCATGTATGTAATATGTATGTGTGTACATATGTGATCATCCGGATTCGTTTAATTAAAGCGCAACTAAATCCATTAAAGCCCAACCGGATTCGTTTAAAGGCCAACTGGGTACGTTAAAGCCTAACTGGGTACGTTAAAGTCCAACTGGATTCATTAAAGCCCAACTGTGTACGTTGAAGCCCAATTGGATACGTTAAAGCCCAACTAGGAACGTTAAAGCCCCACTAAATCCATTAAAGCCCAACTGGTAACGTTAAAGCCCAAATAAATCCATTAAAGCCCAACCAGATCCATTAACGCCCAATCGGATTCGTTTAAAGCCCAACCGGGTACGTTAAAACCTAACTGATCACATTTGGCCCTGATCTAACCGGATTTGTTTAAAGCCCAGTTACTTCAGGGGTATTTTAGTCAATTTATATACAATTTGATAAATTAATTAATAATTTTAAATATAATTTGATAAACTAATTAATTAATAATTTATTTATTAATTATAGTTTTAAATATAATTTTAATTTAAAAATAATTTATTTAATAAAAAACAATTATCCGTCGAAAATCCGTCGGTGATCACCGACGGAGAAAATCCGTCGGTAAATACCGACGGAAATTCCGTCGAAAATCCGACGGTGAATGTCCGAAAATTCTTAAAAAAAATAGCGGGCTCAAAGCCCTAATTTTATCAATTCCCAGACTCGAAACTCACTCTCGTCTCTGTCTCCCTCTCGTCTCTCGTCTCTCGTCTCTCACTCTCGTCTCCCTCTCACTCTCGATCACTCTCACTCTCACTCTCGTCTCCCTCTCAATCTCGATGCCTCTCACTCTCGTTGCACTGTTGACATCCACACCGGCGACCTCACCTCCACCAGCGACCCCCATTCCCTCCGGCGACGGCCATCCCCTCCGGCGACCTCCTGATTTAGGTATGAATCTGTGTGTGTATGTTTGCTTGTGTATGAATATATGTGTTTCAACAACTTATATATCAATTTCTGTTTAAACTCATATATATCTTTATATCTTGATTTGTGTGTGTGTATGTATGAATCTGTGTGTGTGTGTGTGTGTTTGTTTGTGTATGAATATATGTGTTTCAACAACTTATATATCAATTTCTATTTAAACCCATATCTTTATATCTTTATTTATGTGTGTGTGTATGTATGAATCTGTGTGTGTGTATGTAATGAATATGTTGTGTTTTTTTGTTAATGAATTTGTGTTTTTGTGTGTGTAGATTGAAATTGAGTGAAATTTGGTGCCGCTTCAGAGACATACACATACACACGATCTACTCCTGTCTTCTTGACGTGATTTAAGGTACCAAAATAATTTTAGACGTTATTCCTTAATTAATTTATGTTGTCATTTAATAGGAAAACTTGAGTATAGTAGTAATGGAATTATTTGAAATTTGTTATGCTTGTAAACCCAAACCTTTTCGTTACGTTTGTTTCTCGTTATGTCTGTTTTTGGGATATATGACAACTATGGATAATTATAATTATGAGAGTTTATTGTAGATTGAAATTGATATGAGTATATTGTAGATTGAAATTGATATGAGTATATTGTAGATTGAAATTGATATGAGTTCTTTTAGCTTATGAAAACCATTGTTATGAGCACGACTATATCAAATGTTTTGGTATGATTTGGTTTGATAAACTTGTGATATTAATTAGTTGGGTTGTCATTTATTGGACAAACATTAGGTTGATAAATGGAGACATTTGGTATGATTTAGGATTTGATTATACTTGATTTTATTTATTTATTTTAGTTGGGTTGCCAATTGTTGGGCAAACATTAGGTTGATATATGGAAATATTCATTTTATAGCCGTTATGCTGCCAAAATTTTAAAAAACATATGTTTGACTTTCCAATAGTCAAACCATTACACTTAGAGTTTTAGAGTCATCCAAAACTCCTCTAAACCAATGGTTTGACTTTCAAGAAGGCAAACCATTATACATGTAGTGTTCAATAGACTTCTAACTTCATTGACACCTACGGTTTGGCTTTTAAATAGTCAAACCATTACACGTAGGGTTTTTAAACTTTCCAAAACACCTTTCTTTCATTGCAACCTACGTTTTGACTTTCCAATAGTCAAACCATTACACTTAGAGTTTTAGAGTCATCCAAAACTCCTCTAAACCAATGGTTTGACTTTCAAGAAGGCAAACCATTATACATGTAGTATTCAATAGACTTCTAACTTCATTGACACCTACGGTTTGGCTTTTAAATAGTCAAACCATTACACGTAGGGTTTTTAAACTTTCCAAAACACCTTTCTTTCATTGTAACCTACGTTTTGACTTTCCAATAGTCAAACCATTACACTTAGAGTTTTAGAGTCATCCAAAACTCCTCTAAACCAATGGTTTGACTTTCAAGAAGGCAAACCATTATACATGTAGTGTTCAATAGACTTCTAACTTCATTGACACCTACGGTTTGGCTTTTAAATAGTCAAACCATTACACGTAGGGTTTTTAAACTTTCCAAAACACCTTTTTTGATTGTAACCTACGTTTTGACTTTCCAATAGTCAAACCATTACACTTAGAGTTTTAGAGTCATCCAAAACTCCTCTAAACCAATGGTTTGACTTTCAAGAAGGCAAACCATTAGACATGTAGTGTTCAATAGACTTCTAACTTCATTGACACCTACGGTTTGACTTTTAAATAGTCAAACCATTACACGTAGGGTTTTTAAACTTTCCAAAACACCTTTCTTTGATTGTAACCTACGTTTTGACTTTCCAATAGTCAAACCATTACACTTAGAGTTTTAGAGTCATCCAAAGCTCCTCTAAACCTACGGTGTGAGTTTTCAATAGTCAAACCATTACACCACCTCTATCTTGATTATGTCGATTAACTACTTCTTTCTTTGTTGTAGTGGTTGAATATGTCGACAGATAGAGGGTGTATGTATAGAAAGAACGACAGTCGGGGGTTTCTTAGCGTCGACTATATTGTTGCAATGGACAGTTTTTTGGACTATGCATATGCCGATGAAAGGACTGTTGAAAGGAAACCTACACGTGATGGGATAGTCCTTCGTATTAGATGCCCTTGTAAGAAGTGTCAAAACTTACGCTATAAAGAAAGGACTGATGTGAGGCTGCATTTGATGAAGCACGGTTTCATGCCTGATTATACCACATGGTGGGCACATGTTGAAACTTATTACCATAATGAAGGGCATCAAGACGTGGGTCAATCTTCTACTCCGGTAGTAGATCATAATGAAGGTTATGTTGAAATGGTGAACGATCACATGATACATGATGGCATGACATGGGAAGAAGAAACCCCTTATCCTTCTGCCCAAGGATTTTATGACATGTTACAAGCTGCTGACGAGCCACTATGGGACGGGTGTCCAAATTACTCGAAATTAGGAGCTGCAACGAGATTGTTGAATTGGAAGGCAGAATGTAATGTACCCGAGACGACTTATAACCGCAATGTTGCTATAATTAAAGAGATGTTACCCGAGGGTGATAAACTACCCGGTAACTTCTATGAGACGAAAAAGAGTTTGAAAGGCTTGCTCTGCCAAAACAAAAGATCGACGCTTGCAAAAACCATTGCATGTTATTTTATAAGGATGATTCTGAGTTGACCCACTGCCGAGTGTGCAATGAATATCGTTTCAAGACAAGTGGTCGAAGCAAGGTCCCTAACTTAGTGATTGAAATTTGAAGATATGGATGATGATGAAGATAACGAAGACGAACTTATGTTATCAGATCACTCGTCTGATAACTAGTGTGTCTTTCATATGTAGACATTTTCGTGTTAAACATTCTCTATTTTTGGGTCTTATGATTTATGTACACTTATATCATTTTGTGTTAACCATTCTCTATTTTTAGATGTCTGGACACCCTTTTAGGGGCAGTAGGAGTGGTAGGGGGTAGGGGCAGTAGCAGCTCCGCTGGGGTCCTGGGTGTGGTGACCCCCAGTCCGATGAGTTCACCAGCGACGGCCTAGATCAGATCCAGTCTGATGACAGAGCAGGGGGCTCGAGGGTTAGAGGCCCGCATGTGGCATCACAGACGCCCCAGCCTAGTCAGCGACCGCCACTTTTGTTGTCTGATGCGAGCGGGTAAGTAGATGTGATCTATTATTTATTCTAGTACATAATAAATCGATTCTAATGTTTTTTATGTTGTATATTTTACAATTGTGAAGGTTTGAGGACAAGTCGGCAGTCCGGAGGGCCATTGCCGTCTTTAAGTCCATGTTTGGTGGTCCTTGGGCTCATTTTAAGGATGTCCCTAATGAGCACTATCCACGGTTGCTGGATCGATTTCGGGTAGGTATTTTACTCTATTTAACTTATTGAGTGGATTTATGTTTACTTAATCCAAACAATGTGTTTGCAGTTGTATTATAGTTGGCCTCCTGAGATGGACGCCGATGTATTAGCTGCATATCGGCGTCACCTACATAATAGGTACTCCGACATGATGAGAGATGCACGTGTCTTCGCCGAGGAAAGGTCTTTAGCTATTGATGGTGTCCAGTTCGACGGACAAGACTACAGGATTCTTGCGCCACACCCTCCAGAGTGGATCCAGAGTGAGTTTTGGGTCCAGATGATTGAGCAGGTTTGTTTTGTTTTGAATACTTGTATCTGGTTGTACTAGGATTTATATTGATTTATGTCTTCTTTTTAACAGGTATGGAACACCGACGGGTTCCGGCATGTAGTTTCGGCCAATACAGCCAATCGGGCCACCGAGTATGAGGGGATGACATCCAGACACTGTACTGGATCTATTAGTATCCCTATGCATCGGGACCGCTTGGTAATTTATCATACACTAGACTAAATGTACATAATTGATGAATATATGTACTATATACATGATTTTATTACCTACTAACAATTTAAGTTGTGTATTGTAGAGAGATGCATGGGGCCGTGAGCCTACCAGCGACGAGGTTTGGGAGGCTACACACTGCACCAACAGGAGCTTGTTCCGGGTGCGACTGGTCGGAGCACGGATCCTCCGATCTACGTTTATCCAAAGGCGGTTCATATGATGGTAAGTTCAATTATGCATGACTAGATATTTGTTTGTTTTATAAGATAGATAAAAATTATAGCAAACTTAGTTTGGGCTGCCAATTGTTGGGCAGGCGATACGATTGTTTTGATAAAAGCAGGTCATGGATATATGTTCAAATCATAGTTGAAATGCTGCCGAATTTTCTATAGGTTAGTTGACTTGACAATGTCTAATTTGGTAAACTGTAGGATGTCTACCATCAGAATAGGGAGGAGGAGTACCCGGACTTACCTCCCGGCACTGTACCTCCCAATGACGCCGAGTTGTGGGAGCGTAGTGTCGGAGGACGGCGTAAGGGCCGTCTTTTTGGATGGGGACCAGTCAGGATCCCTATTATGCTATGACCGGTGATTCAGGTGCCAGTTCGAGCGGGAGCACGCGCGGTCGTCGCGATGAGGAGGTATGCTTGTCAAATGTTGTTTAACATTGTTAATGATATGTTTGTTAAATGTTGTCTGACATTGTTCATTGTTCTATATATGTTTGTCAAATGTTGAATTTCAGTTGGAGGAGCTGAGGCAGAGGTTAGAGAAAGAGGAAACAGAGAGGATCCAGTTGCAGGAGCGACTAGAGAGAGAAGAAGCAGAGAGGATCCAGTTGCAGGAACGACTACAGAGAGAAGAAGCAGAGAGGATCGGGATTCAGGAGCAAATGGATAGAGATGAAGTAGAGGAGAGACAGATGCGGGAACGAATGACTCAGTTTGACGCGTTCATGATCAAGTTTAACAGTCAACACCCCTTTCCCCCTCCGTAGGATTATGTTTATGTATTTATAGATATTTTGTACACTTTAAGAATTAGTAATATTTAAAAATTGGCAGGTTTTGTATGGGATAAAAAACTGGAAAATTTTAATTTTTAATAATTTTTTTTAAAAAAAAATTTAAATTACCGACGGATTATCCGTCGGTAATCCGTCGGAAAGTTATTTTTAATTTAATTTTTATTTAATAAATAGCCGTCGGAAATCCGTCGCTAAATCCGTCCGTAAAATGGAAATCCGTCGGAAATAATCCGTCGGTAATCCGTCGCTAAAGGAAGACCGTCGGTGATCCGTCGGAAATAACCTCGCCGTCGGTAACCGTCGGAGATCCGTCGGAAAACATAACCGTCGGTGATCCGTCGGTAATTTGATCGCCGACCACCTCTTTTCCGACGGCCATTTACCGACGGATTTACATTTTACCGACGGATCACCGACGGATTCATCCGTCGGTGATAAGCCTCTGTTTTGTAGTGTTTGTTCAATGGAAAATTACATTAATTTTTTTTTGATACCCACATATTCATTTGTGTTTTTATTTTTATTTTTATTTTCTTAACCAACAGGTTTTAATTTTTTTTGTAACGAAGGGTGTCCTAAGCTATGCCTAAAACAATTCCTTGGCAAATTATGACTGAAATACATCAGGTCTAATCATTAAACCTCAGTGACCATAATTGTTGTGTCCGCCTGAATTCGAATCATGGGGATATGGGATATTCCACCGGGGGGAGATTGGATATTCCACTGGGCCTTAACCAATACTGCACAACTCTTATGGTTAGTTTTTAAATTTTTGATATCAAGTATATTCACATGAGACTATATTCATACTAATTTTTTATAATACTATAAAACTTTTATCACAAGTATTTAAATTTCAAGTTTACACCTTATTATTAATGTATAAGTAAAATATCTTAAAGCTTCATGCTTGAACTCAATAAAATTAATTGATAACCGTTGTTTATTTCGACCAACACACCATGATACTTTTTACAATTAACTGATAACCTATGGTAAACTCTCTCTCTCTTCTAACCCATACAAACTAATAATAATAATAATAATACTATATATATATATAGTCGGGTTCAAACGAGAACAATACCTATTTAAAAGAACACGAGAATTAACAAAATCATTAGTGATTTTACATTAACACACAAAAAAAGGACTTTGGCCACGACATCAGGTCTGCATGATTTTTTTGCACGTTAATGTAAAATCACTAATGATTTTGTTAGTTCCCGTGTTCTTTTAAATAGTTATTGTTCTCGTTTGATCTTCCTTCTATATATATAGAAACAAAGAATAAATATAGAAGGATTAGAAAAGAAACATATAACGTAGAGTGAATTACAGTATTCCGAATACTTGATCTTGATCCATTGGGGTTAAATGGCATGCGAGGATTGGAGAAGAAACACCAATCTACCAACTTTTTTCCTTTTTAAAGTTTTAAATGAACTTAAGATTTGGTTCTACAAAGAATTTAGAGCAAATTACACTTTTAGTCATGTTGTTGTCACATACTATCCAGGATTTTTCCTTAAATTGAAATAATTACAATCGAATTGCACTTTTTTCTTTCCTGGAATATGTGAGTTTTTCTACATTTGAGTGGTTTCGTGATGTTATGTTATTTTGTTGATGAGAAGGTACAATCGAATTATGCTTTTTTCAATCATAGATTGTCCTTGATAAGCATGATCATTAATGGTTGTAATGTGTTTATTGTCTACATATGCGAAAGAGAAATCATGAAAGTATGAACAATAGGTTATCTCTTCTAATGAAGAGTGGAAAGCAGACTCTTGGTTACAAGACTGTGCTTGAGTTTCTTGGGAACTCTAAAGGTGGACTTAAGTTTAGATTAGCTTGTCTTTGGTTTGTGATGAATTGAATGAATCTTTTGAGGTATTGAAATTAATAGGCATGTAAAGTGATTTTCCATCTTTTTATGGTATTTATTTATTGTATGGGAACCATAGGTAAACCGATAATTATTTCTAATGAATTGTCTACCTTCTACGAAATCTGAGATTGAGGACTATCCCATGATTGTCAAGGTTTGCGTCCACCATTACAATGAAAGTAAGTGCATCATTGTTTTATATTCTTTTTGTTTGGTCTAGTCTTACTATAATTTATGGGAATTGTTGGTACGTGTATTATCGAACATGGAATCTTATATATGTGTGAATGATATTGGAATAGCTTTGATAGAGTAAGCAATTCGATAGATGTCATGTGTATAACCAATCTTATCTACATATACATAATCTTCTTATATAATTTATTGTACATGTTTAAATGCATGTGTGTATGGAGAAAGAAACAACTGATTCTTGTTTTGGTATGATGCCATGCATTCTATATTTTGATTTTTTTAACAATAATTAGGAGATTGAAGCATGCTATCCACACACACACACACACACATATATATATATATATATATATATATACACGTCGTTTGAAGCTTTGTTACATCTTGTGTTTTCAATTGAGTCTGTTGTAGCCTTTCATTAGTGTACGATGAAGGATTCTTGTCTTATCATGATTAAGGGTCCGTTGACTTATGCTTATGTCCTCTTTTGTAAACATGTCAATTATCCTTTTCACCTGTTCGTAAACATGTCAATCATGTGCATCGCCACACATCATGTTAGTTTTTCTTTCATTCCTTGTATTTTAATTATTATTTGTTGTTTTGATGGTTTCGTCCTCGTTGTGTACATATATAGGTGATGAGAATAAAGCAAATTCCAACGGAAGAAGCCAATACTTGTTGGTCCCTTCAAAATTGAAGAAGTGACCTTCAAGATGGTAAATACTTGTTGCTTTTGGACAAACACATATTTTACATTACTTTGTTTTAGTTTTTTCAATATGTTTGTTTAAATTTCATAAATACATGATGGTGTCAAATTGTTGGTTAAAGAAAATACATCATAACATAGAAAAATCGTTGGCGTTCATTATAAATTGTTGTTTACGTTTTTTGTGGTAGGTTTTGGTTATCCAAATGCAAGAGATACAAGAGATTGAGAAACGCCAAGGATATGAGAGATGAGAAACCAGTGAAGAAGCAATGCCTTTTGGTTATCTAAAAGATATTTGTGTAATGGTTTGTTATTAATTTGTTAGTTTACGTTTTAAACTTGGTTAATTAATCAAAATATTAATAACATCAAAAGTAAAAATAAATCGATAAAAATCTTTGTTAATTTACCTTCTTTTATTTATGTCGACCAAAGTTTGCATTAACGTGTCGGCAAATGTTTCACTATAAGATCAATACAAACTTTTTGGTGTTAAGATTTGAATCGATAAAAGACTGACGAAAGATACACTACTGAATAAAAGACTTTTTCCGACGGAATTTTTCGAAAGAATTTTCTGCCGGAAATTTTCGACGGATTTTCGATGGAAGTCAAACGGGTCAACCCACTTTGACTTTAGCCGGAAATCTGTCGGAAATTTTTTTATATTATATTTTTTTTAAAAAATCAATTATTTTTGGCGTATTTCCGACAGAATATAACTTTTTTTATTTGTTTCTTATTAATTATAATTAATTATTTATTTTGGCGGATTTTCGGTGGATTTTAATTAATTAAACTAATTAATTAAAATCCGCCGGAAATCCGTTGGAAATAATTAATTATTTATTTTTTTAAAAGAATTAAAAAAATAAAAAATAAAAATCCGTCGGAAATCCGCCGAAAAATTTATAAAACTTCCGGCGGATTTTCGCCGGATATTTTGTATTTTAAAAAAAATTAAAAAAAAAGATCCGCCGAAAACCCTATTTAAAAATTAAAAATGTTTACTTTTTCTTAAAAAAATTTAGAAAATAAAACATAAACGGCCGCCGAAAATTCAAAGAATTTATAAAAAAAAATTTAAAAGGCCGCTGAAAATCCGCAAGGCATTAACTTGTCCGTAACCGCAACTAAGGTTTTCCAAGGATCACAAAATACTGGCTTAATCTTGATAAAACTCCGGGTGTTAAATTAAAGGCTCTTTTGGAGAGAAATCTAACAAGTCAACATATTCTTATATTGACTATGCGAAACATCCCACAAGACTTGATAGACGATGCTTAAACACCATGGAAGTTATCCTTGGCCTTATATATTGATGCATCATACGATAAGTGAAAGAAGGTTGATCTTGTTGATTTTACTAATACCCATGAACAATCTCTTCTGAACTCCAATTGCATTTCAAATCCTTTCAATTCCACACAATCACGTTAACTAAAGGCAAATCTTGACCAAATAGGAACAATTAAGCCAACTTTGGGCTTGGATCAAGAGTTTTAATAGGAATAAGAGTTAGCTTATCCTGGGATGTTTTCTCTTATATAACTAGTTGAGACTCGGAGGCAACTTGGTTCGATTATGTGGGACCGGATACTAGACATAGGCTGCTATTGTAATCCTAATGAATGAGTATGACTGAGATCCTCGGGTGCCCTCCCCCACATCTATGTACCAGTCGACGTTGTTTGTGGCCATGGGTCCAATATTGAGCTCACAAATCGGAAAATGGCTTAATCTTGTGTTCCGCCACAATCCTTGGAAATCGGGTCTCCCCCATCATTGTAAGATGCTTTTCGGACCGCATGGCCCTTATATGATTAATTGTCAAGTTTTACCTTTCTAATTTAATGAAAATCTATTTATCAATATTTCCTTCATTTCCATGTTACGATTATGAAATGTTTTGTAACACCCTAAAAATAGGGATAACAAAAATCCGAAAAACGGACATGCGGTATGTAATATTGCCATGGCAAGAGCCTCCCAAAATGGGGAAAATACACAAACCTGTTTAAATACAGTAGTAATTTAAACGGATAATAAATATCAACCAACAATTCTAATTTCGATAACTAGAAAATAGATTACAAATGGGGTGTCATTTATAAACCCAAATGTTCTTCTACAAATAGTAAGTCCAAAGCAATTTCCCCAATCTCTCACCCAAGTAACTATGCCAGCTTAGAACCGGTGCCGCTAGAACCTGAGATACACATCGACACCAAGCAAGTGTTAGGCCAAAAAGCCTAGCGAGTTGAACAACAAATAGCATAATAGAGCATATACAATTCTTATCAGCATTTAACCAATTTTCAACATGTATGGAGTCAACGGGGGAGACCCATAGCACCAATCAAGTTCCACCCAAAGAGACAATATACGTTAATGCCAACTACTAAAAGTGACATCCAAAGGCCCGACACATCCGAGAACTACAACCATGGCATTACCTCTGAATGGCGGAGGTCTAGGCACATACCCACACGGTGGCACCCAAGACTACATCCTCCTAGTGTCTACTGACTTGGTTCATCCAACATAAAATATATAGGACGTCTATGAGGTGTATTTCAACCAAATATAATTCAATACCAACCATGGGTACAATATCACCATCCTAACCATGTGAGCCTAACATAGGACCCAAATATCCACATAAACATTTTATAGATACAACATCACCAAGAGAATATTCCAAATGGAAATTATCATCATATACCAAAACATGTATTCATTAATCATGTCAAAATACTCACTATGGCATACATAAGGAAAACCCCAAATACTTACACAAAATAGAGTAAACCATGGGATGATACCTATAAACATATTCCTCACATAATTTCATAAGAATACCATTAAATATTTAAACACATGGAGGTGAACATTTTGAGCAAATGTGCGATAATAATAACAAGAAAGCAAATATGATGTGTATCCAGTTTTAACAAAAGTTTAGTAAATTCACAATCTAGGTTTTGAACCAAAACCTAGAAAATATGGAACCCTAGTTTTGAGAAGATGAGGCTTGGAGAAGATGAAGATCTTGAAGGATACTTCAATGTAACCACTTGGATGAATCTTCAATGATGACTTAATGCTCTCACCAACCCAAAAGCTAGAAATTATGAGGTACGAGATGAAGACCCAAAAATCAAGCTTTTGATACTTGGAGAAGATGAAGATGGAGATGGAGGAGAAGCTTCCAAACCAAAACCTTGGATGATGCTCTTAACTTTAGCAATAAATGGTGAAGGTTTGGTGGTTGAAGAAACCCTAGAGGGAGTAAATGAAGAGGGAGGGTTTTTGGGAGAGAATACTTGGAGATAGAAATGAGAAATGATTGAACTTTGGGAAAATCGCATTTAACGCGAGGTGGGCCTTTTGATGCCACGCACGGCCCGTGCGTATTTTGTGAAGAAAAGGCGTGTTAGATCTCAGATTTATAGGATTCAAGATCATCCAATCTGAAGACTGGAATCTGAAGCTAAAGCCGGAAAGTCGACTCTTAATATTAGTCGAAAAGTCAGTTTGTAATAAATGTCAAAGTTGTTTATTGTATTTTATGTTTTGTCTAAATATCTTATAAATAGATATTTAGATATTAGTTAGATATTTGTTAGATATTAGTTTAAGTTATTATATTATTTAGATATTTAGTTTTAGTTTTAGTTTTATATTTGTTTAATCTTGCAAGTGGGCTTGCAAGTGGTTTGGGTTGTGTGTTTGAGAAGCTAAAAGAGATCGATCTATTAGATCACAATCACAATCTCAATTTACACAAGAACACATACAACACACACACACACAAAAAAAAAAGGTGTAAAAGAGAGAGATCTTAAATAGTGAAGAACATCAACCTTGTAATCATCGTTTGTTATCGAATCAGGTTTTTATTTCTCATTATCGAATCAGAATGACTTCCAGAGAAGCCCTCGCTATCGGAACCGACTCAAAACCACCAGTACTCTTCAGGGGAGAGTATGAACAGTGGAAGGATCGGTTCATGGACTTTATTGAAAGACATGAGTTGGGTGAATTCATCAGGAAATCGATAGAAGAAGGGTTATGAAACCAGTTTATGAGACTCGTACTGAGGGAACTGTGGAAACAGAGTTTGAACTTAAGTATCATGAACTAGAAGGTGATAACCTAAAAGGAGCGAAAGGGGATACATTAGAAAAGTCTTATATTCTTCAAGGCATTCCATTTGAAATTTATGTGAAGATAGACAACTATAAAGCCTCTGGCAAACAGATATGGGATCAACTAAAGATGATGATGCTAGGTTCAAAGGTTAGGTATCAGCTGAGATATCCAACTGCCTAAACAACTATGAAGAATTCAAAGGCAGAGTTGGAGAGTCACTAGCAGAAACAAACGATAGGTTCGTGACCTTGCTGAACGAACTAAGCAAGAACAAGGTCACCAAATCGCAAATAGAGCTGAATGTTAAATTTTTAAGCATTCTCCAGCTTGAATGGAAGAGGTTTGCCACGCAGATGAAGCAAATCAAAGACTTAAACGAGATTCCACTTCATGAGGTGTATGAAACCCTCAAACATAATGAAGAAGAGGTGGATGAAATACTGGATGAAAAGAGGCAGACTGGGAAGACAATTGATGACTCAGTTGCTCTTGTTGTGAAAACGAAGAAGAAGAAAATGCTTATGTCTGAATTAGATGAGGTCGAAGCTGAAGCGAAATCTGACTCGGACGACTGTGAACAACTGAAGCAGGCAATGCTTATGCTGACAAAGGCTTTTCAGAAGAAATTCTACAAGAAGCCAAGTTCTAACAGTCAGAGATACTCTTCTGAACCAAGCAACTGTGTTCACAAAGAGAGGGTAGAAGGAAAAAGGTTTGAAGGAAAGAGAATAGAAGAAAGGAAGCCAGAAAAGAGAAGATATCAAGCTGAAGGATCTAGTCAGTCAGAACCTCCAAAGTGATACAATTGTGGTAGACTTGGACATTTTGCAAGAGACTGCCGACAACCCAAAGTCCGAAACTTAGACTATTACAAAAACAAAATGCTTCTGGCCAAACAACAAGAGGCTGGTAAGACATTGATGGTAGAAGATGAGTACTGGCTTGATCATTCAGACCAGGAAGATGACGATGAAGAGAATGACGAGAAAGCAAACATCTGCTTAATGGGCAACATCGAAGCAGAAGCTGAAGCTGACTCCGATGACGATGACAACGACGAGGTATGTGATTTAACTCAATTAGATTTCTTAAATCAAATGCATGCCATGATGTCAAAACTCGAAGAATTAGAGTCAAAGCTTAAACGCGAAAAGGGTGTTATTCTTGAACAAAACCATTCAATATAGAAATTTAGCAATGACCTTGCTGAAAAGAAAGTATTGATTGAGACTCTACACAAAAACATTGACACCAGCGCTAAAGAACATACCATAATTCTTAAAGAAGTTGCTGAAACAAAGTCTAAATTGAGAAAAAGTGAGTTTGATTTTATAGAGCTTACGAAAATGTATTATTCGTGTTCCAAAGAAAACGAATCTTTACTTGCAAAATTAAAAGCTTTGGAAGATAAGTTATACAAAATGGGTCAAACTGAACAAACCATACATCTGAACAAACCCAAAGAAGAAATAGAGAGTTGGGGACTCGGATACGAGAATCCTAACTACCTTAAAAAGGGTAAATCTGAAGTGCCTGCACTTTTTGATTTTACATTTTTGAAACTAGCTCGAAGAATCCTTGAGCTTAAAACTTTCTGGACTGGACTATCAAAAGAGGATGAAGCCAAGGAAACAGAAAAACGAAAGAACACAACTAATTTTTAACTTCCATTTCGTTATGCAAAGCTGAATAATAGTTATAATGATGATCCTATTTATCAAAAGAAATCTCTTTCAAATGACTTCTTTCAGAGTTATTCTGTTAAAGAAATGGAGGCGAAGCATATTAAAGGTAAAATTTACGTCCCTCCTATCGTTTTTGGAAAGTAAAACTTCTGAACTTGAAAATTCTTTAACAGAAGAAAGACTTCTGATTGATATTGAAAAAAAAGTGTTTTCAACTGTGTTTTTAAATACTGTTCTATCCAAGGCTTCAAAATCTAATGATAGTTTTGGTCTACCTGATGGAGGGTTTGATTTTGCTAAACTCCGATGGTGTTTTAGATGAGTGTTTTGATCAATTTGATTTTCATGCCAAACTTCCTAACCATTCATATTTTGTTGTAAATTCATTTGGAAAAACCAGTATGTCTGAAAAAGGTAAGTCATCAACGAAAGTTGATGGATCAACTTCTGTGAAAGCTAAGAGTGCGATAGGTAAGAAGAAAACTCAGCATTAACAGAAACCGATCACTACTGGTAAACCAAACAAGATGCATTCATTTGTTACTCAAAAGTCTAACTCACAAGTTTCACATGTTTCAGATCTGAACAAGAAAAGAATAGAAGTTAAATCTCACTGGCAACCAAAACAGGAGACTGACAAGACTGATAAATCTTTTTGTACTGTTGATTGTAATAAGACTTCACCTAGTAAAGATGTTTTAATTGCTGATGTTGCTATTTTCGAACCAAAACTAGTTGTTTCTCGCAAACAATATTCTATGAAGCAATAATTCCAGTTATCTTTATCTGCTAGAAAGTCTTCATATTATGATAAACATGCTTATGCTTCTTGTCAAGACTCTGATGTTTGGTATGGCACTTATAATGTTCATTCTTATCATTCATATTCTTCATTTGATTCTGAAAAACGGAAAAGAGGACCCAATTTCAAATGGGTACAAAAAACATGTGCTATAACACAGTTGGACCCAAATACCAGTGGGTACCAAAAGCTAAATCTGTGTTGCAGGAACCCAAAGTTTAAGGGTGAGCATAGAAAATAGGCTTTTGAACAAAACAGTTCAAAACCCGGACTTAAATGTCAAGATGGAGGCTTCTAAGCAAATTCAACTTAGAACCCGTACTTCAACGAAGTATGACTTTTAGACAAAACAGTCTAGGACTCGTACCTCAAAGAACAATGGCTCTTGAATACAACAGTTCAAGACCCGCACTTCAATGCTCAAAAGTTTTTACTCAAATTTTGTATTCTGGGTAATCTAAATCTTTTTTTTCGTAATTTCTATTGTGCATACTCGTCACATGTGGTACTTGGACTGCGGATGTTCCAAGCATATGACAGGGCAGAAAGGAAAGTTGATCAACTTTAAAGAGAAATACTGCGGAACAGTTAGATTCGGGAATGATCAGTTTTCACCAATACTGGGTTATGGTGATATGGTACATGACAAAGTCACGATCAAGAAGGTGAGCTATGTTGAAGGCTTAAGACACAACCTGTTCAGTATCGGCCAGTTCTGTGACTAAGGCTTAGAGGTCAATTTCAAAGCTAAGAGGTGTTCTGTTCGCACTGAAGAAGGCGATGAACTCTTGGTCGGCACTCAAAAGACCGATCTCTACACAATCAATTTATCAAATGTCCAGACTGACAAGGAAATGTGTCTACTATCTAAAGCATCGATGCAACAAAGCTGGTTATGGCATCGACGACTCTCTCACCTCAACTTTAGGTACATAAACATGTTGGTCAGTGGAAAGCTAGTTAAAGTACTTCCAAAGCTGAAGTATGAAAAAAAACATCTGTGTGCAGCCTGTGAGAAAGGCAAGATGAAGAGAGCTCCGCACAAACCAAAGCCTGAACCGAGTACAAGCGCTCTGTTAGAGTTGTTGCATATGGATCTCTGTGGTCCGATGCGAACGCAAAGTCTAGGAAAAAAGTAGTACATACTAGTAATCGTGGACGATTACTCACGATACCTTGGGTCAAATTTCTCCGTTCAAAAGATGAGACACCAGATGTTCTCATTACATTCCTGAAGACGACCCAAGTAAATCTGCAGAAACCGGTCAAGCTTCTAAGAACATACAACGGCACAGAGTTCAAGAACAAAACAGTTCAAGACTATCTTGAATCAGTCGAGATTTCACATCAATACTCTGTTGCTCGTACGCCTCAACAAAATGGAGTGGTCGAAAGAAGAAATCGTACGCTAGTCGAGGATGCTCTTACTATGCTAAGTCAATCTGACTTACCTCTATTTCTGTGGGCTGAAGCTGTATCAACTGCGTGCTACGCTCAGAATCGATCCATGATACACCATAGATTCAAGAAGAATCCTTATGCGTTAATCAACAACCGAACACTGACAATCAAATATTTCTATATATTTGGGTGTAAGTGTTTTGTTCTAAACAATAGAGAGAGTCTGAACAAGTTCAGTGCCAAGGCAGACGAAAGAATCTTCATTGGTTATTCTTCTACATCAACTGCATTCCGTGTTTACTTGAAGAAGTCAAAGACCGTTATTGAAAGCGTCAACGTTACATTGGACGAAGAGATAGCTTATGAGCACATTCGTTCAGAACCTGTGATAACCGGCATACTAGCTTCTGGGCAACACAGTCCAGAACCTGCGTCTCAAAAGAATAAATCAGATGAAGCATCAACATCTTCTAACCATTTATCTGATTTAGATTTATTATTTGAACTGTTTTATGATGAATTTATTGGATCTAATGTGAATAAATCTGTTGTGGTTGACAGGATGGAAGACTTAACGCCTACTCATCCAACCAGTTTTGATATCCCTATTGAATCTAACTCTCAGATTCAACAAGAAATTCCAGTTCAAATGCCGACTCCGACAGTTGAAGCTGTGATCAATAACGAAGCTACAGAAGTTGCTGAATCAGTAGGTTGTTCTATACGGACTGATCTACAACCTCTCCAAACTGTACCTACTGAGACTTCTGTACCATCTACTTCAACTGACCCCCCCATTCCTTTTTATATTGATCTATCTACATATAATCTACTCCTTCATGAATAAAAATGGACCAAAGAGCACCCGATAAGCCAAGTCATTGGTGATCCATCAAAACCGGTGCAAACTAGTTCTGCTTCAATGAATTTGTGTATGCATGAATCCTTTCTGAGCAAGTTCGAGCCAACTCGCGTATCATAGGCACTTGCTGATTCAGATTGGGTAACTGCAATGCAAGAAGAGCTGAATCAGTTTGAAGCACTTAAAGTCTGGAGACTCGTACCCAAACCTCAAGGTAAAACTATAGTAGGTACGAAATGGGTTTTCAAAGTAAAGAAAGATGAAGATGGTACTGTTATCAGAAATAAAGCACGATTTGTTGCCAAGGGATACAGACAAGAGGAAGGAATAGATTATGACAAGACATATGCTCTTGTGGCGCGTTTAGAGGCAATTCGAATGTTTCTAGCCTTCGCAGCCCACAAGAACTTCACGGTCTTTCAAATGGATGTGAAGACAACATTTCTGTATGGCGTTCTCAAAGAAGAAGTCTACGTCTCGCAGCCAGAAGGTTTTGTCAACCAAGAGAAACCAAATCATGTGTACGTTCTCGACAAAGATCTTTATGAACTGAAACAAGCTCCTCGCGCCTAGTATGAGGTATTATCTAAATTTTTGGTTAAGTCGGGTTTTACAAAAGGTACAGTCGATACTACTTTATTCCTGAAAAAGGACAAAGCCGATATCATTCTAATTCAAATATATGTAGATGATATTATTTTTGGCTCTACTAATCCTAAATACTGTAAGAATTTTTCAAACCTTATGGTGTCAAGATTTTAGATGAATATGATGGGAGAGATAAATTTCTTTCTCGGATTACAAGTCAAACAATTTTCAACTGAGATTTTTATCAATCAATCTAAATACATTATGCATATTCGTCGGAAGATCAAAATGGAAAATTCTAAACTGATTGGTACCCCAATGGCACCAGGTACTAAGATTGGCACCGATCCTTCGGGAAAGGCTGTTGATGCTAGGACTTACAGAGGGATGATAGGTTCTTTAAGTTATTATATTAGTTAGATATTTAGTTTTAGTTTTATATTTGTTTAATCTTGCAAGGGGGCTTGCAAGTGGTTTGGGTTATGTGTTTGAGAAGCTAAGAGAGATCGATCTATTAGATCACAATCACAATCTCAATTTTACACATAGAACAATATATCGGTCCATCAAGATCCAGAGAGAAAAGAGAGAAAGAGCTTCAAGCACACCAAACCTTGTAATCATCGTTTGTTATCGAATCAGGTTGGTTTATCATCTATATGTTTGTTGTTTGATTATCTGGCAACGATCACGGACTCACAAGGCGCACGGCCCATGCGTGCCACAGACCACGAAAATCTGCCCCTTTTTCTTCTTTTCTTCTTCTTATTTGGCCAAACGAAACTCGGGGTGTTACATGTTTGTTCTCACTAGGCGTAAAGCCTAACACTTCTTCTAAAATGTCATGTATAACACGTTCATTAGAGGCGGGGTCCCCATGACTTGAGGGACAAGTGTTGGATCGTTAGCGGCATTTTTTGGAGATATACTTTTGGATTTTTGGCGTACGGTAATGAATAGACATTTTTGGGAGATTGAGTTGACAACTATTTTAATCTAGATATAGACTGTTTAGATTAGTATGATGTCAATGTTAATGTCCATTTATTGAAGGTGTAAACGCTATTCCTATTTCCCTTTTTGGGTGATTTTCCTTTATTTAAGATGTCCCATTTTGCAATTTATTAGCTTTCAATTTACCCCTATTTTTAGGGTGTTACACCCACGGTGAGCGCCAAACTATTTATGCCAAAAACCGCACCAAAGACGATCTAAGGATTGGATTGTGGAGCCTAATCAACTATAGACGATCCTTTGAAATAAACAAGCAAAATAATAATTGAAATACAATCAAGACAAAAAATTTGGTGACGCGAAATACACCGTCGAGAGTAAACCACGGATGATTGTAGGAATCGTTATTGAACTATGGACGTCAATGACGTTGACCTTAATAATGAAGTGACTATTACAAGACATGGATACAATAAAATAAATGTAAGTAATGTAAACTGTTGTGTTGTGAATAATCGCGAGTGAATGTCGTGCGAATGGTTTGAGAGCTTTTCAGAACGATTCTTGAGATTGTTGCGGTCTGTTGTGTCCTTCTGAATTCCCTTGAGGTTTTCTTATAGTTGGCTTTTTGTAACTGTCCTTTAAATACCATAACTGTTATCTCTATTATGTGTGTTAATGAGAAAAACAATCCTGTCATGATGATGTTGATCGTCGCTTTGAGCCATGATTGATATTAATTCTTCTATCATTGAGAGATCTGCAATGAATACACAATAAAGAGCTAACGTTTTATCGTAAGAAATTGACTGTTAGTTGGTAGCAGAAAAATCATACATCTAGGATAACTTTGTCGTGGGAGTTCGGTCGTTCGACCAAGGTCAGTGCGATTGGTCGGGATGATACTTCGACCGTCGGGCTTATGAAACTTTACCTAGACGACTATTATGAAACAGAACTTTTGGAAAGGATGGAAGTTTTGTTTATTGCCTCAAGGAGTACTAAGACAAGGTGTCAACAAGTGAATGTATGTGCAACAAAATTGGTGGATGGAAATCTCTCCACCACCACCTTTGGCGATGCTTATAAGGATTCACGTGATCACATGCAAACATGATTGTCGAAATGTGATATATGCTAAAATACGCCTGTATAGCTTGTGTGGAATTAGCTATTTAAATTCTTGTGGAAACCATAAGAAAACGAATTCATATGTACATCGTTCATCTAGCGAGGGCAAATTAACGACTAATTTGAATGTTTAAACATACACCTAAAACCAAATGAAAGTTTATAGTAAATGATTGTTTTTGATGAAGAAACTTTCTCCTAACAAATATAACTATGTTTATAGGAATATCCCTCCTTGAACTAGCTTTGAACATCTACGCAACCTTGAAGGACAAAACGTTCATACCCTAATATTATTTAGGGTTTAGTCTTAGGGTTGTAGCTTGTTAACATATTGTTAATGAGATTAAAGATTACTATAATGAGGCTTGTTTTTGGATATTACTTGGGCCTTTTTTAAGCAATAAAACATTTGAAATTCATAACTTAATAAAGAGAGATTTTTGTTCAAATAACCACTTTGACAAAAACATGAAATTAATAATTGAATCAACTACAATTATTTCATGACATTAGTTTATTTTCTCCTTGAACCAAACAATTAATTACAAAAAAATCAAAGGTGAGGGTCCAATAAACCGTCTTCTACAGCCTTGTCCTTCGTGTCCTTATATCCTTCTAAATTTGTAAGGAAATGAGGGTCATTAACGTTATCTTGCACTTCGAGTAGATTTTTTATTGAACCGAAACTAAAAAAATATCAACAGTGATGATCCAACAAATCTTCTCATTCAACCCTCTCCTTCCTTTCTATATATCTTTTTACATATGAGTTGAATGAAATGGGAGTCATCAATGTTTCGATTAGGTTTTCTTCAAATTGAATTAGATTATGACCGCTTCTGTTCTGTGGTTGAAGACTGCTTTTGGAAAAATGTTTAACCCCTTTGAGTAAATAACAGATGAAATTAATCATTTGACTAATTGCGGCTATAATTGTTATCAACACGTATTTCCAAAATAGCAAATTGATTTAATAGATTTGGTCATTTGACTAATTGCGGCTATATAGTTTCAAAAAAAAAAAAACATTGCATTTCAATTCCACACAACCCCACAATAATTAAAGACAGATCAAAAATTATTGTGTGAAGTTAGCTATACAAAATTATTGTGGACGCTCATAAGAAAACTAATTTGTATATCGTTCATCTACTGAGGGTAAATTAAGATGGTTATAAGAGTTAGTGAATGATTTTTCATTCCCTTCTCTTAAACAGATTTGACCCATTACTATATCAAAAATTCAGTAACAACTTAACACAAGAGACTGCTTCCTAATTTATGTCTGATGTACCACAAATAGGTTTTTTTTTCCCCATTCTAACAATACTCATCAATGCTTCAAAACAACCCTCCTAACATCTTTACCTGTTTTCATCATATCTACAATTACACAAAAATATCTAATCTAAATGATATCTGACCAGTTCCTTCAATGCCCGGACTCGTCCTTAGAATGGTTTATCTTAAACTGTCACCGACTCATCCTTCAATGCACCAACTATCACCAACTCCATTAAGAAGGCTGCTTAATTATATACTTTGGATGGGAGAAAGGGTATGATACCTTTTGAACTAGTCAGTTCAAATCAACAAAAAGATTCTTCTCCCAAGGACTACAAAGACAAGGGAAAGAAGAAAGCCAAAGCATTGAATCAGTAGTTCAAAATGCTACTATCTCATTGACTCCATCATTAGGAGAAAAAGAGGCTTCCCTATTACTAGCAGGGATTAGAGCCACGTCTTGTTCCACTTTGACCAAGACGAAATGCTATGAACATTGAGGTTAAGTTGTAACATCCATTCCTGGTTACCTCACCAAAAACATTAAGCTGCAGCAAGAACAACTCATGTCAGGAAAAAAAAAAATTGAACAAAGAGAAATTAGAAAGCCCTTGAAACTATGTGCATGGATTCAAGAAGAACAACTCATGTTAATTTTGGGGCAGCTTAAGCAACATGATTGTCGCTCAATAGAATTTCATATTTACAAGTCTAACTAGATTTCCTTTTCTCATTTAGCTAGATCACATACGACACAACAAAGATTTCAGATCATTATAGCAGCAAAAATTCAACAAAATGTTTTGGTGTTCAAATCTGATGATTTTTTTTTTCAAGTCGGTATAGAAATAAAATTTTCAAATCTGATGAAAGGAAATGTGATCAGATCAGGTATAAACATTTTCAATCGAAATCTAATCAAACCATGAAAGAATTGAAATGCAAAAAGCGAATTTAATTAAGACCAAATTCCGATCGACAATCAAATCAAGAAAAAGGAACACTGGTGGCTTACGGTTATCAGGAGATATGGATGGTGAGGGACTGTTGAATGATCAGGGTGCTTAATTTCATCCATGGCCGTTGCTATATATGAAATCGATGTAGAACTGCAATCAGAATTAGCGACTTTATATAATGGGATGGAGGGGGATTGGTTCTTAACCCTAATCCGAGTATTCGTTTCTAATTGGCTGGCTTTTATTTTATCCATCATATACTTTGTTAAATTTCCTTTTTTCCTTTTCCAAAATTTCCTTTTTTAAATTTTAAATAAATTTCCTTCTTTAAATTTAAATAAATTTCCTTTTTTGGAGTAAATTATAGTTTTTGTCATTCCGGTTGTCATACACCATCAACTTTCGTCTTTGAATTGAAATAATTGAAATTTTGCTCACCGGATTTGAAACTTTGTTACACTTTTGAATATCTTTTTCTCATAAGAAAATCCGTTAATTTTATTTTATTTGATACCCATATATTCGAATGTGTTCGCTTTTTATTTTCTTAACCGAGTTTTAAATTTTTGATCTAGTGTTTATTCACATGAAATTATATTCATACTATACTAATATTTTTATTATTTTATAAACCATTTATCATCACAAGTATTTAAAATTTAAGTTTACACCTTATTATTACTAAGTAATACGAGTAAAATATTTTAAAGCTTCGTGCTTGAACTCATAAGCAATTGAATTCAACACATTCAAATACAAAATAAGTGTTTAGTCCTACCAACACCATGATATATTTTACAATTAACTGATAACCAACGGTAAATTTTCTCGTTCTTATAAACCATACAAACCTATAAAATAAAATATATAGAAACAAAGAATAAATACAAAAGGATTTGGCAAGAAACACCAATCTACCAACTTTTTCCTTTTTAAAATTTTAATGTAACTTAAAATTTCGTTCTACAAAGAATTTAAAGTAAATTACACTTTTAGTCATGTAGTTGTCACTTACTATCGAGTTTTTTCCCTTAAATTGAAACAATTACTATCGAATTATGCTCTTTTTCTTTCCTGGAATATGTGAGTTTTTTCTACATTTGTGTGGTTTCATGATGTTATGTTTTTTTGTTGATGAAAAGCTACAATCGAATTATGAATTTTTCAATCATAGATTGTCCTTGATAAGCATGTTCACTAATTGTTGTAATGTGTTCATTGTCTATATATGCAATACAGGAATCATGAAAGTATGAACAATAGGTTATCTCTTCTAATGAAGTGTGGAAACCACACTCCCGGTTACAAAACTATGCTTGAGTTTCTCAGAACTCTAAAGGTGGACTTAAGTTTAGATTAGTTTGTCTTTAGTTTGTGATGAATTGAAAAAAAATCTTTTGTGGTATTGAAATGGGCATGTAAAAGTGATTTTCCATCTTTTCTTTTTATGGTATTTATTTGTTGTATGGGAACCATAGATAAACCGATAATTATTTCCAATGAGTTGTCTACTTTTTACGAAATCTGAGATTGAGTACTATCCCATGCTTGTCCAGGTTGCGTCCACCATTACAATGGAAGTAAGTGCATCATTGTTTTAATATTCTTTTTGTTCATCTTTAGTTTTGATTGCTATAATTTATGGGGATTGTTGGTGTTATTGAACATGGAATCTTATATGTGTGAATGATATTGGAATAGCTTTGGTAGATTAAGCAATTGCATATGTGTGTATATATAGAGAAAAGACTGAGAATAATTTTCATCACACCAAATAAGGTGGGGAGGCATATAATTTATAGATAAAGAAATTACAGTGTACACCCTTGGATAATAAACAAATTTATTACAGAAGATATACAAAATATTAACTAGTGTGTGTAATATCCCCCCTCAAGCGAAAGGGTGGCGGACCAATTTTATGAATCTCTCGAAAGAATTCGAATTGATGTCGTGGTAAACTCTTTGTGAAAATGTCTGCCCCTTGAAGTTTGGTAGGAACAAACTTGGTGTGAAGTTTTCCGGACGACACAAGTTCACGAATAAAGTGATAGTCAAGATCAATATGCTTGGCACGTTTGTGAGAGACCGGGTTTTGAGTGAGAAAGAGAGCATGTTAGATCACAGATTTATTGGATTCAAGATCATCCAATCTGAAGTTTGCAATCTGAAGCTTTTGCTGAAAAGTCGCTCTCGATATAAGTCTAATGTCCTTTGTAATAAATGTCAAAGTTTATTGTATTTTACTATTAGTCCTAAATATCTAAATAATTGATATTTAGTTTAGTTTAGATATTATATTAGTTTAAATAATATCTAGATATTAAGTTTTAGATATTAGTTTAGTTGTTTAAGGTTTGATGAGATCTCAATATATCTCATAACTTAGAAATCGAACCAAGAACACATCAGAGAGAAAGTGAGCTTCAAAGTGTAAACATCAACCCTGTAATCTGCCAGGTTGGTAATCTATATCTTTGTTTGTCGTTTGATTATCGGGTAACGATCACGGACTCACAATTGGTATCAGAGCTTAAACCAGATCAAAATCAAATTTTATAACTCTCTGTGTTCTTTATTTCTTCAAGAACACTGTGTCATCAATCATATTTTGATACAGTGGTTGTTTTTAAAATCAAAAGGGTGTAAGGTGTTGTAGTTGATAAGTCGATCATAATGTCACAGTTTGGTGCTGTAATTCGAATCCTAGATTGGTCAATTTGGGATTTACAGGCGATCTATCGAAGAAATACTTCTTACCGGTTGAGAAAAGTGCTCACACAAATACCGGTCAACCGATATCAACACCTAGTTCCGGTCGAATAAATTCTTTCTTTGTATCGGTCACAAATTCAATATCGGTCGAGAAAAATCAGTCATAATACTGGTCGAAGAGAAAAGAGAGTACCGGTCCAAGCCTAAGTACCGGTCGAAGTAACCTCCAAGCCAAGTACCGGTCCAAGCCTAAGTACCGGTCGATATACCTCTACAACGTACCGGTCGACCCACATTTCTTACCGGTCAAGAAAAGCTTAACTCTTAATACCGGTCATCACTTCTTACCTGTCCAAGCGTCATTCCCGGTCCAAGCAGTGGCACTTTCAAATAAAACACATACCGGTCGAATCATTTGCAAATTACCGGTCCAAACTCATACCGGTTGTACATCAATATCGGTCGACAGTTTCAATACCGGTCGACTGTTTGAATACCGGTCGAAGAAATTGCAGAGTTCCGGTCGATAGTTTCAATTACTTTCAAACCGGTCAAGAACATTACCGGTCAAGAGCAATACCTGTCTCAAACCAGGTCCGGTCGTAACTGATTTTAAAGCTTACAAATCCAAATTACTTCACGTCGATTGCATATTACCTCAGGTCGATTGCAAAGTACCTCCAGTCGATTCCAAATCCAAATTACCACCGATCGAATCCAAGGCATAATACTGGTCGAGATCTTCAGTTCAAACATCACCTTACCGGTCGATAAATTCCTCATTACAAAGTACCGGTCGATCACCTGAAGAAAAAGCATAACATCCATTCCCGGTCGCAAGCAACAGTCCGGTCGAGCAACTTTCTGGTCGTATCTTATATTTTGCGCCATACACGTCTCGCGCAAACCTCCAGTTCGCGTGACCCGCTTCTCACGCAAAACCCCTTTTACGCCAGCATCTTCTAACGCAAAGTTGATTTTTGCTCTAGTTCCAGACTTGCTTAAATTTGGAAATTTTATTTCTGAATTTTATCTGATTTTATTTTGGGCTAACGATCATATTCAAGTTTTTCTAATCTTAACAGAATGTCTTCCTATTTTCCAATGTTAAATAAAGGAGAATACGAAAAGTGGAAAATGAATTTTTTCAGCTTCATAGATAATGATGATCTGGGTCAAAACATGAGATTATCATTGTCTGAGGGAGCACAGGTGCAAAGAGATTTTGCTGATTATAGAGCTAGAGTTTATCTGAGAAACAATATTTCTAAAGAAATATATGATTTAATGGATATTCCCAAAGCTTCAGGGAAAGAGATTTGGGACTATCTTGCATTAAACTCTGAATGGATTAACTTAGACCGAAAGGTTTTCTTAAAAGGAAAAGATTTGGAAGCTGAGAATGATGAGCTAAAAAGAAGGATCTCAGACTTAGAAGTTTAAAGTATCCAGATCCTGCAAGCAGCTTCTGTTGAAAGCTATGAAGAAAAGGTAAAGGATTTGGAGAGTACAAATGCTGAGCTACAAAAGAAAATATCTAAGTTTGAAAAGAAGTTCTCAGATCTTTCCAAGAAGAGTGTTGAAGAGAAGAAGGTAATTGAGCTTAACTGTTTAAAGCTTTCTCAACAAGTTAGTAACTTTGAGAAAGTAATCATTTTAGAAAGAGATCAGTTTGCCAAGGAGAAGAAGGCATTCGATCAGAAGAATGTAGGATACTTAAAAGAGATATCAAATGGAAGGAAGGGTGCCAAGAAGGAATTTGAAGAAGAAAGAAGCACCTTTGAAGCTGCAATTAGGAAGCTTAATGCAAAGCTATCTGAACTTTCTAAAAATGCACAGAAAGAGAAGAAGAAGAAGAAGAAGAAGAAGAAGAAAAAGAAGAAGAAGAAGAAGAAGAAGAAGAAGTGTGAGCTTGAGACGAAGATTGAACTTCTCATCAAAAAAAGAAACAATTATTCTTCAAAGGTCAACGAGCTTGAAAAGATTATTTCAATGGTGGTGGTGACTGAGCGCAAGACTCAAGAGTCAATTGTCTACTCACCTATATATGATTCAGCTGATTGAGAATGCTCATTCAAGTCAGCTGCAAGTTCAACATTCAGACATGTTTCTTCAAAAATGTCAGTTAAATCTTCTAATCAAATTCGTAGTTATAACCTTTTCTACGATAGAAATATAGATGGTTCAAAGAAGGAGAAGCAGCTACAAAGAAGCTGAACTAGTCTGGAACAGGAAACAGTTGAAGAAAAGAAGGCATATAAGCTGAAATGTAAGAACTCATGTGTACATACGCCTAATGCCAAGAAGAACAATGCGCATAAACGTAAACGTGATTTTGTTTACTCGAGATATAAATTAATCAGTTTGTCAGGTAAGAAATTTTATTATTCTTATTGTCGTACACATGATCCTGTTCACAAGACGAGTGACAATTACTTGTATGGTTCTTACTCAGTTACCCCACAAGAACTGCAACTAACACTGATGGACCCAAATACCAGTGGGTACCAAAGAAAATGGATGATTTTGTGTTGCAGGCACATACTGTCAAGGGGGAGTAGGAGGAGAATGTAGGCTTCTGAATACTTCAGTTCAGATGCCGAACTTCAAAGACAATCGACTTCTGATTATGTACAGATCAGGACTCGTTCTTCAATGACAAGACAAGGCTTCTAAGTAAATCAGCTTAGAACCCGTACTTCAATGAAGTATTGCTCTTGAATACAACAGTTCAAGACCCACACTTCAAAGATCAAAAGACCTTACTCCAGTGATTATATAGAGATTATACTCCAATACTCGAATGAGGAAATCAACCATCAAGGGGGAGTACATATTTGTCTGAAATTTTAAATGCATATCTTTTTCAATGATAATGTTCAAATGCATAATTTCAGGGGGGGGTAAAAAGGTGATGACTTCTGATTATTTCTGATCAGAACTCGTACTTTCATTTGTGTTACTGCTTTTTGTCTTTTTAATTTAAGTGAATAAATTTGCTTTGACTATGACATAAGACTTTTACATATTTTTTTTAGAGGTGCTTAAAAGATCATATCTTTATGACTTTACGCTTAACTTCATGAGATGTAAGATCGCACGTAAAGGTATAATCCTTTATCTTAATCTCATATATGGTTGAAAACAGGACAACTTTCAATTATTGAAAACATATTCTTAAAAGTTCAAACCACTTCCCGAGTCTTAAACCGATTTCATGAATTAGAAGTGTGACTTTAAATATTTTAAAGATCTACTTTGTGCTTTAAATGAAATAGTTAAACCATATTGAGAATCATATGCATCATAGGAAAACATGATTTCTCTGTGCTAGGACTTAACGCAACTTCTATGGAATCACCTTAACCAGTGATTTCTACCTAAGAAGTTAATCCATAGTGATTGAGCGTGAGAAGTCGAAAAGATTGAGTGATGAGTTATAATGAAAAAGAGAGTTTGATTAGAGTGAGATAAATGTTTAAAAGAAAGAGGGTGTGAGAACAGAGTTAAAAGAATATCAGAACTCTGCACCAACTTTTTCTGAGACGGGCATCCACAATTCTAATGTTTCACAATTTATTGGTGATCATTATTGAAACAAGCAACTAGCCCATGCCAACTCTTGATCAAACCTCACCAACTACTCATTTTTCTTCTTAAAAAGAAAGTGTTTCACATTTTCAAAGGGGAAGCAGCACATTTGCTATCTGATTTTCACTTGGAAAATTTGGATATTAAAAAGAAGGAAGTCTGCCCCACCTTCGCACTTCAATCATGCACATTGAGTTTGTGTTTAACTTACTGTTGTCTCAGTGGTTTACACAAATTTGAGCCTATAAGCAATCATCTGTGCTAAATTCTTTCTATCACTTGCACGAACACACAAGGAATTTGTTTCTTTGTCATAACATTTATAGAAATTACCTTTGTGGTGTTTCGATGATTGAATGGAAGCCCTGGGGGAGTGAACATCACAAAAGCTCCTTTCCAATGTGTATTTGTTACACACAGTGACTTAGTGTTACTGACAGGCATTTTAACTGATTCATTTTTTGATTTAGGTGTTAAACGATTATTTTGTCTGGATTTGCCAAGATCTGGATGAATATCTTTTGAATTGACGAATCAGAGGTTCCTGATGGAATGCATTTCTTGATATATGTTTTGATGAAGTCGTTGCACTTTTCATCAAAAAGGGGGAGAAGAGCCTATCAAGAAATGGGAGCTAGATCAAAGGTTTAGAGAATTCTTCCAAGATAGAGAAGAGAAGAGCTAATCAAGAAAAGATTCTTCAAAGTGTTCTAAAGACATACTGATCTGAGAGAAATTTTCTTTGAAAATACTTTGCTAAAGCATTCTCAGCTAAACCTGGAGATTATTTCAAATTGAAAACTAAGAAAGAGATTGCATCTTCTGAGCTGAAAGAGAAGACCATATTGCTAAATCATTTTAGTAATGATCTTGATCCAAAGGGGAGATTGTTTGATCACAGATTTATTGGATTCAAGATTATCCAATCTGAAGTTTGCAATCTGAAGCTTTTGCTGAAAAGTCGCTCTCGATATAAGTCTAATGTCCTTTGTAATAAATGTCAAAGTTTATTGTATTATACTATTAGTCCTAAATATCTAAATAATAGATATTTAGTTTAGTTTAGATATTATATTAGTTTAAATAATATCTAGATATTAAGTTTTAGATATTATTAGTTTTAGATAATATATATTTTAGATATTAGTTTAGTTGTTTAAGGTTTGATGAGATCTCAATATATCTCATAACTTAGAAATCAAACCAAGAACACATTAGAGAGAAAGTGAGCTTCAAAGTGTAAACATCAACCCTGTAATCCGCGTTTGTATTCAAACATGTTGGTAATCTATATCTTTGTTTGTTGTTTGATTATCTGGTAACGATCACAGACTCACAGAGCACTTTGATTATCACATAACAACGTAGGTCGATCCGGTGGAAGCGCATGAAGTTCTCACATCAAATGAGTAATCCAAATAATTTCAGCTGCGGTGTTAGCCATTGCTCGATATTCGGATTCACAACTGGAGCGAGAGACAGTTGGTTGTTTCTTGGCACTCCAGGATACAAGATTTCCCCCAGGAATAGCGAGTAACCATAAGTAGATCGGCGAGTCTCGAGGCAACGAGCCCAATCGGCATCAGAATAGCCTACAAGAGTGGTATATTTTGGCCGAGAAAAAGATAGACCAAATAATAATGTACCCTTGACATATCGAAGAAGCCGCTTGACTGCCTGATAATGAAAAATAGTAGGAGCTTGAAGAAACTGACTGATACCATGAGAATAATTCTCATCACACCAAATAAGGTGAAGAGGCATATTATTTATAGATAAATAAATTACAGTGTACACCCTTGGATAATAAACAAATTTACAGAAGATATACAAAATATTAACTAGTGTGTCTAATAAAGACTATAATTTGATTCATGGTCATATGTATAACCAATCTTATCTACATATAGATAATCTTCTTATATAATTTAGTGTACATGTTTAAATGCATGTGTGTATGGAGAAAGAAACAACTGATTATTGTTTTGATATGATATCACACATTCTTTATTTTGAACTTTTTTTACAATAACTAGGAGACTGGAGCATGTTATCCACACATATATATATAGGGGCATAATCAAATGAGAACTAGGTAATTTGTGGTAACCGTGAGATCTAATATGAGCCACACATTTATAATAAATAATATTAATTTTAAATAAATAGAAAATGATATTTTAGTAATTTTGTTTAATTCCTAAAATATAACATAATTCCTAAATTTTCTTATTTTCATTTTACAAAAGGGTATCACATTGTGCTATCACGTATTTTTTATGTTTACAAAAGGGTATCATAGTGTACTATCATATATTTTCGATCTTTACAAAGTGTACCACAGTGTGCATAACTTATTTTCGATGTTTTTTTCGATTTTTACAAAGTGTATCATGGTGTGCTATCACGTATTTTTATGTTTACAAAAGGGTATCATAGTGTGCTATCATGTATTTTCGATATATTTTCAATCTTTACACAGTGTATCACAGTGTGAATCACGTATTTTCGATGTTTATAATGTGTATCACAGTGGACATCATGTATTCGCCGGAATAATATTTGCCGGAGAGAAGAGAGAAGAGAAGAGAGAGGAGATCTCAAAAATACCTAAAATACCTTTGATTAAAATTTTTAATTAAAACTACCAAAATTATTGATTTCCTAATTTATCTTCTGATTTGTGGTTAAGATTGGATCTCACGGTTACCACAGGTACTTGAATGACCCCCTACATATATATATATATATATCGTTTTAAGCTTTGTTACATGTTGTGTTTTCAATTGACGAGTCTGTTGTAGCCTTTCATTAGTTTAAGACGAATGATTCTTGTAGTATCATGATTAAGGGTCCGTCGTTTTCCCCTATTCGTAAATATGTCAATCACGTGCATCGTGACACATCGTGTTAGTTTTTCATTAGTTTAAGACGAATGATTCTTGTAGTATCATGATTAAGGGTCCGTTGACTTATGCTTATGTCCTCTTATGTAAACATGTCAATTATCCTTTTCCCCTCTTCGTAAACATGTCAATCATGTGCATCGTGACACATCGTTTTAGTTTTTCTTTGTTATAACTCATGAGTCTGTTGTAGCCTTTCATAGTTTAAGACGAATGATTCTTGTAGTATCATGATGAAGGGTTCGTTGACTTATGCTTATTTTCTCTTATGTAAACATGTTAATTTTCCTTTTCCCCTATTCGTAAACATGGCAATCATGTGCATCGTGTTAGTTATCGTAAACATTCCTTGTATTTTAATTATTGTTTGTTGTTTTGATTGTTTCGTCCTCGATGTATACGTATAGGTGATGAGAGGAAAGCAGTTTCCAACGGAAGAAGCCAACACTTGTTGGTCCCTTCAAAATTGAAGAAGTGATCTTCAACGATGGTAAGTACTTGTTGCTCTTGGACGAACATATATTATACATTACTTTGTTTTAGTTTTTTCAAAATGTTTATTTAAATTTCATAAATACTTGATGGGTTAAACTGTTGGTTAATGAAAATGCATCGGAACATAGAAAAATCATTGGCATTCATTATTAATTGTTGTTTACCTTTTTTATGGTAGGTTTTGGTTATCCAAAGGCAAGAGATACAAAAGATGAGAAACGCCAACGATACGAGAGATGAGAAATAACTGATGAAGCAATACCTTTTTTATGATTTCTTTTATACAACAAAAGCATGAGATACAAGAGATCGATAAGAAAAATGTTTTGACAGATTGAAGGCTCTATATCTTCATTTGGTGTGCCACAACATACTTTGTCCTTGAGCCACGACCCTTCGCCTCGACCACCAATTATATTCGATGCTAAGACTAGTAGTCAACTATATGAGTCGGTCCACGAGGATCGATCACTGTACAAATATTGGTTATTACTTATCACTTACTTTATATTGTCAACTACATCTAAAAGATATATTGGTTCTGTTTATATTTAAAATATATTTCTGTAATGTGTTATGCTATTAATTTGTAAGTTTATGTTTTAAACTTGGTTAATTAATCAAAATATTAATTAACATCAAAAATAAAAATAAATCGATATAAGTCTTTCTTAATTTACCTTCTTTTATTTATGTTGACAAAAATTTGTCTTTAACGTGTCGGCAAAAAATTCACTGTAAGGTCAATGCAAACTTTTTGGCGTTAAGTTTTGAATCAATAAAAGACTAACCAAACATATTCTAATGACTTTAGCCGACGGGTTTTTGTCGGCAAAAGCATGACCAAAAAAGTCAAATTACAGTTTTGCAAACGAGTTTTTGCACCGGTAAAAGGTTCAATGTAAAAATAAATAAAAAACTATTGTTGGCGAAATGTTGGCCAGTAAATGTCAAAGAAACTTTTACAGACGGAAAGATTGCGTTGGCAAAAGTCTATAGTCGTCGTGAGAAGAATTTTATACGATTTCTTGAGAGATGTTTTTGCCAACAACAATAGTTCGCCTGCGTCGGCCCGTATAGAGGCCAACTTTTCACGTAAACATGTGCGGACAGAAAAATCCGATGGCAAAAGTTTTTGAGTTTTTGTTGACGACTTTTGAGATCGGGCAACATTTTCCTCGAGCAAAAATAGTTATTTTTATAGTGACATACGATTAAAGAATTTGGACTTTCATTACTTTTGCTTGTTGTAAAATAATAATATCAAACGCTTATGAGTGTTATATTTTCTTTTCAGTTAGCGTGGTCATGTTAATTGTTTTTTCTGTTTGTGATAATAGGATCTCATAAAAGCGATGAGATCATTGGAAATGAGTGTATACATACAAGAGGTCAAAGAATTAATATGTTTCTTGATATAGAAAAGCATACCTATGATTTTTAAGATGGTTATAAGAAACGATCATTGAACATTCCCTTCTTTCAAACAGGTTTGACCCATTACCCAAAATTCAGTAACAACTTAACACAAGAGACTGCTTCCTACTTTAAGTATTGTTGAAATTAAGCTAGCTTTGTTGTTTAAAGTGATCTGTCTGTTAGTTATGTTGGTTAAGATTTGACAGTTAATTAAATGTCAATCTATGAAGCATTGTGTCGTTTGGTGAAAGGGTGGCAACCCTTCTCTCTCTGTGTGTGTGTATATATATATATATATATGTGTGTGTGTGTGTGTGTGTGTGTGTGTGTATGCTGTATCTGATTGTATTTGATGATTGAACAATAAACGAATTATATTTTCTGTATCTTGCTCTAACATTGTGGTATCAGAGCACAGAAGATGGCATCGAATCTGAACACCATCTTGCATCCTCAACTTCCCAAATTGAATAGGAAAAATTATTACCACTGGAGCATACAAATGAAGGTCCTGTTTGAATAACAAGAATTATGGGAAATTGTTGATCAAGGCTTTGATGAACCTGTGGAGATTGATGAACTCACATAGGAACAAGAGGATGAACTAAGGGATTTATGAAAAAAGGACAAAAAGGCTCTCTACATCATCTATCAGGCTGTAGATGATATCATCTTTGAAAGAATATCCTCCACGATCACTTATAAGGAAGCATGAGATATGCTCTATAGAACATATCATGGGGAAGACAAAGTGAAGATAGTTAGACTGCAGACTCTTAGGTGTGAATTTGACAGTCTTAAAATGAAAGATGGAGAAACAGTGGAAGAATTCTATAATAGGTGATCTTGTTATTGAATCAACTTAGATTGAATGGTGAACCTTTAGAAGACAGAAGGGTAATTGAGAAGATACTCAGAAGTTTAACCAGAAAGTTTGAGTATGTTGTAGTGGCAATCGAAGAATCTAAGGATCTATCAACAATGTCTCTCGAAAGTTTGCTTGGAACCTTGCAGTCTCATGAAATGAGCATGAGACAGTTTGATTCGACATCATACGAACTTGCTTTTCAACTACAATCATCAAATAATCAAGAGAAGGGTAGATTTTATGGAAGAGAACAACAACTTGAATTCAAAGGAAGGGGTAGAGGAAAACCAACCAGTCCAGTACAATGTTTCCATTGTCAGAAATTTGGTCACATAGCCAAATTTTGCAGAAAAAGAATTGCAGAAGAGAGAGATAACAATTTTATAAACATAGAAGAGAAAGATGAGACCATATTTATGTTACTTAGCACACAAGAGATTCATGTTAACAATAATTGGTATATCGACAGTGGATGCAGAAATCACATGTCAGTAAACAAAGACATCTTTGTTTACATTGATGAAACACAAAAAAAAAGGAAGTCAGAACTGGTGATGACAAGGGGCTTAATGTACATGGGATAGGAGATATTTTAGTAGACATCAAAGATGGTCAGAAAAAGAAAGTATCCGGTGTATATTATGTTCCAGGCTTGAAACATAACCTGCTTAGTATGGGACAACTCTTGCAGAAAGGTTATGAACTGCATTTTAAAGGAAAACCTGTGAAGTAAAAGATTAAATTGGAAGTCTAATGGGCAAGATCAGCATGATAGGTAACAAAATGTTCCCTCTGAATTTCAGGGAGAATACTTTATTCTGTTTCAATCTATCTACAAAACAACAGTCTATGTTATGGCATCAAAGATTTGGGCATGCAAACCTTAGATATTTGAATTATATGCAGAGACACAATCTTGTAAAGGGACTGCCAACTATAAACAAAATTGAAGATGTTTGTGAGAGTTGCATGATGGGAAAGCAAAACAGAGATCAAGAAGGGGCTTGGAGAGCCACCAAACCATTAGAACTCATACACACTGATGTGTGTGGGCCTATGAAGACTCCATCTATTGGTGGTAACAGGTACATAATCACATTTATAGATGACTTTAGCAGAAAATTATGTGTGTATTTCCTAAAAGAGAAATCTGAAGTATTTGAGAAATTTAAAGCTTTTAAGACTTATGTAGAGAAACAAAGTGGTCACATGATTAAGGCAGTAAGATCTGATGGTGGAGGGGAGTACAATTCCACTCATTTTCTTGACTTCTTAAAGGAAAATGTAGTTCATCATAAAATTACCACTAGGTATACCTCTCAACTGAATGGGGTGTTAGAAAGGCTTAATGGGACTATTATTGAAAAGGCAAGGAGCATGATGAAGAGTAAACACTTGGATAATTCATATTGGGCAGAGGCGGTGGCTTGTGCTTGTTACTTAATGAATAGAACTTCAACAAAAGGTCTTGCAAACATGACTCCACAAGAGGCATGGACTGGATTTAAGCATGTTGTGGGAAATTTTAAGACTTTTGGTTGTATAGCTTATTCACATATTCCTGAGCAAAAGAGGAATAAGCTTGATGAAAAATCTGAGAAGGCTATTTTTATTTGTTATAGTGAGAGGTCTAAAACCTATAAGCTTTACAATCCTATCACTAAGAAAACCATTATTAGTAGAGATGTTGTATTTGAGGAGGGAAAAGGATGTAATGATCCATTGATACAAGCAAATACAAATTCACAGATTACAGGTGTGGGTGTAGAACACATTGAAGAACATAATGCAACTCATCAGGATCAAGGGAATCAAGATTCTGACATTTCAGTGAATTCTCCTATGAGTCCCATAGCTTCTCAAACCCCTAAAAGTTCAAACACTCAGATTGAGACCACTGACAGTTCTCCAAGAAGGAGACACAGAAGCCTAAGAGATATATACTGTGATCCAAAAAGTTTGTAATTTAATGACACTACAGATTTTGTTCTATTTTCTTATGCAGACCCAATATTATTTGAAGAGGCTTGGAAGGAAGAAAAGTGGAAAGATGCTATGGACAAGGAAATAGAGGCCATTATGAAGAATGATATACTTGGGAATTGGTAAGTCTTCCTAGTGGCCATAAACCTATTAGAGTCAAGTGGATATATAAGACTAAATTGAATGAAAAGGGTGAGATTGATAGGTTCAAAGCAAGGTTGGTAGTGAAGGGTTATAAACAAAAACATGGAATTGATTATCAAGAATTGTTTGCCCCTGTGATTAGATTGGAAACAATGAGATTGGTTTTAGCCTTGGCTACACAAAACAGGTGGAAAGTGCACCAAATGGATGTGAAGTCGGCTTTCCTAAATGGAAACTTGGAAGAGGATGTCTATATTGATTAACCCGAGGGATATGTCGAAAAGGGTGAAGAATTTAAAGTGTGTCATCTAAAGAAAACCTTGTATGGCTTAAAACAAGCACCACGTGATTGGTACAGTGGGATAGAGAGCTATTTCTTGACACATGGTTTCATCAAATGTCCTCAAGAGCATACTCTCTTTACTCAGAAAATTGAAGGTATGATCGTTATAGTTTGGATATATGTTGATGACTTAGTTTTTACAGGAAACTCACATCAATTAATAGAGGATTTCAAAGAAAGTATGAAGAAAGAATTCGATATGACAGACATGGGTTTAATCCATCACTTTCTGGGCATTGAAGTAAAGCAAACTGAAGATGGGATCAAAATTGTTCAAGAAAGGTATGCACAAAGTTTAGTTGATAAATTTAATATGGGGCAATCGAATCCTGCTGTTACTCCCATGGAATTTGGGATTAAACTCTCAAAGGATGGCAGGGAGGAGAATATACATGCAAGTTTGTACATAAGTTTAGTAGGCAGTCTTATGTATTTGACGCTACTAGGCCTGACTTAGTATTTTCTGTTAGTATACTAAGTAGGTTTATGGAATCCCCGAAAGTGAGTGTTAGATCACAAAATTATTGGATTCAAGATCATCCAATACGAAGATCGCAATCTGAAGTAAAAGCTGACAAGTCACTCTCAACAATAGTCTAAGGGTCAATTTGTAATAATAGTCAAAGTTATGTTTTTAATATCTTGTTATTAGATATTAAGTTTTAGTTATTATATTAGTTTACATATAATATCTAGATATTATATATCTAGATATTATGTTAGTTGTAAGGTCTCCTTAAAAAGAATAATCATATTAAGAACACACAAAACACACACAAAAGGTGTAAAAGAGAGAGAGCTTAAACAGTGAAGAAATCAACCTCTGTAATCCGCGTTTGTTATCTAAACAGGTTGGTTTATCGTTTATGTTTGTTGTTTTATAATCTGGTAACGATCACGGACTCACAATTGGTATCAGAGCCTTAACCAGATCAAAATCAAATTTTTGAAACTCTCTGTGTTCTTCTTTTTCAAACCACTGTGCTATCAATCAAAATCTTAAATTTGTGGTTGTTTTTAAAATCAAAAGGGTGTAAGGTGTTGTAGTTGGTTAATCGATCAAAGTGTCAAAATTTGGTGATTTATTTCGATTCCTAGATAGGTGTATTTGGGAGTTGCATGGCCGATTATCAGACAAGAAACGTTATCGGGCAAAGAACTCTTACCGGTCGATCAATTGGTTAGCACCTTATCGGTCGTGTGAAGGCATACCGGTCGAAAAGGTTAACCTCGGTCGTGTACCATCTCTGGTCATATACCGGTCACCTTACCGGTCGGTCCAAAAAATTTACTCCATACCGGTCCTAAATTGAAAAACTTATCGGTCTTCACAAATCTTACCGGGCCAAACAACTTCCCGGTCCAACAGCATCCCGGTCGACAATTGGAGGTACCGGTCCACAATTTCAACATACCGGTCCATAAACACCGGTCGACCCACCAAGCAACATACCGGTCCTTGCATATTATCGGTCACACTTATCTCAATATCGGTCACTAAGCGGGTCGTGATCATCAAGGTACCGGTCGTATACTTCATCATCATACCGATCGACTACCTTTTACCGGTCGAATACTCTTAATACCGGTCAAGGTGAGTCAAGGTTGGGAGCATACCGGTCGACGTTCTATTTTACTTGTACCGGTCAGTCGATCTACACATTATCGGTCCACTCTATCGGTCAACATATTACCGGTCAATTCATTTTACCGGTCGAGCATAATACCAGTTGTTTCATCACCCCGATCAAGTAGGATCCCGGTCGAACATCTCTCCGGTCATACTGTTCATCTGTTCAACATTTTACCGGTCAACTCCTCACTTTGCGCCATAAACATCTCACGCAAACTTCAGTTTGCGCGACCTTCTTCTCGTGCAAAACCCCTTTTGCGCTAGCATCTTCTAAATGCAAAGTTGATTTTTGCTCCAGTTCCAGACTTGGTTAAATTTGGAAATTTTATTTCTGAATTTTATCTGATTTTATTTTGGGCTAACGATCATATTCAAGTTTTTCTAATCTTAACAGAATGTCTTCCTATTTTTCAATGTTGAATAAAGGAGAATACGAAAAGTGGAAAAGGAATTTTTTCAGCTTCATAGATAATGATGATCTGGGTCAAAACATGAGATTATCATTGTCTGAGGGAGCACAGGTGCAAAGATATTTTGTTGATTATAGAGCTAGAGTGTATCTGAGAAAGAGTATTTCTAAAGAAATATATGATTTAATGGATATTCCCGAAGCTTCAGGGAAAGAGATTTGGGACTATCTTGCATTAAACTCTGAATGGATTAACTCAGACCGAAAGATTTTCTTAAAAGAAAAAGATTTGGAAGCTGAGAATGATGAGCTAAAAAGAAAGATTTTTGGTCTTGATGCTCAAATACAGAAGCAATTGTCTGTTGAGAGCAATGATAAGAAATCAAAAAACTTGGAGAGTACAAACACTGAGCTTCAAAAGAAAGTATCTGAGTTTGAGAAGAAGTTCTCAGATCATTCCAAGAAGAGTGTTGAAGAGAAGAAGGTGATAGAGCTTAAAAGTAAAACGCTTTCTCAACAGGAGAAGAAGGCATTTGATCAGAAGAATGTAGGATACTTAAAAGAGATATCAGATGCAAGAAAGGGTGCAAAGAAGGTATTTGAAGAAGAGAGAAGCACCTTTGAAGCTGCAATTAGAAAGCTTAATGCAAGGCTATCTGAACTTTCTACGAATGCACAGAAAGAGAAGAAAAAGAAGTCCGAGCTTGAGAAGATGATTGACCTTCTTGTCAAAGAAAGAAACAGTTTTTCTTCAAAGGCTAACGAGCTTGAAAAGGTTATTTCAACGGTGGTGGTGACTAAGCGCAAGACTCCAGAGTCAATTGACCACTCACGTAGATATGATTCAGCTGATTCAGAATGCTCATTCAAGTCAGCTGCAAGTTCAACATTCAGACCCGTTTCTTCAAAAAGGTCAGTTAAATCTTCTAATCAAATTCGTAGTTCTAACATTTTCTACGATAGAAATATAGATGGTTCAGGTACACATCTGTGAGTCCGTGATCGTTACCAGATAAATCAAACAACAAAGATATAACGATTACCAACCTGTTTCGATATATAAACGATGATTACAAGTTGATGTTCTTGATAAGCTCTTTCTATCTGTTTTCTCTCTTTTCTCACAAGATCTTGATATCGGTCAATGTGTATTGTGTTGTGTCATATATTGTGTAACGATATTATGAGCTGAGATCTAACATAGTTTTCTCAACACACTAACTAAACCCACTTGATAATAAAAACTAATAAACTAATATAATATCTAATTAAACTAATATAATAATTTAAATATCCTAAATAATATCTAAATTATAATATCTAGATATTTAGGATAACAATAAAATACTAAAAACGAACTTTTGACATTTATTACAAACTGACTTTTAGACTAATGTTGAGAGCGACTTTTTGGGCTTTAGCTTCAGATTGGATCTTCAGATTGGATGATCTTGAGTCCAATAATCTGTGGGCTAACAATCTCCCCCTTTGGATCAAGATCATTACTAAAAAGATTTAGATATTCAGTCTTCTCTTTTTCAGCTCAGAAGATTCAATCTTATCCTTAGTCTTCAATAAGTAGCAATCTTCCCAAACGATGTAGATATACTCTTTTTCGAATGATGGGAAGAAATTATCTTCAGGTTTAGTCCAGAATGTTGTAGCAAAGTATCTTGAAAGAAAAATTCTGTAAATTCAGCATGTCATCAGAATACTTGCTTTTGAAGAATTCAACCTTGGACGTGATTCTTGAAACATGTGATCTTTGCCATTTCTTTCCCATTTCTTGTGTAGTCATTCTCCCCCTTTTTGATGAAAAGTGCAACGACTCCATCAAAACTTTGAGTAAGAAATGTCTTTCAGTTGGAGCCTCTGATCTGTCAATTCAAAAGACATTCATCCAGACCTTTGAAAATCTAGACAAAATAGTCATGTAACACCTGAATCAACAAATGAATCAATTAACATGCCTGTCAGTAACACTAAGTCACTGTGTGTAACAAATACACATTGGAAAGGAGTTGTTTGATGTTGACTCCCCCAGGGCTTCCATTTAATCATCGAAACACCACAAAGGTAATTTCTATAAATGTTATGAGAAAGAAACTAATTCCTTGTGTGTTCGTGCTTGTGTTAGAAAGAATTAAGCACTGATGATTGCTTATTGGCTCAAAATTGTGTAAACCACAGAGACAACAGTAAGTTAAACACAGACTAAATGTGCATGATTGAAGTGCGAAGGTGGGGCAGACTTCCATCTTTTCAATATCTAGATTTTCCAAATGAAAATCAGATAGCAAATGTGTTGCATCCCCTTAGAAATGTGAAACACTTTCTATTTGAGTAGAAAATGAGTAGTTGGTGGGGTAAATTCAAGAGTTGGCATGGGCTAGTTGTCTCTTTCAATAATGATCACCAATGAAATGTGAAACACTAGAAATGTGGCTGCCCGACTCAGAAAAAGTTGGTGCAGAGTTGTGATATTCTTTTAACTCTGTTCTCACACGCTCTTTCTTTTTAACATTTAGCTCAGTCTAATCACGCTCATTTCTTTTCGACTTCTCACACTTAATCACTATGGATTAACTTCTTGGGTAGAAATCACTGGTCAAGGTGATTCCATAGAAGTTGTGTTAATTCCTAGCACAATGAAATTTATGTTTTCCTATGATGCATATGATGCTCAGATTGGTTTAACTATTTCAGTTAAAGTACAATGTTGATTTTAAAAACATTTAAAGTCACACTTCCAAATGATGAAATCATTTTAAGATTCGGGAAGTGGTTTGAACTTTTAAGAACAATGTTTTCAATGAATGAAAGTTATCCTTCTTTCATCCATTTATGAGATTAAGATAAAGGATTATACCTTTACGTGCGATCTTACATCTCATGAAGCTAAGCTTAAAGTCATAAACATATAAACTTGTAAGCATCTCTCAAAAATTCTGCAAAAGTCTTATGTCAAGTCAAAGTAAAATTTATTCACTTAGATTGAAAAGACAAAAAAGAGTAAAACTTTTTAAAGTACGAGTTCTGATCAGAAATAATCAGAAGTCATCACCTTTTACTCCCCCTGAAATTATGCATCAGTACATTATCAGTTGTAAAAGATATGCATAAAATTTCAGACAAATATGTATGTACTCCCCCTTGAAGGTTGATTTCCTCATTGGAGAATTGGAGTACAATCTCTTATCAGCACTGGAGTAAGATCTTTTGTTCATTGAAGTGTGGGTCTTGAACCGTTGTATTCAAGAGCCTTAATTTATCTTAAGCACGGGTTCTGAACAGACATGTTCAGAAACCATTTTGGCATTTAAGACCGGGTTTTGAACTGCTGTGTTCAAAAACCTTTTTCTCTCCTACTCCCCCTTGACAGTAGGTGCCTACAACACAGATTTAGTTTTCGGTACCCACTGGAATTTGGGTCCTGCTGTGTTAGCACTTGATTTTGGCACCCATCTGAAATTGGGTCCTCTTTTCATTTGAAGCATTATAATGAGATGAATGCACATGATAATTGCCAAACCAAATCTCAGAATCTTGACAAGAATTAGAAAGATTTTTATCATAAAAGGAAGACTTTATAACAGATTTAGATAACTGGAATAGTTGCGTAAAAGAGTATTTCAAAATAGTAGCAACATTCGCTTTCAAAACATCTTTACTAGGTAAAGTCTTATCACAATTAACACTACAAAAAGATGTATCAGCCTTGTCAAGCTTCTGTTTCGGTTTTCATTGAGATTTAACTTCTGGCTTTCGCTTGCTCAGATCTGAAACATTTGAAACTCGTGAGTTAGACTTCTGAGCAACAAACGAATTCTTCTTCTTTTGATTACCAGTAGTGTTCGGTTTCTGTGAATGCGTAGATATAATCTTACCTTTAGCATTTTTAGCTTTCACAGAGACTGAGTTATCAACTTTCGTTAATTTTGCACTGTTAACAGACATACTGGTTTTACCCAAAGATTGCACAATAAAAGATGAATGGTTAGGAAGTTTAGCATTAAAATCAAATTGTTCAAAACAACCATCCGAACCACCGTCAGAGTTAAGAAAATCAAATCCTCTGTTTGATAAACCAAACATGTCATCAGATTTAGAAGCCTTTGAAATAATAACATTTTTCAGCACGATTGAAAAAACTTTTTGTTGAATCTCTATCAAAATTCGTTCATCTGTGAATGTTCCAGATTCTAGTTTCTACACAAATACAATCAATCAAACAAGATTTAACAATCAAATTTACCAGTTTGATTACTTTTTCAATTCAAGATTACAAATACTCTCTAGAACTCTTTCTCTCTCTAAACTGTATTCTTTTTCTCTCTCTCTACAATACGACTTCTCACAATTCAGTTTTCTCTAATTCGTCTCTTTTTAAAATACAAAGAAAACAAACTATTTATACTAACTACTAATTACAAGGAAAATACAAATACAAAATACATTGACTTATTACAAATAGACTTTGACTTTTAATGAGATTTGACTTTAGCAGCTTTGACTTTCTCAACTTTGACCTTCAGTATACTTGATCTTGTATCCAACAGATTTATGCTCTAACAATCTCCCCCTTTGGATTCAAGATCATTGTTGAAAGATTTAGCAATTAAATCTTCACTTTAAGCTCTGTCTGAACAATCTCCCCTTTTCCTTTAACAGTCTTCTTTCCAAAGTTATCTTCAAATGATGAACAATCTCCCCAAAGCTCTCATAGAATGCTTTCAGACTTTGGAAAGAAATTATCTTCAGAATCAGCTTGAATTGCTTTTCAGCAAATAATCTTCAAAGAAAATTTCCACAAATCTTCAGAAATTCTTTAATCATCTTCAAATCTTCCCTTTGAACTTTCTGACTTGAACATTTCAGAAAATCAACTTCACAAAACTTTATCAGATCTTGATATCACCTCTTCCAAACTTCAAAACTTTAACATTTCTTCATATCATCTCCCCCTTTTTGATGATTTGAGCATCTATATCATCAACACTTTTCTTCAAGAAATGTATTTGACCAATCTGATCTTTCAAACTGAGCCTCTGATTCTGTCAATCCTCCAAGATAATCATCTAGATCTTTTCAAATCCTGACAAATTAAGAACATGTAACTCCTGAATCAACAGATGAATCAGTTAAAATGCCTGTCAGTAATACGAAGTCACTTTGTGTAACGAATACACAATATAAAGGAGCTTTTTGATGTTCACTCCCCCAGGGCTTCCATCCAATCATCGAAATACCACAAAGGCAATTTCTATGAATGTTATGACAAAGAAACAAATTCTTTGTGTGTTCGTGCAAGTGTAGAAAGAATTAAGCACGAATATTTCTTTTCAATAAGGCTCAACATTGTGTAAACCACTGAGACAACAGTAGATAAACACAGACTCTAAGTGCATGATTGAAGTGTGAAGGTGGGGCAGACTTCCCTCTCTTTCAATATCCAGATTTTCCAAATGAAAACCAGATAGATTATATGTTGCGTCCCCTTGAAAATGTGAAACATTTTCTTGTTGAGAAGAAAATGAGTGGTTGGTGGGGGTATTAAGCAAGAGTTGGCATGGGCTATTTGCCTGTTTCAATAATGTTCACGAAAGAATTGTGAAACATTAGTAATGTGGCTGCCCGACTCAGAAAGTAGTTGGTGCAGAGTTTGATATTCTTTTACTCTGATCTCACACCCTCTTTCTTTTTAATCATTAAGCTCACTACTAACCAATCTCTCATTTCCATTTTACCTCGTCACACCCACACTCATTTCTTTTGACTCCTCACACTCAATCACTAAGAGATTAACTTCTTGGGTAGGAAACACTGGTTAACGTGAATCCATAGAAGTTTAGTTAATTCCTAGCACAAAGAACCCAAGTTTCCTATTAAGCATGAGTTACACAAATGGTTTAACTGTAACAGTTAAAGCTCATATACAAATGTCATATAAATGAATGCTCAGATGATATAATCATGAAGATTTGAGCATTTTTTTTAAACATTGAAGTATTTTCAAACAAGTATATTGAATAAATGAAAATGAATGCAAAAGACTTGTTTGAAAATCTGACATTGTATGAACATGATCAGAAATGAATGATATAGCAATTAAAGCTTATGGTCAAGAATAATTGATATTTGTCTAGACGAAACAAGATATAGAATTTCTTGAAATGACCGTTTCGAAATGAAATATCGCTCAAAATTCTTTGAATACAAGCGGAGTGTCTTACCATCGAATAAAAATTGTTTCAATTTAGAGACATGGTAAGAACATGTTGTACAAAAATTCAAACCAGTGTGTGTGAATACTTGAAAGTATATAGAAAAGACAATACTCAAGTATTTATCTTTGGAAACACACGGTTTGTAAACATGTAAGCACAAAATAAAAATGAAAACATTTAAAATCACACTTCCAAATTATAAAATCTGATTAAAAATCGGGAAGTGGTTTGAACATTTAAGAACATGTTTTCTATACCTGAAAGTTGTCCTTATTTCAGATACATTTGAGATTAAGATAAGAAATTTACCTTTTTGCTCAATCTTAATTCTCAGAAAGTCAAGCTATCGTCATTAATATATGATCGTGTCAGCTTCTCTCATCCTGTATAAGTCTCAAAGTCTAGTCAAAATTTATTCACAAAAATTTATTCAAAACTTAAAAGACATAAAGCAATAGAATTTTTTAAGATACGAGTTCTGATCTGAAGTAATCAGAAATCATTGTCTTACTCCTTTTGATAAGCTCCCCCTAAAATCATGCATCACAAAAATTAATCATTTAAGTAAAATGCAGAAATTAGTTTTACTCCCCCTCAAATGAATATATATCATCTAACAATCTTCTCATACTCCCCCTGAGATCATGAGCAAACAATTAAAGTGCATGTATCCTTCAGATATAAAGATAAAGAAAATGATGAAAAATAACAATACGTAACTTTAGTAGGTAATAACTGATTATGTCTTCAGATTTAACATACCAAACTTAGAAACAAGAAAATTAAATCTTTTCTCATCTAAGGGTTTGGTAAATAAATCTGCAAGTTGATAATCTGTTTTTACAAAATAAAGTTCAATTGTTCCTTTTTCAACATTATCTTTGATAAAGTGATACCTTACATCAATGTGTTTAGTTTTGGTGTGTTGGACAGGATTAGAAGATATGGCAATCGCGCTCTTCGAGTCACAGTGTATCGGAATTTTGTCATATTTGAATCCAAAGTCTCGTAGCTGTGTTCGCATCCACAAGACTTGAGAGCAGCAACTGGCAGCAGCTACATACTCTGCTTCAACAGTCGATGTGGAAACGCATAACTGTTTCTTTGAAGCCCAGCTAACGAGCTTGTCTCCAAGGAATTGTACATGACCAGAAGTACTCTTTCTATCCAACATGCAACTTGCATGATCTGCATCTGAATATGCAGTCAGTTGAAACCCTGTATCCTTAGGATACCACAGACCAAGGTCTGCAGTCCCCTTCAGATATCTAAAGATCCATTTCACATCGGCCAAATGGGATTCTTTGGGAGCATCTTGATATCTAGAACAAAGACATGTTGAAAACATAATATCTGGTCTACTGGAAGTTAAATACATCAACGATCCTATCATACCTCTGTACTTTCTAACATCTACACTTTTACCCGAAGGATCAGTGTGGATCTTAGTACCAGGTGCCATCGGGGTTCCAATTGATTTATAATTTTCCATCTTGTACTTCCGAAGAATGTCCAAAATGTACTTAGATTGATTTATAAAAATCCCCGTAGAAAGTTGTTTAACTTGTAATCCGAGAAAGAAATTCATCTCTCCCATCATACTCATTTGAAAACGTGACACCATGAGGTTAAAAAAGTTTTTGCAATATTTTGGATTAGTAGAACCAAATATTATATCATCAACATAAATCTGAATAAGAATAATATCAGCCTTTTCCTTCTTTATGAATAAAGTGGTATCGATCTTACCTTTAGAGAAACCAGACTTGACCAAGAATTTTGATAAGACATCATACCAGGCTCGAGGGGCTTGTTTTAATCCATAAAGGGATTTGTCCAATATGTAGACATGATCTGGCTTATCTGGATTAACGAACCCTTCTGGTTGAGACACATACACTTCTTCTTTAAGAATACCGTTCAGAAAGGCTGTTTTCACATCCATCTGAATGACTGTGAAGTTCTTATGAGCGGCGTAGGCGAGAAACATTCTGATTGCCTCTATGCGCGCTACTGGAGCATACGTCTCGTCATCATCGATGCCTTCCTCTTGCCGGTAGCCTTTGGCAACTAGTCTAGCTTTGTTTCTGATGACGACACCATCTTCATCCTTTTTGTTCTTGAATACCCACTTAGTTCCTATCACGGTCTTTCCTTCAGGCTTAGGAACTAATCTCCAAACCTTTAGGGCTTCAAACTGATTGAGCTCTTCTTGCATTGCAGATACCCAGTCCGAATCAGCAAGAGCCTCGGATACTCGTGTTGGCTCAATCTTGCTTAGGAACGAGTCATGCATACACTGATTAATAGTCGCTGACCTTGTCTGAACAGGCTTGTCAAAATCTCCAATTACTTGATGTAATGGATGATCCTTGGTCCAACGATGCTCATGTGGGAGTGGAATAGATGAATTCTAAACATGATCATCGTCTTGAAATCCTCTTTCAAAATCTTAAGTTTGAATTACAGGAGGGGGATTGTTAATTGAAGTTTCATATGCAGAATTATCAGTGGGAACAGCAAATTCAGGCTGTTAAGTAGACAAAGTAGTACACCCAACTGAAATAGTTACTTCTGATTCAGCATTTGTTTGAACATCTTCAACTGTAGGAGTAACAATAGGAATATGAGTTTCTGTCTGAACTGGAGATGCTTGTTCAGTAATAACTTCTGAAGTGACTGGATGATGACAGCTTGTATCTTCAGACCTGTCAGTCACAGCAGATTTAGATACATTAGTTCCAAGAAACTCATCATAAAAGAATTCAAATAACAAATCTAAATCAGTTAAATGTCAAGTAGATGTAGAAGCGTTATCCGAATTTGTCGCTGTAGACACAGGTTCTGGACTGATCTGCCCAGAAGCTAATACACCAGTAATAACGGGTTCTGAATTGATTTGATCAGAAGCCATTTCTTCATCAAATGTAACATTGACGCTCTCCACAACTGTCTTTGACTTCTTTATAAAAACACGATATGCAGCAGAAGTTGAAGAATAACCGATAAAGATGCCTTCATCCGCTTTAGCACTGAATTTGTTCAGGCTCTCTCTATCGTTAAGCACAAAACATTTACACCCAAATATATGAAAGTATTTGATGGTAGGTGTTCTGTTGTTGATCAACTCATATGGAGTCTTTTGAAATCGACGGTGTATCATGGAACGATTTTGCGTATGGCATGTAGTCGACACAGCTTCCGCCCACAAGAATAGAGGTAGATCCGATTGACTAAGCATAGTCCGAGCGGCCTCGACTAGCGTCCTATTACGTCTTTCTACTACTCCATTTTGTTGAGGGGTTCTAGCAGCAGAATACTGATGTGAAATCCTAACTGAATCGAGATATTCATCAATAATCTTGTTCTTGAATTCTGTGCCATTGTCAGTTCGAAGGAACTTGACTTGTCGCTGCAGTTTCACCTGGGTCGTCTTTAAGAATAAAATGAGAACTTCCGGTGTCTCATCTTTTGAATGAAGAAATTTGACCCACGTGTATCTGGAGTAATCGTCCACAATTACCAACACATATTTCTTACCACCCAAACTCTGAGTTCTCATTGGTCCACATAAATCCATGTGTATCAGTTCTAACGGAGAACTAGTGCTTGGTTCAGGCTTTGGTTTGTGAGCGGATCTCTTCATCTTACCCTTCTCACAAGCTGTGCATAAGTGTTCTCGTTCATATTTCAGCTCAGGAAGTCCTTTGACCAATTTCCCATGAACCAGCTTGTTGATGTAACGAAAGTTTAGATGAGATAAACGTCTGTGCCAGAGCCAACTTTGCTGCGTTGAAGCTTTTGACAATAAGCATACTTGACTGTCAATCTGAACTTTAGACAAATTGATGGTGTAGAGGTTGGTCTTTCGATTTCCAGATAAGAGTTCTGTTCCATCTTCAGTACGAACCGAGCAACTCTTAGACTTGAAGTTGACCTCTAACCCTTTATCGCAGAATTGACCTATGCTGAATAAGTTGTGCCCCAAGCCTTCGACATAACTCACTTTACTGATCGTTATGTTATCCTGAATAATGTCACCATATCCTAGAATAGGTGAAAGCTGATCGTTTCCAAATCTGACATTACCACTGAATTTCTCTGTATAGTTAGATAACAAAGCTTTTTGCCCAGTCATATGCTTGGAACATCCACTGTCCAAGTAGCACATATGCCGGGTCTGCAAGAGAAATTAGGAAATAATAGATTTAGGTACCCATTTGAAAACATGCCCTAACAGTTTAGTACAAGATTTTGGTATCCACTTAAAAATGGATCCTCTGTTCTTTTGAAAACTTTGAAAAACATTTGATCTCGAAGAATTAATATGATAAGATCCATACCAATCAAAAGAATTATGAGAATAAGCAAAATCATTTCTCTGAGAAGAATAAGATGTAGTAGTAATAGGAGACAATTGAATCAATTGCTTTATTGAATATCTCTTGTAAGAAATTACAAGGTTTTGATTATTAGAAGCAATTTGATCAATCACATCAGTATCACTACTAACTGATTTATTACAAGTATTATCAGAAACTGATTATACTATCTCATCATCCCTCCGTTTTGGTCTCCATTCAGGTTGAGCTTTCGACCTTTTCTTCTTTAAATCTGAAACATAAGACTTAGATTTATTAGGAAAAGCAGATTTCTGAAATTGAGTTTTCTTCCGTGTACCAGTGTATTTCTGTTTCTGTAATCGCTGTTTCTTATGTTTCTTACCATGGGCATAGTAATCAGTAGTTACAGAAACTGATTTAGCAACCTTAGTTGATGATTCAACTGTATTTACACCACTTGGTAACACTTTGTCTTTTTCAAGACAAGTAGAATGATAGGAAGTTTATAATGAATGTCAAACATATCAGATTCTTCCATGCTCCCATCATCAGAATTAAAAGAATCATTTGCCGACTCAAATAAGTCATCAGAATTATCAGAGAAAGTTTGAGGTGCCTTTGAAACTGTAGAACACTTTGTTGATTTAACTTGAAAAACAGTATTCTTTAAAACTGTAGAAAACACAATTTGTTGTATATCACCCAAAAGTTTTTCATCAGATAAAACATTTTCAAGCTCGACTATTTTGCTTTCAAGAATAGATGTAGGAACATAAACCTTTGCAATCGCAGGTTTTGCCTTCATCTCAGAAGCGGAATAACTAACAAAATAGTCTTTTGAAAGAACTTTTGATGTTTCTGAAAGATAACTATCATTTAACTTTACATAGTTAAACGGTAGTTGCATTTTCTTTTTATTCTTTCTGTTTTCAGTTTCTTTGGCCTCATCTTCTTCTGACAATTTGGTAACAAATTTGGGTTTTAAATGAGTATGTTTACCAGCACATGCAAGAAAATCATAGTTATAAAGTGCCGGCTGTTTTCTGATGGCTTTCTTAAGATAATGGGGGTTGTTAAAACCAAGTCCCCATCTCTGCTTAACATCAGCTTCTTCATCAGGGGCATTAAGAAAAATGGTTTGATCTGTTTGACCTCTTTTATAAAGTTTAACTTCCAGACCATTTACCTTCTTGTTCAAATTCTTGTTTTCAACCTGCAGTTTATAAACAGTTAGTGCAGATTCATTCTTTTCAAACTCATATTTAGACACTTTACCTTCAAACTCAGAAATCTTCTTTTCAAAATCATCTACTTTTGATTTAGAATCAGAATCAGATTTGCGTAAAGAATCAATCAGATCTTTGTTCGAAATAACAGACGTATTAAGTTCAAAGATCTTTTTGTTCTTTTTATCAACCCTTTCCTTTTCCTCTTTCAGTTTGTTTTTCAATTTTTGAAGCTCAACCACCATGGTTTCCAATTTGGTAATGAAATCTTTTGGAGTTAAGTTTAATACCTCATCATCTGCCTCATCATCTTACTCGTCATCTTTTACTTCTTTGCCCATGAGACAGATATGAGCATTCTCTTACTTTTCATCTTCTTCTCCTTCTGAGTGATCCAACCAAAACTTATCTTCATCCATTAGAGTGACACCCGCTTCTTGTTGTCTTGCCAAAAGCAACTTGTTCTGATAGTACTGAGAGTTGCGAACTTTCGGCTTCCGACAATCTTTAGCAAAATGACCCAACTTGCCACAATTGTAACATTTGATTGAATTAGTTGCTGACTTCTCAACAGCAGTGTAATCATTCACAAACTTCTTCTTCTCATCCGGTTTCTTCTCACCATACCTATTCTCTTCAAATCTCTTGCCTTCCACCCTCTCTCGGTGCTCGTGGTTCTTTGAACTTGATGACGAATAGCGTTGAGAATTTGATCCCGGCTTCTTATAAAATTTCTTTTGAAATGCACGGGTCAGCAATATCATAGCTTGTTTCAAACTTTCGCCATCATCACTATCTGATACAGAACCAGACTCTGAACTTGAACTCACTATCTTTTTCTTCTTCTTCTTCTCAATCTTCTCTTTCTTTTCTTTCTTCTTTTCACCAACAACCAAAGCTATAGGATCAGGAACCTTCTTAGCCTTTTTCTTTTCAGCTCTTTTCTCCTCTACCTCTTCCTCATTCTGCCGTAATGTCTCATAAACTTCGTGAAGAGGTATTTCATTCAAATCTTTCATTTGTTTCATCGTACGTGTGTGTTTCTTCCATTCAGGACGTAGGATGCTCAGAAATTTCACATTGTTTTCCAGCTGCTTCTTTTTTACTTTGTTCTTAGTCAGCTCATTCAGAAGCAAAGTGAATCTTTCATAAGTGTCTTCAAGACTCTCATTCTCTTTTGCCTTGAATTCGTCATAGTTATTGATGCAGTTGGCCACCTTTATCTGATTCCCGATTTTTGATCCCATCATCATCTTTTCCAATTGATTCCACATCTGTTTAGCATCATGTTTGAAGCTATCAATTTTGATGTATATCTCATTTAGAATTCTTTGAAGTAAAAGAGATCTCGCTTGTTTGTCAGCTTTAAATCTACTCTTCTGTTCTTCTGAGTACTGAGAAAATTCAACTTTAACTGGTTTTGTCTTTATTTCTTTTTCCACATCTTCATCATCACCATCAATATCATCACCATCAACATCATCAGCAGGTACATGAATTATGATTGGTTTCATGGGACCTTCGGTGATAGACAGAAGTATATTCTCTCCATTTGAGTGCCGGTCCACGAAATCCAAAAACCTATCCTTCCATTGTTCATACTCGCCTTTGAATAGAACTGGAGGCTTTACATCGGTTCCGATTGAAAGAGCATCTTTGGAAGTCATTTTTGTAAATCCTGTTTGAAAAATATATCAATAAGAAACTAGAATTGATCGTTAGTCCAAAGTATGAAATTACAAGAAAAATCTTGAAATCTAGAAAAATCAGAAAATTCGAAAAATTTGACTAAGTATCAGAACTCGCAAGTCACTATTGAACTCGCAAGCCCTAAAACTCGCAGATTTAATAACTCGCAGACTGAGTCTTGCGCGTTCTATAAATTCTCAAGCAAACTCGCAAACAAACTCGCAGAAATTTGCGCGTTTTAAGAAACTCGCAAGCAACCACGCAGATCAAACTCGCAGATAAAACTCGTAGATCCACGAAACTCGCAAGTGCTTAAACTCTCTAAATACTATTCACGCTGAAACTCGCTAGCTGAGGTGTGCGCGTTTCCCAAACTCGCACGTCAAAGCTTGCGCGTTTGAATCAAAACTCGCTAGCTACTCTTGCGCGTTTCAACACTTAGAAATATTTCTTGATTCTTCAAACTCGCAGGCCGATGAACTCGCTATCCACTGTTTCTCCTCAAACTCGCAAGACGAAGAACTCGCAAATCACTATTCCTTCTGAAACTCGCTAGCTTCAATTAGCGAGTTTGTAGAACTCGCTGGCCACTACTAGCGCGTTTCCTAGAACTCGCAAATACGTTTGCGCGTTTTAGACCAAAACCCTTCTTTCGACTTGCGCGTTCTACCCTGATGAATCTTGCGCATTTCAAGATGAACTAGCGCGTTTCCACAAAGAACTTGCGCGTTCTAGCAATCTAGCGCGTTCTTCCGTTTTTCGACCCAAAAACCATCTTTTCACCCTGAAACCGAACTTTTCTTGATCCAAAAGATTTGAAACCCTTGATTGAAGCTCTAATACACCTCTAGAACGAATTACAATCAAAGAAACTTACAAACAAACAATTACAACTCAATAATTTGGTTTACAACTTCGAAGAAAAACTTAAAAAAATCTACAAAATCGAATGAATTACTGTGTACAAGCTTGTAATTGATTACAAAGACTCAATCTATTACACATTTCGAACATATCCTAACTAAAAACTGCTCTAAAAACTCACTTAAACTCAGAATCTCGAATTTTCTGCTCATGAACTGTGACGAACCAACAAACTTGAATTTCTTGAACTGATTTCATCTTTGAATCTGCTCTGATACCAATTGAATGTTCCAGATTCTAGTTTCTACACAAATACAATCAAACAAACAAGATTTAACAATCAAATTTACCAGTTTGATTACTTTTTCAATTCAAGATTACAAATACTCTCTAGAACTCTTTCTCTCTCTAAATTGTATTCTTTTTCTCTCTCTCTACAATACGACTTCTCACAATTCAGTTTTCTCTAATTCGTATATTTTTAAAATACAAAGAAAATAAACTATTTATACTAACTACTAATTACAAGGAAAATACAAATACAAAATACATTGACTTATTACAAATAGACTTTGACTTTTAATGAGATTTGACTTTAGCAGCTTTGACTTTCTCAACTTTGACCTTCAGTATACTTGATCTTGTATCCAACAGATTTATGCTTTAACAATCTGTTAAAGAGTTCTTGAGTTCAGAAATTTGACTTTCCAAAACAAGAGGAGGGACGTAAATTTTACCTTTAATTGGCTTCGCCTCCATCTCTTTTTCAAAATAACTTTGAAAGAAATCATTTGAAAGAGATTTCTTTTGAGATTTTTGATCATAACTATTATTCACTTTCGCATAATAAAATGGAAGGTAAACTTTAGATGATTTCAAATGTTTTTCAGTTTCCTTGGCTTCATCCTCTTCAGATAGTCCAGTCCAGAAAACATTAAACTCAGGGATTCTTCGAGCTATTTTCAAAGTAGTAAGATCATAAAGTGCAAGCATTTCAGCTATACCTTTTTTAAGACAGTGAGGATTCTTATAACCGATTCCCCATTTCTCTATTTCCTCTTTGGGTTTGTTCAGATGAATAGTTTGTTCAGTTTGACCCATTTTGTATAACTTCTCTTCTAAACTTTTTAATTTAGCAAGTAAAGAAAAGTTTTCTTTGGTACATGAAGAATGTAATTTCGTAAGCTCATATAAATCAAGCTTACTCTTTCTTAGTTTAGTCTTAACTTCAGAATTCTCTTTAAGAATTATAGTCTGTTCTTTCGCGCTGGTGTCATTGTTTCTATGTAAAACCTCAACCAATACTTTCTTCTCAGCAATTTCATCGCTAAGTTTCTGTATTGATTGGTTTTTGTTTGTAATGACACCCTCTTCCCGCTTAAGATTCGACTCTAACTATTGGAGTTTTAACTTCATGATATGCATTTGAGTTAAGAGATCTGAATAAGATAAAACACATACCTCATCTTTCTCTTCGTCATCTGAATCTGCTTCAGCTTCTGATTCCTGCTTTCCCATCAGGCACATGTTGACTGCTTCATCCTTCTCTTCATTCTCTTCTTTCTCGTCTGAATGATCAAGCCAGTATTCATCCTCTGCCATCAGTGCCTTACCAGCCTCCTGTTGCTTTGCAAGAATCATTTTGTTCTTGTAATAATCGGAGTTTCTGACTTTTGGTCTTCGGCAGTCTCTGGCAAATTGACCTGTTTTGCCACAGTTGTAGCACGTTGATGGTTCTGACTGACTGGATCCTTCAGCTTTAAACTTTCTCTCTTCCGGTTTCTTCTCCTCTATTCTCTTTCCTTCAGCATGATACCTTCTCTCTTCCGGCTTCTTCTCCTCTATTCTTTTCCCTTCAAACTTCTTTCCTTCATATTTATTTCCTTCAACCCTTTCCTTATGAACATAGTTGTTGGGACCAGAAGAATACCTCTGACTGTTTGAACTTGGCTTCTTGTAGAACTTTTTCTGAAAAGCCTTTGTCAGCATAAGCATTGCTTGCTTCAGTTGTTCATTTTCATCTGAGTCAGAGTTTGCATCAGCTTCAATTTCTTCCGATTCATACACAATTGTCTTGTTCTTCTTCTTTTTGACAACAAGAGCAACTGTGTCTTCAACTGTCTTCACTTCCTACCTCTTCTCATCTAGAATTTCATCCACCTCTTCTTCATTTTGTTTGAGGGTTTCATACACCTCATGAAGTGGAATCTCATTCAGATCCTTGATCTGCTTCATCTGCCTGGCAAATCTCTTCCATTCAGGCTGGAGAATGCTGAGGAATTTGACGTTCAGCTCTATTTGAGATTTGATGACCTTGTTCTTGCTTAGTTCATTCAGCAAGGTCACGAATCTATCATAAGTTCTTTTTAGAGACTCTCCACTTCTGCCTTTAAATTCTTCATAACTGTTTTGGCAGTTGGAAAGTTTGAGCTGATTCCCAACCTTTGAACCCAACATCATCTTCTCTAGCTGATCCCACATCTCCTTGCTCGAGGCTTTATAGCTGTCAATCTTTACATAGATTTCATTTGGAATTCCTTGTAGAATGTATGACTTAGCTAATCTATCTCCGTTTGCTCTATCTTTGTCTTTACCTACGAGATCTTCATACAAAATTTCAACTCTTTGCTCATTTGTTCCATAAGTCCTTCTGCTAAGGATTGCCTGATGTAAATTACCCAAATCTTGTCTTTCAATAAAGTTCAGGAACCGATCCTTCCACTGTTCGTATTCTCCTCTAAAAAGAACTGGTAGGTTGGTGTCAGTTCCGATTGCAAGGGCTTCTCTTGAAGTCATTCTGTTTCGAATTGTTAGTTCAGATAAAATGAATACAGATTAACACAATTCAGAAATGATCAAGTCAGGAACTGGCACGAAATATGAGTGTGGAAGATATGAGTGTGGAAAATGTACACGTGGAGATGCACCATAAAAAGTTTGAAATTCCTTCCTTGAATGAAACAAGTTGATGGTGGACACGTGAGGTATAGGAAATAATTAAGTGAGGATTGGACCGATATTGGATGGTGAGTGGACCGATATTAGGATGGTGAGTGGACCGATATGATTTTCTTGAGAAGTGGATATTTCAACCGATAATAGATGTTTCTGGAACGGTAGAATGTAGTTTGAGAGTTCGACCGGTATAGTGTTTCCTTTTCTTCGACCGGTAAGATGTAAAAAGAGTTGGACCGACACAAAGAAATAAATTCGGTCGACCGGTAGAACTTGAGAGGACCGATATAGTATTTCAATTTAAGACCGATAGGTATAGAGATATGAGAACTTTGACCGGTAAATGGGGTTGGACCGATATGTTTTAGTTCGACCGGGACGTTGTTAATCGACCGGGAAAAAATCCAAGGACCGGTAATGGTGTTTAGACCGGTATAGGAGAGAAGGTAGTCGACCGATAAAACAATTTCTTCGACCGGTATTCTTGAGAGGACTGGGAAGGAATTAACTTCGACCGGTAATATGTAGTAATTCTTTTCTTGGACCGATAAAAGAGGTAGACCAATATGTTGTAGTAACAAAGGACTGATAATTAAACTTCGACAGGTACAAAATATTGATATCGGTCGACCGATATAGAACCTTCGACCGGTATCTTCTCTTCTCCGATTTACGACCCTGTAACTGTCAAATTGACCGATCTGAAAATGGTTTTACAGCCGAAAACTTTGACAGATTTATCGATTTATCAACTAGAACAGGTTCCAACACTATGATTTCAAAACCAACAACAAAATGGAGTTTTTGATCTACAGAACAGTGTTCTTGAATAACATAAAGAACACAGAGAGTTTGAAATTTGATTTTGAATCTGGTATAACGATTACCAGATAAATCAATTGTGAGTCTGTGATCGTTACCAGATAAATCAAACAACAAAGATATAACGATTACCAACCTGTTTCGATATATAAACAATGATTACAAGTTGATGTTCTTGATAAGCTTTTTCTCTCTGTTTTCTCTCTTTTCTCACAGGATATTGATATCGGTCAATGTGTATTGTGTTGTGTGATATATTATGTACCGATATTATGAGCTGAGATCTAACATAGCTTTTTCAACACACTAACTAAACCAGTTGATAATAAAAACTAATAAACTAATATAATATCTAATTAAACTAATATAATAAGTTAAATATCCTAAATAATATCTAAATTATAATATCTAGATATTTAGGATAACAATAAAATACTAAAAACAAACTTTTGACAATTATTACAAACTGACTTTTAGACTAATGTTGAGAGCGACTTTTCAGGCTTTAGCTTCAGATTGGATCTTTAGATTGGATGATCTTGAGTCCAATAATATGTGCGCTAACAACATCAAAGAAGGAGAAGCAGCTACAAAGAAGCTGAACTGGTCTGGAACAGAAACCAGTTGAAGAAAAGAAGGAATATGAGCTGAAATGTAAGAACTCATGTGTACATACGCCTAATGCCAAGAAGAACAATACGCATAAAGGTAAACCTGATTTTGTTTACTCGAGAGATAAATTAATCAGTTTGTCAGGTAAGAAATTCGATTGTTCTTATTGTCGTACACATGATCCTATTCACAAGACGAGTGACCATTACTGGTATGGTTCTTACTGAGTAACCCCCACAAGAACTGCAACTAACACTCATGGACCCAAATACCAGTGGGTACCAAAGAAGGATAATGATTATGTGTTGCAGGCACCTACTGTCAAGGGGGAGTAGGAGAGAAAGAGGTTCTTGAATACAACAGTTCAAGACCCGCACTTCAAAGATCAAAAGACCTTACTCCGTGCTGAAAAAGAGATTGTACTCCGATACTCGAATGAGGAAATCAACCTTCAAGGGGGAGTACATATTTGTCTGAAATTTTATGCATATCTTTAACACTGATAATGTACTGATGCATAATTTCAGGGGGAGTAAAAAGGTGATGAATTCTGATTATTTCTGATCAGAACTCGTACTTTCATAGTTTTACTGCTTTTTGTCTTTTCAATTTAAGTGAATAAATTTGCTTTGACTAAGACATAAGACTTTTGCAGTTTTTGAGAGATGCTTACAAGATCATATCTTTATGACTTTAAGCTTAGCTTCATGAGATGTAAGATCACACATAAAGGTATAATCCTTTATCTTAATCTCATATATGGTTGAAAGGTGAACAACTTTCCATCATAGAAAACATTGTTCTTAAAAGTTCAAACCACTTCCTGATTCTCAAACGAATTCATGAATTGGAAGTGTGAATTTAAATGTTTTCAAGTTCTACTTTGTGCTAGTTAAACCAATTTGAGCATCATATGCATCATAGGAAAACATGATTTCATTGTGCTAGGACTTAACACAACTTCTATGGAATCACCTTAACTAGTTAACGAGTGATTTCTACCCAAGAAGTTAATCCATAGTGATTGAGTGTGAGAAGTCGAAAAGAATTGATTGATGAGTTATACAAGAAAAAGAGCATTTTGGTTAGAGAAAGCTAAATGTTTAAAAGAAAGAGAGTGTGAGAACATAGTTAAAAGAATATCAGAACTCTGCACCAACTTTTTCTGAGTCGGGCAGCCACAATTCTAATGTTTCACAATTCTTTGGTGATCATTATTGAAACAGGCAAGTAGCCCATGCCAACTCTTGATCAAACCTCACCAACTACTCATTTTCTACTCAAATAGAAAGTGTTTCACATTTTCAAAGGGGAAACAACACATTTGCTATCTAATTTTCATTTGGAAAATTTGGATATTGAAAAGAAAGAAGTCTGCCCCACCTTCGCACTTCACTCATGCACATTGAGTCTGTGTTTAACTTACTATTGTCTCAGTGGTTTACACAATATTGAGCCTTATAAGCAATCATCCGTTCTTAATTCTTTCTATCACATGCACGAGCACACAAGGAATTTGTTTCTTTGTCATAACGTTTATAGAAATTACCTTTGTGGTGTTTCGATGATTGAATGGAAGACCTGGGGGAGTGAACATCTCAAAGCTCTTTTCCAATGTGTATTCGTTACACACAGTGACTTAGTGTTACTGACAGGCAAGTTACCTGATTCATTTATTGATTCAGGTGTTACACGATTATTTTGTTTGGAATTGCAAAGATCTGGATGAATATCTTTTGAATTGACAGATTAGAAGCTCCTGATGAAATACATTTCTTGATATATGTTTTGATGAAGTCGTTGCACTTTTCATCAAAAAGGGGGAGAAGAGCCTACCAAGAAATATGAAAGATCAAAGGTTTAGAGAATTCTTCCAAGATAGAGAAGAGAAGAGCTAATCAAGAAAAGATTCTTCAAAGTATTCTAAAGACATACTGATCTGAGAGAAATTTTCTTTGAAGATACTTTGGTAAAACATTCTGAGCTAAACCTGGAGACTATTACAAATTGAAGACAGAGAAAGAGATTGCATCTTCTGAGCTGAAAGAGAAGACCATATTGCTAAATCATTTTAGTAATGATCTTGATCCAAAGGGGGAGATTGTTAGATCACAGAATTATTGGATTCAAGATCATCCAATACGAAGATCGCAATCTGAAGTAAAAGCTGACAAGTCACTCTCAACAATAGTCTAAGGGTCAATTTGTAATAATAGTCAAAGTTATGTTTTTAATATCTTGTTATTAGATATTAAGTATTATTTATTATATTAGTTTACATATAATATCTAGATATTATGTTAGTTGTTAAGTCTCCTCAAAAGAATAATCAGATTAAGAACACACAAAAGGTGTAAAAGAGAGAAAGCTTAAACAGTGAAGAAATCAACCTCTGTAATCCGCGTTTGTTATCTAAACAGGTTGGTTTATCGTTTATGTTTGTTGTTTGATTATCTGGTAACGATCACGGACTCACAGATCTCATCGATTTTGTGAGATCCTATTATCACAAACAGAAAAAAGCATTAACATGACCACTAACTGAAAAGAAAATATAACACTCATAAGTGTTTGATATTATTATTTTACAACAAGCAAAAAAAATGAAAGTCCAAGTTCTTTAATCGTATGTCACTATAAAAATAACTACTCTTGCTGGACGAAAATGTTGCCCGAAAAGTCTCAAAAGTCGTCAGCAAAAACTCAAAAACTTTTGCCATTGGATTTTTCTGTCCGCACATGTTTACGTGAAAAGTTGGCGTCTATACGGGCCACCGGTAAAGCTGCCTTTACCGGCGAACTATTGTTGTTGGCAAAAACATCTCTCAAAAAATCGTATAATATTCTTCTCACGACGACTACATACTTTTGCCAACGCAATCTTTCCCGTATGTAAAAGTTTCTTTGACTTTTTTGTCAAACATTTACTGGCCCAACATTTCGCTAACAAAAGTTTTTTTTAATTTTTACATAGAATCTTTTACCGGTGCAAAAACTCGTTTGCAAAGCTGTAATTTGACTTTTTTTGGTCATGCTTTTGCCGACAAAAACATGTCCGCTAAAGACATTAGAATATCTTTGGTTAGTGTTTTATCGATTCAAAACTTAGCGCCAAAAAGTTTGTGTTGACCTTACAGTGAATTTTTTGCTGACACGTTAAAGGAAAACTTTTGACAACATAAATAAAAGAAGGTAAATTAAGAAAGACTTTTATCGATTTATTTTTACTTTTGATGTTAATTAATATTTTGATTAATTAACCAAGTTTAAAACATAAACTTACAAATTATTAGCATAACACATTACAGAAATATATTTTAAATATAAACAGAACCAATATATCTTTTAGATGTATTTGACAATATAAAGTAAGAGATAAGTATAAACCAATATTTGTACAGTGATCGATCATCGTGCACCGACTCAAATAGTTGACTCCTAGTCTTAGCATCGAATATATTCAATAGGACTATTATTGAAAAGGTAAGGAGCATGATGAAGAGTAAACACTTGGATAATTCATATTGGGCAGAGGCGGTGGCTTGTGCTTGTTACTTAATGAATAGAACTTCAACAAAAGGTCTTGCAAACATGACTCCACAAGAGGCATGGACTGGATTTAAGCATGTTGTGGGACATTTTAAGACTTTTGGTTGTATAGCGTATTCACATATTCCTGAGCAAAAGAGGAATAAGCTTGATGAAAAATCTGAGAAGGCTATTTTTATTGGTTATAGTGAGAGGTCTAAAGCCTATAAGCTTTACAATCCTATCACTAAGAAAACCATTATTAGTAGAGATGTTGTTTTTGAGGAGGGAAAAGGATGGAATGATCCATTGATACAAGCAAATACAAATTCACAGATTACAGGAGTGGGTGTAGAACACATTGAAGAACATAATGCAACTCATCAGGATCAAGGGAATCAAGATTCTGACATTTCAGTGAATTCTCCTATGAGTCCCATAGCTTCTCAAACCCCTGAAAGTTCAAACACTCAGATTGAGACCACTGGCAGTTCTCTAAGAAGGAGACACAGAAGCCTAAGAGATATATACAGTGATCCAAAAAGTTTGGAATTTAATGATACTACAGATTTTGTTCTGTTTTCTGATTTTTGTTCTGTTTTCTGATCCATTGATACAAGCAAAGTGGAGAGATGCCATGGACAAGGAAATAGAGGCCATTATGAAGAATGACACTTGGGAATTGGTAAGTCTTCCTAGTGGCCATAAACCTATTGGAGTCAAGTGGATATATAAGACTAGATTGAATGAAAAGGGTAAGCGAAAGATTTTTCTTTTTGAAAGTATCCGTGATGGTAAAGATAGGGATGAAATTTCTTTTAAGAAGGATCACTGACTAGAAATATCAGTGATAAATTTATTTTTCAAAAAGCTTTTAATCATTTGAAGAAAGTTCAGTGATTAAAGTTTATATTTTAAAAACATCTTAACTGAATGAAGATTCAGTTGTAGGGATGGAGAGAACATACCTGAGAGTCAGAATGTTTATCAGAGTGATAGAAGGGGAACTTATGATTACTGACACAATGCATGAACGCTGAAGAATTATTCTTTGAGATTCAACATTCTAAGCTCACTGAAGAGAAAGTTGAACCTTGTCTCATCAAGAGGTTTGGTGAATAAATCAGCAAGCTGATAGTCAGTAGGGATGAAATGAAGTTCAATATCACCGTTCATCACATGATCTCTATGTGTTTCGTCTTTGAATGTAGCACTGGATTATTTGCTATAGCGATAGCACTAGTGATGTCGCAATAGATTGGAATCTTTGATAGCTGAAGGTCATAGTCTAATAGTTGATTTCTCATCCATAAGATCTGAGAACAACAACTTCCAGCGGCTACTTATTCAGCTTCAGCTGTGGAAGTGGACACTGAATTTTGCTTTTTGCTTGTCCAGCTTACCAGCTTTCCTCCTAGGAGTTGACATCCACCAGTGGTGCTTTTTCTGTCAAGTTTACAACCTGCAAAATCACTATCAGAATAACCAGTTAGATCGAACCCTGAGTCTTTGGGATACCAAAGACCGAGGTTAGGAGTTCCTTTCAGATATCTGAAAATTCGCTTAATAGCGATCAGATGGGATTCCTTGGGTTCAAATTGATAGCGTGCACATAAACAAGTAGAATACATGATGTCAGGTCGGCTCGGTGTAAGATACAGCAGGGAGCCTATCATTCCTCTATAGGCAGTGACATTAACAGTTTTCCAGATGGATCTTTGTTAAGTGTCAGGGGAGGTGCCATGAGTGTTTTCATCGCTGAAGTTTGTGTAAGATCAAACTTCTTCAGCATGTCTTTAACATACTTACCTTGGCTGATAAAAGTACCTTTGTCAGATTGCTTAATCTGAAGACCAAGAAAATATGTCAGCTCACCCATCATACTCATTTTGTATTCTTTCTTCATTCTTTCAGTGAAGCGAGTACACAGAGATGGGTTAGTAGAACCAAATATGATGTCATCGACATATATTTGTATAATAATAATATGACCTTTTATCTTTCTGAAAAAAGTGTATTATCAATTTTGCCACGTTCAAATTTTTCAGAGATAAGAAATGATGAGAGAGTGTCATACCAAGCACGAGGGGCTTGTTTTAGACCATAGAGAGCTTTATCCAATTTATAAACATAATTTGGATACTTAGGGTCATAGAACCCTGGTGGTTATTCTACATAGACTTCTTCATTCAGCTTTCCATTTAAAAATGCTGATTTTACATCCATTTGATAAACGGTGAAGTCTTTATAGACTGCATAAGCTAAGAATAGTCGAATTGCTTCGAGCCTAGCCACAGGGGCAAAGGTTTCATTATAGTCTATGCCTTCCTCTTGTCTGTATCCCTGAGGAACAAGTCGAGCTTTGTTGCGGGTTACAGTATCATGTTCATCTAACTTATTTCTAAACACCCATTTGGTGCCTATAACAGTTTTATTAGATGGTCTAGGAACGAGATTCCAAACTTTGTTACGAGTAAACTCAGTCAGCTCTTCTTGCATAGCGCTGACCCAGTTTGGATCTCTGAGGGCATCATCAGTCTTCTTTAGTTCTAATAAAGAGAGAAAGTTAACAAAGAGACAGATATTACCTGAGATTCATCATGTCTGGATACCTGCATCTGGATCACCAAGAATTTGATCTATTGGGTGATCTCTAGTCCATCGCTGAGCAGGAGCATGATCGCTTAACTCAGATGTTGGATCAACAATTGGCATGTTTACTAATGAGGACGTTTGAGGTTCATCAGCAATTAATTGTTGAGTAGTGGACAAACTATTGTTATCAGATAGGTTTTCAGACGAAGGTAGATCTGATGGTAGCAGTGTGTTAAGAGGGTCAGCTAAAACCCATGAGTTGGATTCAACGTTAGGATGTATGATGTTTGGATCATCATCAGCAGTAGGTGGATCTGTGTGCTGATGGTTTGAAAAGAATGGTTCAGTTTCTTTGTAGTGAGAGAACATCTAAGCATTTAACTCTTCATTGTCAGTGATTGGTTTGGAGTTCGCTGAGCGAGTTTCATCAAACGTGACATGAATTGTTTCTTCCACAGATTGTCTTCGCTTGTTGAAAACTCTGTAGGCTTTGGAGATGGAGGAGTATCCTAGAAATATTCCATCATCAGCTTTTGGGTCGAACTTTCCAAGCTGATCTTTATTGTTTAAGATAAAACACTAACAACCAAAGATATGAAGAAAATTGATAGAGGGCTTTCTTCCATGAAAGAGTTCATAAGTTGTCTTTCCAAATCGCTTTACTATCAGGGATTTGTTTTGAGTAAAACATGCAGTATTTACAGCTTCAGCCCAAAATTATGTAGGGAGATGAGAATCGTTGAGCATTGATTTAGCAGCTTCAATGATCGTTCTGTTTCTTCTTTCAGCGACTCCGTTTTGCTGAGGTGTTCTTACTGAAGAGAAGTTATGAGAAATTCCCTTGTTTTCAAAGAAATTGTTCAGAGAGCTATTTTTGAATTCAGTTACATGATCACTTCTTATTGAACGAACAGTAAGATTATTCAGCACTTCCATCATCTTTTTAACAAAAGATATTAGTTCTTCTGGAATATCACTTTTGCAGCGAAGAAAGATAACCCAGGTATAGCGAGAGAATTCATCTACAATGACAAGTGTATATTTCTTTCCAGCTATTGATTGGATGTTGACAGGGCCAAACAGATCCATATGCAAGAGCTGAAGAGGATTTTTTACTGAGGAGACTTGTTTAGATTTGAAACTAGCTTTTGTTTGTTTTCCTTTTTCACATGCTGAGCAGAGAGATTCTTTAGCATATGAGTGCTGAGGAAGACCAGAAACCAGTTCCTTAGAAGAGAGAGAATTCAGGGTTTTAAAGTTTAGATGAGAGAGCCTTTTGTGCCATAGCCAGTTGACATCAGAAGAGGCTTTAGAGAGAAAACATAAGTTTTTAGTGGTAGTAGAGTCCATATCTATTACATAGACATTTTCTCTGCGATAATCACTGAGAGCAAGTTTTCCTTTTTCATTCACCACAGAACATGCTTTCTTAGAAAAGCGAACTTCGTAGTCTTTGTCATATAGCTGACTGATGCTTAGAAGATTGTGCTTCAGTCCATCTACATAAGCGACTCTTCGAAAGGTAGTTGTTCCATTGCTGAGAACACCAAACCCTCGGGTATATCCTTTTCCATTTCCACCAAAGGTCACAGAGGGATCTTTCTCTTCCTTGTATTCAGTGAGCAGGTCTTTTTATCCAGTCATATGACGAGAACATCCACTATCGAGATACCATATGCCCTTTGATCCCTGCACACATAAGGAAGATTAAGCGTTGTTTGGTACCCACTTTTCAATGGGTCCTTTTGGGTTAGTGGAGATGGAAGGTTCAGTAATCTTCACAGCAGATGAAGATTCAGCTTCAGTGGTAATCTTCACTTTGGTTAATTTCTTAACCTTAGTGGTATTCTTCACCTTGGTCGATTTTTCAGCTTTAGTGACCTTTTCAGCCTTGGAGGCATTCATCTTCACTTTAGCTGTTTTATCAGCTTTAGTGGCAGTTGGACATTTGCTTACAATATGGTCAGTAAAACCACAGTGATAACATTTTGTATATTTGAAAATGGTTTTAGGACCAGAAGTAGAAGGTTTTGCAAGCTTAAGATGAGCAGGGCCAGGTCCAAGAATGCTTTTCTCATGAGATCTGGGAGGAATTTTCATTTCTTCAGATCTCGTGGGTTTAAGGTCAATCTTTAGCTTTGGAGGACAGAGATCGAAGATTTCTATCACAGAGCTAGAGGATTGATTCGCTGAAGTTTTAGAGGAAACTTTCAGCTTTGCTTTCTTGGTAGCCTTCTGAGGACGAAGAATGGATTTTTCTTTATCCGCATACTTAGAGTCTTTGGATTTTTCCTCAGGGATAGAATTTGATGAAGAACAGGGATAGAATTGATTATAAGAAGTGTCAAAGAAAGAAGTGACAAACGTTCCAAACTTAAGCGTGGAACTTTCTTCTTTAGTTTCATCCTGTGGTTTCCAAAAACAGAGACCAATTCTATCACTTTCAGAAATTTGAGCATTTATTATCTCAGAGATCTTTGTTGATGATTTGCACCATTTTTCAACACGAGCCTTTTCTGCTTTTAGAGCAGCGATGGCTTGTTCGCGTTCAATGCTGATGATTTCATTTATAATGACTTGATCTTTCAACTTTTCTTCTAAAAGAGTTAGTTCTCTGATCTTTTCATGAAATTTCTCTAGCTTTTGAGTTAAATGAACATTTTTATTTTCAGTTTGAGTTTTGTCGTTTAGAGGATTTTAAAGATCAATCGTCAACACATCAACAGCGCGACTTCTCTCAGCTTCAGGCAGAGAGGGATTAGTAGAGATAGATACCAGAGATGATATGTAGCTCATAGAACGTTCAGATGGTTCTTCCACTTCTTCTTTAATCTCAGCCATGAGGCAGAAGTTAGCGACTTATTCTTCATCAGAACTTGATTCTTCTGATTCACCCCAGTCATGTTCTTCAGCGATGAGCCCTTTACCTTTTTTGCTTGTAGCTTTTCAGATTTTGATATTTGTTCTTCAGCTTTAGGTATTTGTCATCACTGGATATTCTTGAGGTAGAAGGTTTGAAGACCTTTTTAGACCTGCACTCACTAGCAAAGTGTCCAATCTTTTCACAGTTATAGCAAGTAGCAGTAGCCTTATCAACAGGAGTTGATTTTGGCTTTTCAGTAAGAGAGAGAGGCTTATTTCTTCGGAAATTACTCTTTCTTGCAAATCTCTTAAAAGAGTTTGTCAAGAGTGCTAAGGATTCATCAAACTCTGAAAGATCAGGGTCTGATGGATCCTCAGATTCAGAATCTAACTCAGTGATGGTTAGAGTAAATCGCAGAGATGGAATTATCTCTGAAGAGACTAAAGCAACCGGAGTGCTTTTGGAGTCTTTAGAATCTCTTACAAGATTCTTCTTTAAGAGATTCGATTGCTCATAGTTGAGCAATATTCCATACAGAGTGCTGAGAGAAAGAGAATTTAAGTCTTTTGTCAGCTTAAGACATATTGAATAACTGTCCTAGCTTTCAGGAAGACATTCTAAGAATTTTGTTAGGACCTCAGAATTAGAATAGGTCCTATCAACTGTTCTTAGATCAATGTTTAAGCAGTTAAACCGCTGATGAACGTCAGAGAGAGATTCATTCTTACCAGCGATGAAACTTTCATACTCTCTTACCAAGTTAATCTTTCGAGTCTCTTGGATTTCAGTGGTACCCTCATATTGAACACATATGGTTTCCCACATTTCTTTAGAAGTTTTCAGATGCATGATGGAATGGAAAACTTCATCAGGCAGAGCCATTGAGATAATGGTCTTTGCTCTTGCATCTATACCTACTTTCTTTTTGTCTTCATCACTCCACTGTCTTATTTCCTTAACGACATAGCGTTCAGGAATAGCTTCAGTGGTGGCAGTAGCGGGAACTGCAACTATAATTCTAACAGGTTCATAAGGTCCATTTTCTATATACTCAGGTATAGTAGGATCAACACCTTCAAGAAATAGTACCATTCACTTTTTCCATAGAGAAAAGTTATCTCTGCTAAATCGAGGAGGTTTAGAGAGTGAACCATTATCATAGTAGTTAGTGTTTGTGTTATGTGCCATTTGAGATTAGCAAAGAAGAGAATAAAGCAAGATCTTGTTTATCAGATTAAACTGTCTGCTCTGATACCACTTGTTGGTCTCGGAGGTGCTTAACAAGTTTGTAGAAGGAGGGGGGGTTGAATACAAACACAGAAATTTAAAGTTTAATAAATTGTTTATTGATAAATCAAACACAATTTACATGTTTGTTGCGGAATAGATTAAGACAGACTCAATCTAAACAAACTTAAGAAACACTAAGATGGTTGTACAAGAATTTCAGAGAATGGGGGATTATAGAAAACAAAGGTTTTCTATTTGGAGTTCAAGGGTTGATCACACCCTCAGATGGAGGGGTGAACTTCCTATATATAGCCTATGCATTAAATGCATGGCAGGGCACTTTACACGTGGCATTCACTGATTGGCCTTGTAAGTCTGACTTTGGGAGACATGCTTTCGGGCGGATCATGAATAGTGTAGTTGACAGAGTTGTTGTATGAATTATGGCAGAGGCATGTCCTGTCTGACACATCGTACTGAGTTGTGCAAGGTAAGACAAATGGAAACTTGAGGTATAAGATTTGTGATCATTCAATCGCTGAATATCTCTTTCTTCAGAGATATCAAGAGTTCAGCGATCGCTGAAGCTTTCCTTATGTTCCTTCGCGTATAAGTAGAGTTGTCTTTGCTTCACTGATATCCGCATCAGGTCATTAGTAGACTTCTCTTTGTTCAGCAGCTTCGTCTTCGATTCAGCTATGAACATCTGTTGACGCGAGACTTGTCTTCAGGGATTACGTTATTGTTTACATCAGAAATATCAGCGATAACTGAACAGACTCAGTTTGATCACTGATAGTGAAACACTAATACATACTAAATGTTTATAAGAAAGACTATCAGCGATAACTGAACAGACTCAGTCTGATCGCTGATGATGAAACACTAATACATATTAAACGTAATTTTCACTAAGTACAAAAAAGGGTCGTTATCAAATCACTGAGAGAGTTTGGATCAACAAAATTCTTCATCAAAGTATCTTCAAAAGAAAATTTCTCTCGAATCAGCATATCTTCAGAATACTTGCTCTTTGAAGAATTCAATCTTGGACGTGATTCTTGAAACATGATTTCTTGGTTAGCTCTTCTCCATTTCTTGGGTAGATCTTCTCCCCCTTTTTGATGAGAAGTGTAACGATTTCATCAAAACTTGATGACAAGAAATGTTGGTCATTAGTAGCCGCTGATTCGTCAATGCAATAGATATTTATCCAGATCTTTGCAAATCTAGACAAAATAGTCATGTAACACCTGTAGCAATAAACAAATCAGTTAGAAATGCCTGTCAGTAACACTAAGTCACTGTGTGTAACGAATACACAATGGAAAGGAGTTGTTTGATGTTGACTCCCCCAGAGCTTCCATTTAATCATCGAAACACCACAAAGATAATTTCTATAAACGTTATGACAAAGAAACTAATTCCTTGTGTGTTCGTGCTTGTGTTGCAAGAATTAAGCACTTGATGATTGCTTATAGGCTCAAAATTTGTGTAAACCACTGAGACAACAGTAAGTTAAACACAGACTCAATGTGCATGAGTGAAGTGCGAAGGTGGGGCAGACTTCCTTCTTTTCAATATCTAGATTTTCCAAATGAAAATCAGATAGCATATGTGTTGCTTCCCCTTTGAAAATGAAACATTTTCCTGTTAAGAAGTAATTGAGTAGTTGGTGGGGTAATTTCAAGAGTTGGCATGGGCTAGTTGCCTGTTTCAATAATGATCACCAAAGAATTGTGAAACATTAGAAATGTGGCTGCCCGGCTCAGAAAGTAGTTAGTGCAGAGTTGTGATATTCTTTAAACTCCGTTCTCACACCCTCTTTCTTTTAATCATTTAGCTCACTGCTAACCGAACTCTATTTTTCATGATAGCTCATTATCCAATCCACACTCCTTTATTTTGACTCCTCACACCCAATCACTATGAATTAACTTAATGGGTAGAAATCACTGGTTAACGTGATTCCATAGAAGTTGTGTTAAGTCCTAGCACACTGATCCCGTATATCCTATACAGAATATGTTGCTCAAAATGATTTATAATCATGTAAGCTCATGTAGATCATTTAAAGTACACTCCCGAAATATAAAATCTTATGGAAAATCAAGAAGTGGTTTGAACGTTTAAGAATATGTTTTCAATGATTGAAAGTTGTCCTTCTTTCAATCACATATGAGATTAAGATAAAGGAATATACCTTTAAGTGCGATCTTACATCTCATGAAGCTTAGCTTAAAGTCATAAACATATGATCGTGTAAGCTCTTTTCAAAAAAAAAATTTGCAGTAAAACAAATAACTTCTCTTACTCCCCCTGAAATTATGCATTTGAAAAAATTATCATTTGAAAATATATGCATTTAAAATTTCAGAAATAAATATGTACTCCCCCTTGAAGGTTGATTTCCTCTTTTGAGTATCTGAGTACAATCTCTCATATCACTATTGGAGTAAGGTCTTTTTCTTTGAAGCACTGGTTCTGATCTGTTGTAATCAGAAGCCACTTTTGACATTGATGTCCGGGTCTTGAGCTGATTTACTCAAGAACCATTGTCTTGACATTTAAGTCCAGGTTCTGATCTGTTGTAATCAGAAGCCTTTGTTCTTCTACTCCCCTTTGACAGTAGGTGCCTGCAACACAGAATAATTCTTCTTCTTTGGTACCCACTGGTATTTGGGTCCATATGTGTTAGTTGCAGTTTGTATGGGGGTTACTGAGTAAGAACCATACGAGTAATGATCTTTGGTTCTGTGAACAGGATCATGTGTACGACAGTAAGAACAAGAATTTTCCTTACCTGATAATTTGATCATTTGATCTCTCGTGTAAACTTGAGCAGGATTACTTTTCAGCGCATTGTTCTTCTTTTCATTAAGCGTATGTACACATGAGCTTTCATCTTTAACTGGTTTCTTCTTCCAGAAAATATTTTCTTCCATGTAGCTCCCTCTTCTCGGAAGTGAACCTGAACCATCTAACTTTCTGTGAAAAGGAAGGCTAGTAGCACGAATCTGATTTGAAGATTTAGATTTATTAGGAAAATCATATTTCTGAGATTGGCTTTTCTTGCATTTACCAAAGGTGTTCTGTTTCGGTGAAAGCTGAGTTTTATAAACATTTGGTAGAGCCTTTCCTTTTACAAGAAAAATAGAATGATCTGGAAGTGAAGCATTGAAATCAACCATATCTACTCCTTCTATACACCCTTCTTTAGAATTTAAAAAATCATTTGCAGACTCAAATAAGTCATCAAAGAAATCAGTAGAAGTGTGAGGTACTTTTGAAAATGTAGAACACTTTTTAGATTTAGAATGAAAAACAGTGTTCTTCAAAACAGTAGAAAACACATCTTGTTCTATGTTCACCAAAATTCTTTCGTCAGATAAGACATTTTCTAACTCAAATATTTTGCTTTCTAATACGAGTGGAGGTAGATAAGTTTTAGCTCGAACAGGTTTTGCCTCCATTTCAGTAGAAGAATATGTAGCAAAATATTCTTTTGAAAGAACATTTGGTTTTTTCGAAAGATAACTATCATTCAGTCTTGCATAAAAGAATGGTAGTTGCATTTTCTTCAAATTCTTTCTATTTGTATCTTCTCTTGCCTCGACTTCTTCTGATGCTTTAGTAACAAATTTGGGTTTCAAATGAGAATGTTTACGAGCAGCATACATATAATCTGCATTATATAAACCAGGTTGTTTTCTGATAACATGTTTCAGGTAATGAAGATTATTACAACTTAATCCCCATTTTGCTTTAAAATCAACCTCTTCATTTGGTGTATTCATGAAAATAGTTTGATCTGTTTGGCCTATTGAGTAAAGTTTGGTTTCCAGACCATTTACCTTCTTGTTTAGATTCTTGTTCTCAAACTGCAGCTTATAAACAATTAACGCATTTTGTTTCTTTTCTAAATCAGACTTAGAAATTTGAGAAACAAAATCAGAAATCTTCTTTTCTAAACAATCGTTTTGAAGATTAAAATCAGAAGCAGATTTGCGTAGGGAATCCATGAGATCTTTGTTCCCAATAACTGACGTGTTTAGCTCAAAGATCTTTTGATTACGCCAAGCAACTCTGCCTTTTTCCCTTTTCAGTTTTGACTGAAGGTCTTGAAGTTCGACCATCATCGCATCCATTTTGATCATAAAAGTATTTTCTGATAAGTTCTTTACCTCTTCAGCTGCTTCATTATCTGAATCATCATACTTTGCATGATTGGCCATTAAGCACATATTAGCAGCTTCTTCATTCTCTTCTTCTTCTTCTTCCTCTTCAGAATGATCTAACCAGAATTCGTCTTCAGCCATTAACACTTTGCCAGCTTCCTGTTGCTTGGCTAACATTAGTTTGTTCTGGTAATACTCCGAATTACGAACCTTTGGCTTTCGACAGTTTGAGGCGTAATGTCCAATCATGCCACAGTTGTAGCATGTGATTGGGACATTAACTTTCTTGTCTGTAATGTCTGTACTGGTGTAGTCATTCACAAATTGCTTCCTTTCGCTTGGTTTCTTCTCTTGAGATCTACTTCCTTCTACTCTTTCTCTATGCTCACGGTTCTTGGAGCTTGATGAAGAATATCTCAGTGTATTTGATCCCGATTTCTTGTAGAATTTCTTTTGGAATGCACGGGTCAGTAATTGCAGTGCTTGCTTGAGACTTTCTACATCATCTCCAACAGATTCAGTTTCTGATTCAGAACTTGTAATTACTTTCTTCTTTTTCTTCTTATCTTTGACAACAAGTGCAACGGAATCAGGAACTTTCTCAACTTCCTTTTTCTTTCCACTCCTTTTCTCTTCTACTTCTTCTTCGTTCTGCCTTAGTGTCTCATACACCTCGTGGAGTGGAATGTCACTCAGATCTTTCATCTATTTCATTCTTCGTGTATGCTTTTTCCATTCAGGTTGAAGAACACTGAAGAAACTTGACGTTGTTCTCAATCTGTTTCTTTTTAACTTTATTCTTTGACAGCTCGTTCAGAAGCAGAACATATCGTTCATAAGTGTCCGCTAGGCTTTCATCTTCAAAGGCTTTGAATTCTTCATTACTGTTTATACAGTTTGCTACTTTCATCTGGTTTCCAACCTTAGATCCCATCATCATCTTTTGAAGTTGATCCCACATCTTCTTAGCAGTAGCTTTGTAGCTGTCTATTTTGATGTAGATATCATTCGGGATACTTTGAAGAAGTAAAGATCTTGCTTGCTTATCAGCTTTAAAACGGTTCTTTTGTTCTTCAGAAAATTGGGCATACTCTACTGTAACAATTTTCATCTTCTGTTCTCTTTCCACGTTCCCATCCTCACTTTTTGAAGAATCATCATCATCATCATCATCATCATCATCATCATCATCATCATCATCATCATCATCATCATCATCATCAGGTACTTGGACAGAAAGTGGTGCCATGGGACCTTCTTTTATTGATAAAAGAATGTTATCTCCGTTTACGTGTCGATCCACAAAGTCAAGAAATTTGTCTTTCCATTGTTCGTAATCCCCTTTAAACAGAACTGGGGGTTTGACATCCGTGTCAATGGAAAGAGCATCTTTTAAAGTCATCTTGTATTGATTATAAATGTGCAATAAGAACTTGGATTGGACCGTTAGTCCAGGTAAAATTTGATCACACAAGAAATTTTGTCCCCCTAGGCAGACTTAGCACAGGGGTCCCGCTATAGATTAAGTTTTATAGATTAACAACACATTAACGATTACCAACCTGTATTGATTAATAGAAATGGTTACAAGGTTCAGTATTGATCGATTGAGGCTTTTCTCTATGTGTTCTCTCTGTTTTACACCTTAAGTGTGTGTGTTCTTGTGTGTCTGATATTTTCTTAGAGTGTTGAACACACTTGCTTCAACCAACATACATAATATCTAGAAAAACAATATCTAGATATTATATCTAACTAATATCTAGATATTATAGTTAAACTAATATAATATCTAAACTAATTAAACTAATTACTTAAACAATAAAATACAATTCAAACTAACTTTGACTATTTTATTACAAACGACTTAGACTAATATTAATGAGACGACTTTTCTGCTTTAGCTTCAGATTGCGATCTTCGTATTGTATGATCTTGAATCCAATTAGACTGTGTCCTAACAATACATTTGAGATATTTCTCATCTATCTTTTGTCGTGAGTGAGATGGAATTAAAGCATATGCGATTGAACCAAAAACTCGTAAGTGACTTACCGATGGTTTAATTCTAGTCCAAGCCTCAAACGGAGTTTGATTCATCACAGCCTTGGTAGGAGAGAGATTTAGTAAGTAAACTGATGTAGAAACAGCCTCTGCCCATAATTGATTTGGTAAATTCTTTCCTTTTAGCATACTTCGAGCCATTTCTACCACCGTCCTGTTTTTCCGCTCAGCCACTCCATTCTGCTCCAGTGTGTACGGTGTCGTTAAGGCTCGATGAATTCCATTTTCATCACAAAAATGGTTGAATTCTTCATACACAAACTCTCCACCATTATCAGTCCTGAGAGTCTTGATCTTAAGTCCACTTTGATTTTCTGCTTTAACTTTGAATATCTTAAACTGAGCAAAGACCTCTCTTTTGTTCTCCAAGAAATACACCCATGACATACGTGTGTAATCATCTGTTATCAACAAAAAATATTTGTTACCTCCGAGAGATGCAGTCTGCATAGGTCCGCACACATCCGCGTGAATCAGTTCAAGTGAGTGTGAAGCTCTCCAGGCTCCACCGGAAGGAAACGACTTTCTGTGTTGTTTACCGTATATACATCCTTCACACAGATCTATCGACTCTATTTCTGGCAAGCCATAGACCATACCTTTTGAATTTAGTAACTTCAATCCTTGTTGATGAAGATGCCCGTATCTCAAATGCCACAACCATGATTCACTTTTTTCGCTCGTAACTAGTGCAAGGCTTCCAACTGTCAAGAGATCTAGAGGAAACAACCTATTCGGGGCCATCTTGACCGAAATTACTGTTTGTTGTGCTTTGTGAATAACACATGTTTCATCCTTAGGGTCAAAGTGAACTGAGTATCCGGTTGCTATCATTTACTCTACACTTAGAAGACTATAACCCAAGTCTCGGATATAATCCACTTCTTCTAGAAAGCGTACCTTTCCGTTCGCCATTTGTATTTTCACAGTGCCTTTTCCTTCTCCATGTAGCGCCATGCCATCGCTAAGTTGAACCGTCTTCTTCTTCGTTTCATCCAGATCACAGAACGCGTCTCTTTGTCCGGTCATGTGGTTTGAACAATCACTATCAATGAACCAAATCTCACGGTGTTTTTGGACATCTCCTGCACACATCATGAATAATTTCTCATCCTCATCACATCCAACTTCATTTTCTTCGGCAACATAACTAACCTGTTGATCCTTAAACCAACAATCATTTCTTGTATGACCAAAACGCTTACAATGACTGCATTGGACACTATTTCTTCCACGTCCTCTGCCAAATCCTCGACCACCACGAAACCTGCCTAAAGCTTCCACGTCCACGCCCACTGTTTGATAGTGGATCATGAACCTAGAAAGCTTTTTCTTCAGTTTTTTTGGTCGATCGCTTAATTCTTGCCTCATGAGATTGTAGAGATCCCATAAGTTGATTGAAGGAGAAATCAGACAGGTCCTTTGACTCCTCTATCGATGCCACGACATGATCAAACTTCTGTGGTAGACTCCGTAACACTTTCTCGACAACTGTTTGATCGCTTACTTGTTCACCATATGCTCTCATCTGACTCACCAAATTCATGCTTCTGGAGAGAAAATCAACAACAGCTTCATCATCCTTCATGAGCAGATTTTCAAACTCTCGCCTTAGAGCTTGAAGTCTGACCACATCCCATGCCTCTTTAGCGGTACTTACCGCTGCGATCCTTGAAAACATGTTGTCATGCACAGCCTGCTGGATAATGGCCAATGCCTTGGCATCTTTTCTCCTATTTTCTTTTAGCTTTCCCTCTTCATCTTCAGCCGAGTAGCCTTGTTTAACTAGCTCCCATAAATCTTGTGACTTGAGTAACGTCCTTAGCCTTATGCTCCAATACTGGTATCCTTCCCCTTTGAACATCGGCATCAAAGCTTGTGCAAAGCTCATTGCATTTCCGGTGCTTGCGTTTCCATTGTTTGCCATCTGCAAAATTCAAACTTGAACCTGCCAGAATGTTAGAATTTAGAAATGAAAAAGAGAACTGCGGGTTCTATTGATCTTCTTAATCAGAAAAATGCAAACATCAAATAGAAGGAAAAACGCCCTATTTATAGCTAGAAAAAACATAACAGAAAAGCTAAAAAACAGGGCACTACTCCACTATCACTAAGTGCTACCACTAATCCAAGAATATCTCTCAAATCCCTTCAAATCAGGTCTTCCGGGAGCTGATCCATTCAACCAGCTGAGTTTGAATCAATAACCGACAGATGTCGAAGGTGTGGCGTTTTGCAACCAAAAACAGAAAATCGATGTTGAAGAACCCAGAAGATCGATGTTGAAAAACTCGACTTTGCAAAAAGAAATCAATTTGATGTTGAAGGTGTGGACTCTTGCAACCAGAAACAGAAAATCGGTGGTGATATATAGAAAGAGAGGTGATGAAATTGTTGGTCTTCGGTGGGAAAGATGAGGAAAATCATAAGAGGGAGGCGATGGTGAGATAGAGAGAGGCGACAGAAAATCGATGGTGAAGTCAGATGAGGAAGGCCACAAAGTTGAGAAAGAAATCAGATGGGGGAGACGATGGTGAAGTCAGATGAGGAAGGCGACACAGTTGAGAAAGAAATCAGATGGGGGAGACGATGGTGAGAAACAATGAGGGGTATATTGGACATAATGGCCTTGTTCCACTTAGTTCCAGGGGGAGGGAGAACACGCGTGTTCCATGTTTGTCCAAGCTAGTTCTTGTTCCACATAAAAGCACACAAACATGGTACAAGTCTATTCTGTTCTGTCATGTTTCCATCGTGTTCTGCATACCAAACGCACCCTTAAAGAACTAAAAGAGTGATGAAAAATTTGGCTCTCCGGACCCCAAAACCTATAACGAGAAACATCTTGAGATCAAAAACATTTTGGTTCACATCAAGTATTATGAGTACATATTTAATTCCAAAATAAATAGAATTAATAATTTTGATAGAAGCCACAAAAAAGAAGTAATTATTGGCCAACACTTTATATATCTTTTTGCTGATCACATATGGTTAAGTTACTAATCCAATATGAACGATAGATATATAAAGATAAAAAGTAGAGTGAATCAGATACTGATTCATCAATTATCGATGTATAATTAGTGGGTCTTGGAGATGGTTTCATTTCTTTTCCTGATTCTACATCTTCAATGCTAAACTATTTGTTACGACAATATATATATATATATATATATATATATATATATCAAATGGGATCCTTTATATATGGAAGAAAATTCAACACTCTATGTTTGGATAGGGACCGCGCGAACGCAGGCCCCCGCTAACACAAATTATGACGTAGGCTCGACCACTTGGGCCGACCTTAGGTTGGCACCCCTCTCAAGTGCAATGGAGGTCACCAACGTAGACCATGGGCCTCATTGATCACCCATTGATCCCGTCCAGGTAAGTATGTATTAAGTTGTACAACACCCTTCAAAAATAGATTTCGTTGTGACCCTAGGTTTCATTCTTACACTGATGTGGGATTGTGTATAACACATTAGTATTTATATTCATTCCTCCCCATTGTTCGCTCTAAATTTTTTAGTTCTTAGCTTGAAATTGTGTTACAACAAATAAAAACGAGAAACAAATAATAATGAAGCTGCAGCAATTATCGTTGCTTGACAATGCCACCCTCACCTCACCTGAAGATTTTACGGTTTTATATGATTATTTTCCGTTGAAATTATTTATATATGTGTACTAGAAGAAAAATGGCCAGTCTTTAGAGAAGAAACCTTTAGAGAACGATCGATTAAGAGGAATTATTTAACATACGTTTTAGAGAATGAATTAGGCTGCCTAGTTGTGGGTTTCAGTTTATGTTTTCTGGAATTTGGAAGTTACAGACATGTTAGCAGCAACCAGAAAACAATCTACATGGAACAGAAGAAATTAACAGAGTCAAAAGCAAACCGAAAAATAAAACTTTTTGAACAAACTTGCATAAATGGTTTAAGGTGATGATTATAATATATGTCAAAATAAAATTAATAAAATCAGATAAAATTACACCCAATCCACTTTTTTAATTTGGCTAGCTACTGTTGAAATGAAATAGTAAAAGTTTGTAAACTAGAAAAAATGTAGGGTTCTTCCCATAAGGGAACCCTTCCAGAAATTCTCGACGGCCAAGGAGAGTACCCAAGTCCGAGGAGGGGGTTTGGAAATAGTTTTCAACCAGCAATTGACGCGCCTCGGTTATTACCTCATTAGCTGCGTCATTGCCCCAAGCGCAAAGATGTTTTTCTCCGTTGCCCACCTCCACCATTTAATTCTAACCTCTCTTTCAACCATTCTCCCATCGCCCACCCATGTGGGACTAACAAATTAAAATGTTTTCTCATTGATTAATTATCTAAATAGTGGAAGGTTTAGATAATTAGAAGATTAAATATCATGAAGATAAGAACGGAAGATTAAATATCATGTGAATGATTGAAAAAATTCATTTGAAGATGCATATATGTGAACTCATATGAATAACATGTAACGTCGGCTCACATAATATATATGCATCTTCAAATACATTTTTTCAATTTATTAACCTTCCTTTTAACATTTTCTTCTTACATAGCTTCTTACCATATTTAGCTGAGTTTTTCTCACTCCTCTTTCTCTCAGCAAAAGGCTTATTTTGTTTTATCTCCATGAATTGGATTCTTATTCTTCAATGACTGATCAGTGTCTAAATTAGTGGGTCTTGGAGATGGTTCAATATAGTAACGCGCTCATTCGTCTTCTCTCCAAATGCCATTCAACTGATCACTTTATCAATGGAGATGATCCACATTTTTTTATTTCAAAGAAGAAACATTTATTACTCGATGTTTAGACAGAGGCCGCACGAACGCAGGCCCCTACTAACACAAATTATGACGTAGGCTCGACCACTTGAGCCGACCTTAGGCACGCACCCCTCCGAAGTGCAATGGAGGTCACCAACCTAGACCATGAGCCTTATTGATCGACCATTGATCCCATCCAGGTAAGTAAGCATTAAGTTGTACAACACCCTTCTTTAATAGATTTTGCTAGGACTCCAGGTTTCATTCTGAAACCAATGTGGGATCTCGTATATATAACTTGAAAGAAATACCAAATTAATTAAAAAAAGTCGATATCGATTAAACAAGTTTCAGATTCATTCTAAAGTGGGTTTCATTTAAATTTAAACTGTACATAATTGCTAGAAGCATTCCTGAAAACAGGAAAACCTCTCCAAAAATAGGCGTATGCCACTTGTTGTGACGAGCACACAGTATTCTTTAGTAAAAGGCGAAAGAATAGTTCGCTTTGTGCTCCTCACATGGCTGTGTGTCTTGTAAAGCAGTAGAGGAGGGTTTTTTATACAGCTGGTTTTAACTCTACATCTGCATTCACCATGCGATGTGGGAATAATTAATATATGAAGCTGCAGATGCTGGTGCTGTTTCTGTTGCTGTTGCTGTTGCTGTTGGGAGTTAATTAATATTACTTCACTTGGTATTTATATATTCCTTCCACCCAGCTCGCCGCTTTAATTAAATCCTTGCAACAAATGAAAACTAAGATTAAATAATAATTGTAGCTGTTTGTCCAAGCTTCCTTACCTCAACATTCTATGTACAGTTTTATAGGATTACCTTTTCTTTTAAACAAGGATTTTCTGTCAATCTACTCAAGTTAATAGACCCAACTATGATAAACGATTAAATCAAGGTTTGCATAAATAGAAATTGAATGACATGAAAATGTTAAACAAGTCTCAACATGTACAATCTGAGTCAAATGATTATCATGCTCATTGCTCAAATGTAAAAGAATAACTCGGAAAATTAAAGATTAAACCTAGCTACAAAAACTAGAAATACGTAACGGATTGAAGAAATACCAACAAAAGCTTCCCAAGTCGCCTCTCTATCTTGTCTTCGAATTTTGATATGATCCCAATCGATCTCTCCTTCATAATTGGTACCCGACTTCAATTTATACCTCCTCCATTAAGATTGCCCAAAAACCGATTGTGGTCGCTCGAGACTTGGGCCGCAGCTATACCCGCCGAGAAAGTTAACTGGATGGTTTAACAGTAGCTTACGCGAGTTACAAGGCGGGTTTACTCGCCGAAGAAGTCCCATCATACATATATTCGGGACCGGGGTGTGTGTTCTTGTCTTTGGCGGCTACCAAAAGGAAAACCTTGATTTTGCCTTGAAACCCTGTCTCAACTCTTCTATAAAAGCATTTGCATTTTGTTGCCTCATTTAAACGGCATTTGAATTTGTATGCTCTATCTAGACATCATATGGAAACAAGGCTCGACCTCATTTTCTCTTGGAAAATATGCTCAGTTCCATTTTATAAATATGCCTCGTTTGAGCCTTCGTATGAAGCATATGTAATGTTTGTTTCAAACCCATCCTCTCTATATATAACTATTTTGAGCAATCAAACACCAAGATTAAGGGGGATCTTGTAGCTATGAAATCATTATAATATGCAATGGATTTAATATAAAATTAGGTTGAATTGTGTGCTTATCGAATAGCCCACGATTTAACGCTTATATCATTGTTCGTCCACGGCAATGACTTAGGCTAGCAAGAAATGGTTAAAAGAATACATTGAGCATTTCAACAAACATATAATTTCTTCAACTCAAGATAGGGCTGCAAGTGGGTTGCGTTGGTCGTGTTGAAAACATTTGAACAACCCAACCCGAAGTTTACGGTTTCAAAAATCTCAACCCCACCCAACCAAAACAAAACTACAACCCAATCGAACCGAATCCTAACCGTACAATCGAATTAAATTGTAAAAACGAAAAACGAATCTTTTGTTAGATTTATACCCTTGACGATGAATGTAGTTAGGGATGTTGAGTTTACCAACAATTACATCATTTTACACAATACTAATGTACAATCGATGAATGTAAAACTTTGGTACATCATTTTAGAATCTAACTAAGCGATTGTGTTTAAATAAAGTAATATCAAAATGAAAACATACAAAAAAGTCTAACAAACTCAGAAAAGAAAGTTGAAGTTTCATCCAAATAAGAAAGTAAAGTTATAGATGAAATTATGATATTATTTTGAATAGAACTAACTCGGTTGATCTAATGTGTCATGTATTAAATAAGAACTTAACAATCATATTAAGTTCATGGTATAGAAAGACATCGAGTTCATCCGGTTAGGTTGGGTTCAAATGACTCTAACATAATTCGAACACAATACTACAGTTTGAAGATTTTACAACTCGATTAAGATGGAGTTGCTTCTTGTTGTGTTGGGTGGTTTAGTTGGGTTTTTGTGCACCCCTAACTCAAGATTTGCATCATAACCTCAAATACCAAGTATATACATATAAATTTGACTCAAGCTTATCTCAAGAACTATCACGAAGGGGATAAACATATTAAACACTCGATTCACTCTTGAGGCTCAAGGTATATCACTCATGGATGTCAATTCGCTAATCATAGACTCACTAGGAGCTCTCATTTTCCACTACTTAGATATGATGTATGCTTGAGAATCAAAAGGACTTCTAATGTGTTTAACATGCCATCTGGCTTCGAATAAGGTAAAGATATATATAAGAGAAAGTGGCAAATGATCGTTAAACTAAAATGGAGAGCCCCTTAAACAACTCTAACATTTCATACCATAATTAGGAATCACTGAATTTAGACTTTTTTATGCACAAACCCATTAGATGACACGGATAAATATTGGACAATGACATTTCAACCATGTCATCTCTTTGTTTTTTTTGTTCTTTATTTACATGCCCAAATCAACGTAATCTTAAGGAGAGCTCGCTCAATTTCTAGAATTGCACAATTAGTGTAACACCCCGATTTTTAGGAATATATAATTTCAAGTTAATACAAATAGGTATTTTAAGGGAAAAAAAAAGAAGTGGGATTTTGGACTTGAATCCTATATTTTATAGCCTTGTTGGATGAAGGGTTCAATTACGAGCCCAACGGTTCTTTTCGGGCAAAATCGGAGTTAAAACGAAGAAGTTATGACCAAATCAGGATCGGGCAAGAAAAATAAAGAAAATATGGCGGCAGTGTTCAGCGCGGATGGACCAACACCACCATCAGTACGGGACTCTGTTCCCAGTACTCCACGCAGATCTCCGTGCAGATCGATCAGAGCCACCATCCACACGGAGCCACTGTGCGCATTTAAAAGGTAGAGAAACCGGCCCCAAACCCCATTTTTCACCCAAAACCTAATTCTTCTCCCCATTTCTCTCCCAAATCAACCCCCAACCTCCAAAACGAACCCTAACCCATTTTTGAGAGTTTCCCCCTAAATCTAAGTGATTCTTCACCATCAAACATGTTTTGGAAGCTAGAACCATCATCCCTCTATCTTCATCTTCTCCACCAAGCTTCTTAGGGTTTTACCCAACCTTTTTATCTATTTTGAAGATGGAAAGTTTGTGGCTCATTTTGGTGACTTAGAGGCATTTTGGTTGGTGGATTCAAGCTTGGGTTTAGGTAATCTTCTATCTCTTCATCTATGGAAGTTAGGGGTTTAGTATAAGTTGAGATCTTTATATGTAATGATTGGGGAATGATTCTAAATGGTTGGATGTAAATATTTATGGTTGGAAATATATGGATCTATGTTTTTTTGGAAGTTTATGGTTTGAGGATCCAAGTGTTCTTCAAATGAGATCAAGTTGGGGAAAATCTAGATTTAGCCTAAATCTACCAATGTGAGTTCAAGTGTTCTTCAAATGTTGGTGTTGTTGCTATTGGGAGTTGGGAATTAATCTATACTAATTAAAATTCTAAAAAGGTTCTTGAAAAGTCAGTTCTTGAAAAACGGTTTTTGTAAAGCCATTAAAATTATATGTTACATTTACCACCCTTACAATTAATTGTTTAATTTACTTTATATCCCTTGTTTTTTTATTTTTCATTTTACACCCTTATCATGTTAACACAAATAATCGTATATGAACAAAAATGCAATAAAAAAATACGTTTCTTTTTTTTACAAATTATATCATTATAATCGTCTCGTCAATACTTTCAAAACGAGTCCAATATTGAATATTTTTTAATTTAACCGTACTATTAAAAATTATGAATATCTATGAATTAGTTTGTTTTCTATCTATACGTTTTATTTTTTTTCATCGTTACCATATTAAAAGTACATGATTGTAGATCAACTAAAATATTAAAAATATGTTTCATTAGTATTATAAATTCTAATATTATAATTTTTTAGTCAATAATTTTAATATAAACTAATTATTGAATATTTTTATGGGTAGCGTAATTGTGTAACATTATATATATACTATCTATATCTATACTCTTATATTAAAATTGTAAAATGGTTATTTTCAAAATTCAATGTAACATTTAACATCTTTACAATTAGTTATTTAATTTACTTTATATCTCTTACTTTTTTATTTTTCATTTTACAAATTTGTTATATTAACACAAATAATGATATATGAACAAAATGCAATGAAAAAATATGTTTCTTTTTTTATAAATTATACCATTATATTCGTCTCGTCAATATATTCAAAACGAGCCCAATATTGAATATTTTTTAATGTAACCGTACTATTAAATATTATGAATATCTATGAATTAATTTGTTTTCTATCCATATGTTTTTTTTTTCACCTTTAGCATATTAAAAATACATAATCGCAGATTGTTAGATCTCAGATTTATTGGATTCAAGATCATCCAATCCGAAGTTTGGAATCTGAAGCTAATGCTGAAAAGTCGCTCTCGATAGATGTCTAAATGTTAATTTGTAATAATTGTCGAAGTTAATTATTGTGTTAATTAAATAGTATTATATTAGTTCTAAATATCTAAATAATAGATATTTAGGTTATTAGATATTTTGTTTAAGTTTTATGATAATGTCTTGGTTGAGATATTATGTTTGAGATATATAAGGTTATGAGATATTTATTATCTCACAACTTCTAATATCTCAAATCATCAGACATCGACCCATCAAGAACACATACAACACACATACAAAAGGTGTAAAAGAGAGAGAGCTTAAACAGTGAAGAACATCAACCTTGTAATCATCGTTTGTTATCGAATCAGGTTGGTTTATCATCTATATGTTTGTTGTTTGATTATCTGGTAACGATCACGGACTCACAATTGGTATCAGAGCATAAAACCAGATCAAAATCAAACTTTTAAAACTCTCTGTGTTCTTCATTCTTCAAGAACACTGTGATATTGATCAATCCTTCGAAAATTGGTTGTTTTTGAAATCAAAATGTTGAAGTTGTTGTAGTTGGTAAGTCGATCAATCTGTCAAAGTTTGGGGCTATAATTCGAATTCTAGGCAGTTCAATTTGGGAGTTGCAGGGCCGTTTATCGAACAAGAAACGACACCGGGCGAAGTTTCTTACCGGTCCAACCAGAGTCCGGTCGCTCACCTCCCCGGTCAAGACCCCGGTCCCGGTCGAATCATCTGCTAAATACCGGTCGAGAGTTAAAGACCGGTCGACCTACGAATTACCGGACCGATTGCATCACCTTATCGGTCACAAGTTTCAACCCCAGTCACACTTAACAACTTACATACCGGTCGACTAACTCCTCATAGTACCGGTCACCAAGACAGTACCGGTCGCGAAGCTACACATCGGTCCTACACTTTTCCGGTCGACTGTTCACTGTTCATCCGGTCGACTGTTCACTGTTCACTACCGGTCAAGCATAGACCGGTCACAACTACTCTAATATCGATCGCTGCATATCTCATTCCCTGTCGAAGGTTTCAACCCCGGTCGACCATATTACCGGTCGAGCATCCAAATTACAATACCGGTCGATATCTCTCACATCCGGTCAAGCTTAACATCGGTCGAAGAACTTCGGTCAACATCTCACCGGTCGAAGCAAGAGTCCGGTCGAACATCATATCGGTCGAACAATCTTTTGCGCCAATCACGTCTCACGCAAACTTCAGTTTGCGCGACCTTCTACTAGCGCAAAGTTCCTTTCGCGCGACCCACTTAATACGCAAATCTCTGTTTTGCACCAACCTCACCTCATGCAAATCTCAGTTTTGCGCCAACCACATCAAGCACAAACCTCCAGTTCGCGCAACCCGCTTCTCACGCAAAACTAATTTTTGCGCCACCTTCAGTCTTAGACTCATTATTCGAACAAGATGACTTCAAGAGAAGCACTAGCAATCGGAACTGACTCTAAGCCACCAGTACTCTTTAAGGGAGAGTATGAATAGTGGAAAGATCGGTTCATGGACTTTATTGAAAGACATGAGTTGGGTGAATTCATCAGGAAATCGATAAAAGAAGGGGTTATGACACCAGTTCGTGAGACTCGTATGGAGGGAACTGTGGAAACAGAGTTTGAACTTAAGTATCATGAACTAGAAGGTGATAACCTAAAAAGAGCGAAAGGCGATAGATTAGCAAAGTCTTATATTCTTCAAGGCATTCCAAATGAAATTAATGTGAAGATAGACAGCTATAAAGCCTCTGGCAAACAGATGTGGGATTAACTAGAGAAGATGATGCTAGGTTTAAAAGTTGGGAACCAGCTGAAGATATCCAATTGCCTAAACAATTATGAAGAATTTAAAAGCAAAGTTGGAGAGTCACTAGCAGAAACATACGACAGGTTCGTGACCTTGTTGAACGAACTAAGCAAGAACAAGGTCACCAAATCGCAAATAGAGTTGAATGTCAAATTCTTAAGCATTCTCCAGCCTGAATGGAAGAGGTTTGCCAGGCAGATGAAACATATCAAAGATTTAAATGAGATTCCACTTCACGAGGTGTATGAAACCCTCAAACAAAATGAAGAAGAGGTGGATGAAATCTTGGATGAAAAGAGACAGGGTGACAAGACAGTTGCTGACTCAGTTGCTCTTGTTGTGAGAAAGAAAAATAAGAAGATGCTTATGTCTGAACTAGAAGAGATTGAAGTTGAAGCGAACTCTGACTCGGATGACTGTGAACAACTGAAGCAGGCAATGCTTATGCTGACAAAGGCTTTTCAGAAAAAGTTCTACAAGAAGCCAAGTTCTAATAGTTAGAGATACTCTTATGGTCCGAGCAATTATGTTCACAAGGAGAGCGTTAAAGGAAATAAATTTGAAGGAAAGAGAATAGAGGAGAGGAAGCCTGAAGAGAGAAGGTTTAAAGAAGAAGGATCCAGTCAGTCAGAACCTCCAACGTGCTACAACGGTGGCAAAATAGGTCTCTTTTCCAGAGACTACCGAAGACCCAAAGTCAGAAACTCAGACTACTACAAAAACAAAATGCTTCTAGCCAAGCAACAAAAGGCTGGAAAGGCATTAATGGCAGAAGATGAGTACTGGCTAGATCATTCTGACCAGGAAGATGAGGATGAAGAGAAGGATGAGAAAGCACATCTATGCTTCATGGGCAAGATGGAAATAGAAGCTGAAGCAGATTCAGATGATGACGAGGAAAATGTGTTGGTCCCGAAGGTGCTTAACAAGTTTGTAGAAGGGGGGGGGGTTGAATACAAACACAGAATTTAAAGTTTAATAAATTGTTTATTGATAAATCAAATACAATTTACAAGTTCGTTACGGAATAAGATTAAGACAGACTCAATCTAAACAAACTTAAGAAACACTAAGATGGTTGCACAAGAAATTCAGAGAAAGGAGGATTAAGAGATATAGAAAATAAAGGTTTTTATTTGGAGTTCAAGGATTGAGCACACCCTCAGATGGAGGGGTGAACTTCCTATTTATAACCAATGCATTAAATGCATGGCAGGGCACTTTACACGTGGCGTTTACTGATTGGCTTTAAATGTCTGACTTTGGGAGACATGCTTTCGGCCGAATCATGAACAGTGTAGTTGACAGAGTTGTTGTAGGAATTGTGGCAGAGGCATGTCCGTTCTGACACATAGTACTGAGTTATGCAAGGTTAGACAAAAAGAAACTTGAAGTATAAACTAAGTGATCATTCAATCGCTGAATATCTCTTTCAGCAGAGATATCAAGAGTTCAGCGATCGCTGAAGCTTTACTCATGTTCCTTCGCGTATAAGTAGAGTTATCTTTGCTTCACTGATATCCGCATCAGGTCACTAGTAGACTTCTCTTTGTTCAGCAGCTTCGTCTTCGATTCAGCTATGAACATCTGTTGACGCGAGACTTGTCTTCAGGGATTACGTTACTGTTTACATCAGAACTATCACCGATAACTGAACAGACTCAGTTTGATCACTGATAGTGAAACACTAATACATATTAAATGTTTGAGAAAGACTATCAGCGATAACTAAACAGACTCAGACTGATCGCTGATGGTGAAACACTAATACATATTAAACGTAATTTTCACTAAGTATAGAAAAGGGTCGTTTATCAAATCACTGAGAGAGCTTGGATCAACAATCTCCCCCTATTTGATAATGACAAAGTAACTGAAGAAAATTACTTTATAATTCAAAATGATGGAATAATCAGGACTCATAACATACATGTCCCAATTACTATTTTGAGGGATCTTTTACAGTACTGACAGAGTTAAGTACTTCACTGAAATTCTCATTAATCCAAGAAAAAAGATTACAAGGTGTGAAAATTACAAGTACAAGTGATGTATTAACTGCTGTAAGTTAAACTAATAGATTACAAGAAAGAAAACTAATCTATCAGCTATCGAAAGAGGGGTTAGGAGGATTGATCAAATACTAAGGTATTTCTTCTCCTTTTTGCCTTCGCTCTAAAGATTCTTTGCAGCTTATCGCTATGATTCGCTCAGCAGCAGGAGAGAGAGTACACCATAGGCACATGAGATCCTTGAGAAGAGCGAGGGGACAGATAGGGATTTCAGAGACTCTTTGAAATCTGAGCTGTTCCTCGTCATCTCTGAAGAAGATTCCAAAAATGTTCTTAAAGAACTTGTCCCGCAACATATGGTCCGCAAAATGTTCTTAAAGAACTGAAAGATCAGGAGGAGGACCGAACAGAGCTTCTCTTGAGAATTTGATGGAGGTTTCATTTCTGATCACTACGACATTATCAGATGAGGAAGAGACAGGCTTTCTCTTGATTTGCTTGGACTTTGGAGGAAGAGTAGATGGCACGTTTAGTATAGCAGCGACTCTGTTGATGAGGGCATCATTTACCCTTTCAACATAGCCTCTGTATGTTGACTTTGATTTCTTCAGCCCATCTTTGAACTCAAGTCACTCCATGTAGCCAAATTCTTCCAGCTTTGAAATGAACATAGCCTTGCAGCTTCCATCCTCTCTGGTAATCTCCATTGTGACAGAGAGTTTATCCTTCTTCTTTCTCCCAGAGATAGCAACAGCTACGATCTTCATTGGGTCAGAGCGATAGTCAATTTTGTGTTTGCACCAATCGACTGTATTATCGCTGACCGCTTTTTCTTTGGAGCGTTCCTCTTCAATCTCTTTCAAAAGAGCTGCCTGGACTTCCACTGGTTTGCTTTTCAGCTTCTTGTCTTTGACTAGAGAGGAATGAATTTTGAGAGCTAGAGAGGCATCTCTTTGACAGTCAGCAATCAGCTTCTCAGCCCTGACGGATTCTTCGATTTCAGCTTCAGTCAGGAACTCCAGATCTGATGATTGAGAGGGGATCTTTCGTCTTTGACTCTCCAGATGAGAGATCATCTTTGTTCTTTTCTTTCTCTCTTCCTCTGACCAATGAGAGGGTCTAGAGGGCCTTCCATGATGTTGCAGGGACTCTTCTTCTTCTTCATCCTCTTCATCAATCTCTCTTACAGAGATTGGAATTATTTGATCATCAGCTTCAGCAGTTGGGATTATTTGGAGTTCTTTACCCTTAAGCAGGGGAGAGAACTATCTGGTCAGAAAAAGAAAAAGGTTAGATTTAGTTTTAGGGAAGGAGAGAGATAAAGGCTAGAAAGAAACAGGGGTTGGATTTTTATAGAAGGATAAGGGAACAAGAGTAAGGTATACCTGAGAAGGATTCTCCTCAGGTAGTGAAATCATCTTCAGGGTTCCCTCAGCAGTTGCACCTTTGCTTTGGGAAGGGGTTCCTGAAGGTGTCTCTTGACTCCCCCCTGCTTTGATAACTTCTTTCGAAGCTATCACTGATGAAGTGACGGCTGAAGAACACGATAGAGATTGATCTTCATCGTCATCATCATCATCTTGATGAGAATATTCCTTTTGATCTTCAAGATCAAGGTCTTCATCATCATCGTCTTCTTCTTCTTCATCATCGATTAAATCTTCGAGAGAAGGAGGGGCTTTTTCAGCAGCTATCTCCCCCTCAACCTGAGAGGGAGTTTCCTTCTGTTGGACCTCAGCAGCGACTTCAAACTTCGTATTTTCTTCAGCTGCTTTCTCCCCCTCTTTGTCATTATCAATGAGGGAGAGATCTTTGGAAGGAGATGAAGCTTTTGCAGCGGCCAACACCTGAACTTCAGCCTCCAAACTATCCAGTCGGCCTTCAAACGCAGGAAGATCTGACGTAGCCTGATGAATAAACTCCACGGAAATGTTCAGCGATGTACGATCGTTCTCTGTGAATGAGGAAGTAGGAGTAGGAGCTGGTGTCTTCAGGTGAGTCAGGATTTGCTGAAGAAGGACTTCACAAGAATCAACCTTTGTAGTCAGGGCTGCAAACTGTTGTTGTGAGTCTTCTCTGACTTTGATAATCGCTTCTTGGAGAGTAGCGATGTGAGAAACGTCAGCTTTGGAGGCGCAGGTGGCAGTCAGCGTCTTCAGTGCTTCACCAGCTGATTGAACAGCGTTGGTGGTGTTGTTGAGAGAGGTAGTCAGAGATTCCACCTTTGCACTCAGATTGTTGACATTTGTGTCAACAGACGCCAAACTAGGACCTGAAATATAAGTTAGTTTTTGAGAAATAGGCTTATATGGTGAGTTGGGAGAAGTGTTTAAGGTTATAGGGATACCTGAATTATCAAACATTTTGTAGAATTGTAAAGATTCCTCAAAAGATTCATGTTCATGTCCTATGGGTCCAAACTTTGGAGTAGAAATAGATGGAGGGTTAGAGATCAAAGAAATAGAAGGACTAGAGATGGGGATAGAAGATGTAGGGATAGGGGTAGTTACCTCAGGTTGTTGTTGAACTGAGATTGTAGGTTGCATCACTGTTGTTGTGACAGCGACCGAGATCGCTGGCACGATTGAAGTGGTTATAGTTGAGGATGTGGAGGAGAGACCCACGAAAGCATCCAAGGAAGTTTGTTGATAAACATCTTTAGGTATAGAGCTAGAGGTAGCTTTCTCCTTGGTGACCTTGGCCTTCTTCGAAGGACCAAGGGGGCCAGTTGATGGTCGTTTGGAAGGGGTAGTGGCAGGGATAGCAGAAGAAGGAACCTCCTACGTGGCCGCTGAAGTAGAAGAAGTGAGGAGAGAGAGTCGGGAGTGAAGTTCAGAGATACTTACCTCGTTGGGGAGCGTCTTGACCTCCAGGGAGCGCTGACCCACTTTTGGAAAAGATGCATCCGAGTTAGTGGGGTAAGTAGCAGGGTAGAGGAACTTCAGGTACGCACAAATAAAGCGTACATAGGGGACCTTGGGATCCCTTTCGGTCTTCTCTATCTTTGACTTGAGATCGTCAAAGATAGTTGTTGCGTAGTCGAAGTTTCATCCAGTGATCACTGAGTAAGCCATCTGGACCTGAATCTTGCTTGGTCCACTGACCCACTCTTCCTACTCATACACTGAATGAAGTGTGAGAAGATGTAGTTAAGCTGAGAAGGCATCAGTGCCTTCTTCACAAGAGTTAGCTTCTTGTTTGGAATCGTCGTCCTTGGATTGGGTTCCCAAGCGTATTCCATGGCATCCAGAAATTGGATGACTTCAGCATCAGTTGGCAAGGCGTCGAATCCATTCCTGGGTTTGTCAGGAAAACGCAGAGCTTTCCTCAGGCCTAAAGCAATCATCATCCTTGAGCCAAGTTGAGTGCTGAAGGAGATAGCAGGAACCTGTTCACCCTTTTTGTTGGTGATAGAGGTTTCGTCAGCGGTAAACCAGAATTGCTGGAGAAGAGCTTTGGAGGGTGTTGGATCCACAGTGATAGCATAAGCAATGCAGGATTGCTTTAGAAACATTGCAGCTTCCTTCAGATGTGGGTACTTAACACCGTCAAAATCGAGGCGAGCGAGATGATTGTTCTTTGGAAGCTCCGAGTCAGTGATGGCGAACTTGACGTTCTTAGAGGCGACAAGTGCAGATTGAGCCATTCTGAGCTATGAGTAGATAAAAGAGTAGAAGAAAGGTTTTAGTCTAAAAATAAAGAAGATTTGTCCAGTTTCTATTTTGGGAAAGAAACATAGGGAAATCAACAAATTTGAAGATTAAAAAGGTGTTCTTGACAGAAGATACAAGAACAAGAAGAAAAACCAAGGATTTTGAATGAAGAACAATCAAAATAGAATGGTTTTTAAAGAATAAAATCAAAAATGAAAATGATTTTATGTGATTAGAATCTTATAAACCCATAAATGGAGTTTTATGTAAAAAGATTTAAGATAAGAATTTGAAAAAGATCAAGAATAACCTGTTGATCTTTGAAGAAGATGATGCAAATGCTTGAGAGAGTATTCTTGCTTTGAAAGTATTTCCAGAAAGCGTAAAATGATAAGAATGGAAAAACATTCCTTTTATATGTGAGAGAAAGGAGAGAGAATGTGAGAGGCGGGAAAACAAATTCTCATCATGACATGGACACGTCCCACGAAGTTGATTGGATAGAAGGGCAACGGACGAACGTGTCAGAAAAAGGCATGTCGTGGATTGTCGGTTCAAATGATGTCATAGAAAAAAGACTGTTCATTTGTCCGTTTTAAAATTATCGCTGAAGAAAAGTCAGCGATAGGTTTTTCTTTTTGAAAGTATCCCTGATGGTAAAGATAGGGATAGATTTTCTTTTAAAGGATCACTGATTAGAAATATCAGTGATAAATTTATTTTTCAAAAAGCTTTCAATCATTTGAAGAAAGTTCAGTGATTAAGGTTTATATTTTGAAAAACAACTAAATGAAGATTCAGTTGTAGGGATTGAGAGAACATACCTGAGAGTCAGAATATTTATCAGAGAATGATAAAAGGGGAACTTATGAGTACTGACACAATGCATTAACGCTGAAGAATTATTCTTCGAGATTCAGGATTCCAAGCTCACTGATGAGAAAGTTGAACCTTGTCTCATCAAGAGGTTTGGTGAATAAATCAGCAAGCTGAAAGTCAGTAGGGATAAAGTGAAGTTCAATATCACCATTCATCACATGATCTCTGATAAAGTGATATCTGATCTCTATGTGTTTCGTCTTTGAATGTAGCACTGGATTATTTGCTATAGCGATAGCACTAGTGCTGTCGCAATAGATAGGAATCTTTGACAGCTGAAGGTCATAGTCTAATAGTTGATTTCTCAACCACAAGATTTGAGAACAACAGCTTCCAGCGGCTACATATTCAGCTTCAGCTGTGGAAGTAGACACTGAATTTTGCTTTTTGCTTGTCCAGCTTACCAGCTTTCCTCCGAGGAGTTGACATCCACCAGTGGTACTCTTTCTGTCAAGTTTACAGCCTGCAAAATCACTATCAGAATAACCAGTTAGATCGAACCCTGAGTCTTTGGGATACCAAAGACCGAGGTTAGGAGTTCCTTTCATATATCTGAATATACGCTTAACGGCGATCAGATGGGATTCCTTGGGTTCAGATTGATAGCGTGCACATAAACAAGTATAATACATGATGTCAGGTCGGCTCGCCGTAAGATACAGCAGGGAGCCTATCATTCCTCTATAGGCAGTGACATTAACAGGTTTTCCAGAAGGATCTTTGTTAAGTGTCAGGGGTGGTGCCATAGGAGTTTTCATTGATGAAGTTTGTGTAAGATCAAACTTCTTCAGCATATCTTTAACATACTTACCTTGGCTGATGAAAGTACCTTTATCAGATTGTTTAGTCTGAAGACCAAAAAAATATGTCAACTCACCCATCATACTCATTTTATTTTCTTTCTTCATTCTTTCAGCGAAGCGAGTACATAGAGATGGGTTAGTAGAACCAAATATTATGTCATCGACATATATTTGTACAAGAATTATATGACCTTTTATCTTTCTGAAAAATAACGTATTATCAATCTTGCCACGTTCAAAATTTTCAGAAATAAGAAATGATGAGAGAGTGTCATACCAAGCACGAGGGGCTTGTTTTAGACCATAGAGAGCCTTATCCAATTTATAAACATAATTTAGATACTTAGGGTCATAGAACCCTGGTGGTTGTTCTACATAGACTTCTTCATTCAACTTTCCATTGAGGAACGCTGATTTTACGTCCATTTGATAAACGATGAAGTCTTTATAGACTGCATAAGCTAAGAATAGTCGAATTGCTTCGATCCTAGCCACAGGGGCAAAAGTTTCATCATAGTCTATGACTTCCTCTTGTCTGTATCCCTGAGCAACAAGTCGAGCCTTGTTGCGGGTTACAGTTCCATGTTCATCTAACTTGTTTCTAAACACCCATTTGGTTCCTATAACAGTTTTTTTAGATGGTCTAGGAACGAGATTCCAAACTTTGTTACGGGCAAACTCATTCAGCTCTTCTTGCATAGCGCTGACCCAGTTTGGATCTCTGAGGGCATCATCAGTCTTCTTTGGTTCTATTAAAGATAGAAAGTTGACAAAGAGACAGATATTACCTGAGCTTCGTCGTGTCTGAATACCTGCATCTGGATCACCAAGAATTTGATCTATTGGATGATCTCTGGTCCATCGCTAAGCAGGAGCATGATTGCTCAACTCAGAGGTTGAATCAACAATTGGGATGTTTACTGATGAGGACGTTTGAGGTTCATCAGCAATTAACTGTTGAGTAGTGGACAACTTGTTGTTATCAGAGAGGTTTTCAGACAGCGGTAGATCTGATGGTAGCAAGGTGTTTAGAGGTTCTGCTGAAACCCATGAGTTGGATTCAGCTCTAGGAGGTATAATGTTTGGATCATCATCAGCGGCTGGAGAATCTGAATGCTGATGGTTTGAGAAGAAGGGTTCAGTTTCCTTGTAGTGAGAAAACATCCAAGCATTTAACTCTTCATTGGAGTTCGCTAAGCGAGTTTCATCAAAAGTGACATGAATTGTTTCTTCCACAGATTGTCTTCGTTTGTTGAAAACTCTGTAGGCTTTTGAGATGGAGGAATATCCTAGAAATATTCCATCATCAGCTTGTGGGTCGAACTTTCCAAGCTGATCTTTGTTGTTTAAGATAAAGCACTGACAACCAAAGATATGAAAAAAGCTGATAGAAGGCTTCCTTCCATGAAAGAGTTCATAAGTTGTCTTACCAAATCGCTTTACTATCAACGATCTGTTTTGAGTAAACATGCAGTGGTTACAGCTTCTGCCTAAAATTGAGTAGGGAAATGAGAATCGCTGATCATTGATCTAGCAACTTCAATGATCGTTCTGTTTCTTCTTTCAGCGACTTCGTTTTGCTGAGGTGTTCTTACTGTAGAGAAGTTATGAGAAATTCCCTTGTTTTCAAAGAATTTGTTCAGGGAACTGTTTTTGAATTCAGTTCCATGATCACTTCTTATTGAACGAACAGTAAGATTATTCAGCGTTTCCATCTTTTTAACAAAAGATATTAGTTCTTCTGGAGTATCACTCTTACAGCGAAGAAAGATAACCCAGGTATAGCGAGAGAATTCATCTACAATGACAAGTGTATATTTCTTTCCAGCTATTGATTGGATATTGACAGGGCCAAACAGATCCATATGCAAGAGCTGAAGAAGACTTGTCGCTGAGGAAACTTGTTTAGACTTGAAACTAGATTTTGTTTGTTTTCCTTTTTCACATGCTCAGCAGAGAGATTCTTTAGCATATGAGTGCTGAGGAAGACCAGAAACCAGTTCCTTAGATGAGAGAGAATTCAAGGTTTTGAAGTTTAGATGAGAGAGCATTTAAGTCTTTTGTCAGCTTAAGACATATTGAATAACTGTCCCAGCTTTCAGGAAGACATTCTAAGAAATTTTGTTAAGACCTCAGAATTAGAATAGGTCCTACCAACAGTTCTTAGATCAATGATTAAGCAGTTAAATCGCTGATGAACGTCAGAAAGAGATTCATTCTTACCAGCGATGAAACTTTCATACTGTCTTACCAAGTTAATCTTTCGAGTCTCTTGGATTTCAGTGGTGCCCTCATATTGAACACATATGGTTTCCCACATTTCTTTAGAAGTTTTCAGATGCATGATGGAATGGAAAACTTCATCAGGCAGAGCCATTGAGATAATGGTCTTTGCTCTTGCATCTATACCTACCTTCTTTTTGTCTTCATCACTCCACTGTCTTATTTCCTTAACGACATAGCGTTCAAGGACAGCTTCAGTGGTGGCAGTAGCAGGAACTGCAGCTATAATTCTAACAGGTTCATAGGGTCCATTTTCTATATATTCAGGTATAGTAGGATCAACACCTTCAAGAAATAGCATCATTCGATTTTTCCATAGAGAAAAGTTATCTCTGCTAAATCGAGGAGGTTTAGAAAGTGAACCATTATCATAGTAGTTTGTGTTTATGTTAAGTGCCATTTAAAATAGCAAAGAAGAGAATAAAGCAAGATCTTTTTTATTAGATTAAACAAACTGCTCTGATACCACTTGTTGGTCCCGAAGGTGCTTAACAAGTTTGTAGAAGGGGGGGGGGGTGAATACAAACATAGAATTTAAAGTTTAATAAATTGTTTATTGATAAATCAAATACAATTTACAAGTTTGTTGCGGAATAAGATTAAGACAGACTCAATCTAAACAAACTTAAGAAACACTAAGATGTTTGCACAAGAAATTCAGAGAAAGGAGGATTAAGAGATATAGAAAATAAAGGTTTCTATTTGGAGTTCAAGGATTGAGCACACCCTCAAATGGAGGGGTGAACTTCCTATTTATGCCCTATGCATTAAATGCATGGCAGGGCACTTTACACGTGGCGTTTACTGATTGGCTTTGAATGTCTGACTTTGGGAGACATGCTTTCGGCCGGATCATGAACAGTGTAGTTGACAGAGTTGTTGTACGAATTGTGGCAGAGGCATGTCCGTTCTGACACATCGTACTGAGTTGTGCAAGGTTAGACAAAAAGAAACTTGAGGTATAAGCTAAGTGATCATTCAATCGTTGAATATCTCTTTCAGCAGAGATATCAAGAGTTCAGCGATCGCTGAAGCTTTACTCATGTTCCTTCGCGTATAAGTAGAGTTGTCTTTGCTTCACTGATATCCGCATCAGGTCACTAGTAGACTTCTCTTTGTTCAGCAGCTTCGTCTTCGATTCAACTATGAACATCTGTTGACGCGAGACTTGTCTTTAGAGATTACGTTACTGTTTACATCAGAACTATCAGCTATAACCGAACAGACTCAGTTTGATCACTGATAGTGAAACACTAATACATATTAAATGTTTGAAAAAGACTATCAGCGATAACTGAACAGATTCAGTCTGATCGCTGATGGTGAAACACTAATACATATTAAACGTAATTTTCACTAAGTATAGAAAAGGGTCGTTTATCAAATCACTGAGAGAGCTTGGATCAACAAAATGAGGTATGTGATTTAACTCATTCAGATTTCTTAAATTAAATGAATGTCATGTTGGCTAAGCTCTAAGAGTTAGAGTCGAATCTTAAGCGAGAAAAGGGTGTCATTCTTGAACAAAACCAATCAATACAGAAACTTAGCAATAATGTTGCTGAGAAGAAAGTATTGGTTGAGACCTTACACAAAAACATTGACACCAACGCCAAAGATCAAACCATAATTCTTCAAGAAGTTACTGAAACAAAGACTAAATTGTGAAAGAGTGAGTTTGATTTCATCGAGCTTACGAAATTGCATTCTTCAACTTCCAAAGAAAACGTTTATTTACTTGCTAAATTAAAAAGTTTGGAAGAGAAGTTATACAAATTGGGTCAAACTGAACAAACTATTCATCTGAACAAACCCAAAGAGGAAATAGAGAAATGGGGACTCGGGTATAAGAATCCTCACTACCTTAAAAAGGGTAAATCTGAAGTGACTGCACTTTATGATCTTACATTTTTAAAACTAGCTCGAAGAATCCCTGAGCTTCAAGTTTTCTGGACTGGATTGTCAAAAGAGGATGAAGCCAAGGAAACGGAAAAACGAAAGAACACAACTAAAGTTCAACTTCCATTTCGTTATGCGAAGTTGAATAATAGTTATAATGATAATCCAATATATCAAAAGAAAACTCTTTCAAATGACTTCTTTCAGAGTTATTCTGTCAAAGAAATGGAGGCGAAGCCTATTCAAGGTAAACTATTTGTCCCTCCTCTCGTTTTGGAAAGTAAAATTTCTGAACTTGAGAATTCTTTAATAGATGAAAGACTTTTGATTAATATTGAACAAAAAGTTTTTTCAAATGTGTTTAAAAATGTTGTTCTTTCTAAGGCTTCAAAATCTAATGATAGTTTTGGTCTAACTGATGGAGGATTTGATTTTCTAAACTCTGACGGTGGTTTGGATGGTTGTTTTGATCAATTTGACTTTAAACTTCCTAACCATTCATCTTTTGTTGTAAAATCATTGGGAAAAACCAGTACGTCTGTAAAAAGTGCAAAATCAACAAAAGTTGATAAATCAGTTTCTGTGAACTCTAAGAATACTAAAGGCAAGAATAAATCTCAGCATTCACAGAAACCGATCACTACTGGTATCCCAAAGAAGAAGCATTCAGTAGTTGCTCACAAGTCTAACTCACAAGTTTCAACTATTTCAGATCTGAGCAAGAAAAGGCCAGAAGTTAAAACTCAATGGAAACCAAAACAGGAGACTGACAAGACTGATAAATCTTTTTGTTCTGTTGATTGTAATAAGACTTTGCCTAGTAAAGATGTTTTAATTGCTGATGTTGCTATTTTGAAACCAAAACTAGTTGTTTCTCGCAAACAATATTCTATGAAGCAATTATTCCAGTTATCTTTATCTGCTAGAAAGTCTTCATATTATGATAAGCATGCTTATGCTTCTTGTCAAGACTCTGATGTTTGGTATGGCACTAATAATGTTCATTCTTATCATTCATATTCTTCATTTGATTCTGAAAAACAAAAAGGACCCAAATTTCAATGGGTGCCTAAAACATGTGCTAACACTGTAGGACCCATCTTTAAGTGGGTACCTAAAACTCTTGTTCTGTAATTTCTTTTGTGCAGACCCGTCATATGTGGTACTTGGATAGCGGGTGTTCCAAGCATATGACAGGGCAGAAATGGATGTTGTCCATAAATATTGCGGGACGGTTAGATTTGGGAACGACCAGTTTTCACCAATTCTGGATTACGGTGATATGGTACACGATAAGGTCACGATCAAGAAGGTGAGCTATGTTGAAGGCTTAAGACACAACCTGTTCAGCATAGGTCAGTTCTGTGACAAAGGCTTAGAGGTCAATTTCAAAGCCAAGAGGTGTTATGTTCGCACTGAAGAAGGCCAGAAACTCTTGGTCAGCACTCGAAAGTCCGACCTCTACACAATCAATTTGTCAAACGTCCAGACTAACAAGCAGGTGTGTCTACTCTCGAAAGCCTCGATGCAACAAAGCTGTCTATGGCATCGACGACTCTCGCACCTCAACTTTAGGTACATAAACAAGCTGGTCAGTGGGAAGTTAGTTAAAGGACTTCCAGAGCTGAAGTATGAAAAAGAACACCTTTGTGCAGCATGTGAAAAGGGAAAGATGAAGAGGGCTCCACATAAACCAAAGCCTGAACCAAGTACAAGCTCTCCGTTAAAGTTGTTGCATGTGGATCTCTATGGTCCGATGCGAACGCAAAGTCTAGGCAGAAAGAAGTACATACTAGTTATCGTGGACGATTACTCGCGATACACTTAGGTCAAGTTGCTACGTTCAAAAGATGAGACACCTGATGTTCTCATCACTTTCGTGAAGACGACCCAGGTGAATCTGCAGAAACCGGTCAATTAAGCTTCTAAGAACAGACAACAGCACAGAGTTCAAGAACAAAAAGGTTGAAGAATATCTCGAATCTGTCAGGATATCACATCAATACTCTGTTGGTCGTACGCCTCAACAGAATGAAGTGGTTGAAAGAAGAAATCGTACGCTAGTCGAGGCTGCTCGTACTATGCTAAGTCAATCAGACTTACCTCTATTTCTATGGGCTGAAGCTGTATCGACTGCGTGCTACACTCAGAATCGATCCATGATACAATGCAGATTCAAGAAGACTCCTTATGCGTTAATCAACAACCGAACACCGACAATCAAATATTTTCATATATTTGGGTGTAAGTGTTTTGTCCTAAACGATAGAGAGAGTCTGAACAAGTTCAGTGCCAAGGCGAACGCAGGCATCTTCAGTGGTTATTCCTCTACATCTACTGCATTCCGTGTATATCTGAAGAAGTCAAAGACAGTATTAGAGAGCACCAACGTCACATTTGATGAAGAAATGGCTTCTGTACAACACAGTTCAGAACCCGTGATAACCGGAGTACTAGCTTCTGGGCAAATCAGTCCAGAATCTGCGTCTCAAGCGAACAAATCAGATGACGCATCAACGTCTACTAATCATTTATCTGATTTAGATTTATTATTTGAACTATTTTATGATGAATTTCTTGGATCTAATGTGAAGAAATTTGTTGCGGTTGACAGGATGGAAGACTGAACGACTACTCATCCAACCATTTCAGATATTTCTACTGAATCTATCTCCACGATTCAACAAGAAGTTCAAGTTCAAATGCCAACTCCGACGGTTGAAGTTTTGATTAATAACGAAGCTACAGAAGTTGCTGAATCAGTAGGTCGTTCTATACGGACTGGTCTACAGCCTCTACAAGTTGTACCTACTGAGACTTCTATACCATCTACTTCAACTGAACCCCCCATTCCTTTTTATATTGATCTATATTCATATAATCCACTCCCTCATGAACACAAATGGACCAAAGAGAACCCGATAAGCCAAATCATTGGCGATCCAACAAAACCGGTGCAAACTAGGTCAGCTTCAATGAATATGTGTATGCATGAATCCTTTCTGAGCAAGATCGAGCCAACTCGCGTATCAGAGGCACTTGCTGATTCAGATTGGGTGACTGCAATGCAAGAAGAGCTGAATTAGTTCGAAGCACTTAAAGTATGGAGACTCGTACCCAAACCTCAAGATAAAACCATTATAGGTACGAAATGGGTTTTCAAAGTCAAGAAAGATGAAGATGGTACTAGTATCATAAATAAAGCACGACTTGTTGCCAAAGGATATAGGCAAGAGGAAGGAATAGATTACGATGAGACTTATGCTCCTATGGAGCATTTAGAGTCAATTCAAATGTTTCTAGCCTACGAAGCCCACAAGAACTTCACGGTCTTTCAAATGGACGTGAAGACAACATTTTTGTATGGCGTTCTCAAAGAAGAAGTCTACGTCTCGCAACCAGAAGGTTTTTCCAACCAAGAGAAACCAAATCATGTGTACGTTCTCGACAAAGCACTTTATGGACTGAAACAAGCTCTTCGCGCCCGGTATGAGGTATTATCTAAATTTTTGGTCAAGTCAGGTTTTACAAAAGGTACAGTCGATACCACTTTATTCATGAAAAAGGACAAAGCCGATATCATTCTAATTCAAATATATGTGGATAATATTATCTTTGGCTCTACAAATCCAAAATACTGTAAGAATTTTTCAAACCTTATGGTGTCACGTTTTCAGATGAATATGATGGGAGAGATGAATTTCTTTCTCGGATTACAAGTCAAACAATTTTCAACTGGGATTTTTATCAATCAATCTAAATACATTATGGATATTCTTCGGAAGTTCAAAATGGAAAATTCTAAACCGATTGGTACCTCAATGGCACCTGGTACTAAAATTGGCACCGATCCTTTGGGAAAGGCTGTTGATGCTAGGACTTACAGAGGGATGATAGGTTCTTTGATGTATCTCACTTCCAGTAGGCCAGATATAATGTTTTCAACATGTTTATGTACAAGATATCAGGCTAATCCTAAAGAATCCCATGTGTCTGCCGTTAAGCGCATTTTTAGGTATCTGAAGGGGACTGCAGATCTTGGTCTGTGGTATCCTAAAGATACTAGTTTTGAACTAACAGCATATACAGACGCAGATCATGTTGGTTGCATGTTAGACAGGAAGAGCACGTCTGGTCATGTACAGTTCATCGGAGATAAACTTGTCAGTTGGGCATCGAAGAAGCAATTATGTGTCTCAACTTCAACGGTCGAAGCAGAATATGTAGCTACTGCTAGCTGCTGTTCTCAGGTCTTGTGGATGAGAACTCAACTGCGAGACTATGGTTTTCACTTCAACCATATCCCGATATACTGTGACTCGAAGAGCGCAATCGCGATAACAGCTAATCGTGTTCAGCATACAAAGACCAAACACATCGATGTCAGGTATCATTTTATAAAAGATCATGTAGAAAAAGGAACAATTGAACTTTACTTTGTAAAAACTGATTATCAGCTTGCAGATTTGCTTACCAAACCCTTAGACGAAAAGAGATTCAATTTTCTTGTCTCTAAGCGTGGTATGCTAAATCTTAAGACCTAATCAGTGGTTACCTATTAAAGTTTCTTATTGTAAATTTTTCATCATTTTCTTCATTTCCGCAAGATATCTACATTTTTATTATGTTCATGAACTAAGGGGGAGTGTGACAAGAAACTCCAAAGATGATCATTGTTATTTTCAGGGGGAGCTCATAAAATTTCTGCATTTACCTTTTATGCCAAATTTTTGTAATGCATGATTTTAGGGGGAGCTTTTCAAGTCAAAGGAGTATGGATATGACTTCTGATTATTTCTGATCAGAACTCATACTTTAATCGTTTTACTGCTTTTTGTCATTTTCATTTTCATTTTCAGTGAATAAATTCGCTTTGACTAAGACATAAGACTTTTGCAGTTTTTGAGAGATGCTTATAAGATCATATCTTTATGACTTTAAGCTTAACTTCATGAGATGTAAGATCGCACGTAAAGGTATAATCCTTTATCTTAATCTCATATATGGTTGAAAGAATGACAACTTTCAACCATAGAAAACATTGTTCTTAAATGTTCAAACCACTTCCCGAATCTTAAACCGATTTCATGAATTGGAAGTGTGACTTTAAATGTTTTCAAGATCTACATTGTGCTTTAACTGATATAGTTAAACCATTCTGAGCATTACATGCTTTCTAGGAAAACATGATTTCATTATGCTAGGACTTAACACAACTTCTACGGATACACGTTAACTAGTGTTTCCTACCCAAGAAGTTAATCCATAGTGATTGAGTGTGAGAAGTCAAAAGAAATGAGTGTAGATTGGGTGATGAGATAAAACAGAAAAGAGTGTTTGGTTAGAGTGAGCTTAACGTTTAAAAGAAAGAGGGTGTGAGAACAGAGTTAAAAGAATATCACAACTCTGCACCAACTTTTTCTGAGTCGGGCAACCACATTTCTAATGTTTCACAACTCTTTGGTGAACATTATTGAAACAGGCAACTAGCCCATGCCAACTCTTTATCAAACCTCACCAACTACTCATTTTCTTCTTAACAAGAAAGTGTTTCACATTTTCAAAGGGGACGCAGCACATTTGCTATTTGATTTTCAGTTGGAAAATCTGGATATTGAAAAGAATGAAGTCTGCCCCCACCTTCGCACTTCACTCATGTACATTGAGTCTGTGTTTAACTTACTGTTGTCTCAGTGGTTTACACAATATTGAGCCTTATAAGCAATCATCCATGCTTAATTCTTTCTATCACTTGCACGAACATACAAGGAATTTGTTTCTTTGTCATAACGTTCATAGAATTTACCTTTGTGGTGTTTCGATGATTGAATGGAAGCCCTGGGGGAGTGAACATCACAAATCTCCTTTCCAATGTGTATTCGTTACACACAGTGACTTAGTATTACTGACAGGCATTTTAACTGATTCATTTGTTGATTCAGGTGTTACACGATTATTTTGTCTAGATTTGTAAATATCTGGATGAATATCTTTTGAATTGACGGATCAGAGGCTCCAAATGAAAGACATTTCTTGCTAAAGTTTTGATGAAAGCGTTTCTCTATTCATCAAAAAGGGGGAGAACCTAGAGCTTGAAGAAATGTACTTTACAAGATTGGAAAAGAAAAGATCTATCCAAGAAATGCAAGATTAAAGCAAGTATTCTGAAGACATGTTGATTTTAGAGAAATTTTCTTTGAAGATACTTTGCTAAAGCATTCTGAGCTAAACCTGGACATTATTACATATGGAAGACAGAGAAGGAGATTCCAACTTCTGAGCTGAAAGAGAAGACTGAATTGTTAAATCCTTTTAGTAATGATCTTGATCCAAAGGGGGAGATTGTTAGATCTCAGATTTATGGGATTCAAGATCATCCAATCCGAAGTTTGGAATCTGAAGCTAATGCTGAAAAGTCGCTCTCGATATAAGTCTAAATGTTAATTTGTAATAATTGTCGAAGTTAATTATTGTGTTAATTAAATAGTATTATATTAGTTCTAAATATCTAAATAATAGATATTTAGGTTATTAGATATTTTGTTTAAGTTTTATGATAATATCTTGGTTGAGATATTATGTTTGAGATATTTAAGGTTATGAGATATTTATTATCTCACAACTTCTAATATCTCAAATCATCATACATCGACCCATCAAGAACACATACAACACACACACAAAAGGTGTAAAAGAGAGAGATCTTAAACAGTGAAGAACATCAACCTTGTGATCATCGTTTGTTATCGAATCAGGTTGGTTTTTCATCTTGTGAGTCCGTGATCGTTTACCAGATAAATCAAACAACAAACAATATACGATTACCAACCTGTTTAGATTATAAACGCGGATTACAAAGGGTTGATAATGGTTTACACTTTGAAGCTCTTTCTCTCTTTGTATTCTTGATCAATCGATGTGTTGTGTATGTTCTTGTTAATTGTGAGTTGATTGATAGAGAGAAAGAGATAATATCTATATTAGATATTATCAAAACTTAATATAAACTAATATTAAACTAAAACATAATATCTAAATAATATCTAGATATTATAACTTTGACGCTTATTACAATTTTACCCCTAGACTATGGTTGAGGGTGACTTTCAGCATTAACTTCAGATTGCGATCTTCGTATTGGATGATCTTGAATCCAATGAGATTGTGTCTTAACAATCTCCCCTTTTGGATCAAGATCATTACGAAAATTATTTAGCAATACGATCTTCTCTTTCAGCACAGAAGATGCAATCTCTCTCTTAGTCTTCAAGATTTAGTAAACTCCCCAAAAGATGTAGTTTTTTTTCTTGGATGTTGGGAAGAAATTATCTTCAGTTTCAGCTCGAAATTCTTCAGCAAAGTATCTTCAAAGAAAATTTCTCTCGAATCAGCATATCTTCAGAATACTTGCTTTTTGAAGAATTCAATCTTGGACGTGATTCTTGAAACATGTGATTTCTTGGTTATAACTTCTCCATTTCTTGGGTAGATCTTCTCCCCCTTTTTGATGAGAAGGGTAACGATTTCATCAAAACTTGATGACAAGAAATGTTGATCATTAGAAGACTCTGATTCGTCAATACAATAGATATTTATCCAGATCTTTGCAAATCTAGACAAAATAGTGATGTAACACCTGTAGCAATAAACAAATCCGTTAGAAATGCCTGTTAGTAACACTAAGTCACTGTGTGTAACGAATACACAATGGAAAGGAGTTGTTTGATGTTGACTCCCCCAGGTCTTCCATTTAATCATCGAAACACAACAAAGATTATTTCTATAAACGTTATGACAAAGAAACAAATTCCTTGTGTGTTCGTGCTTGTGATAGAAAGAATTAAGCACTTGATGATTGCTTATAGGCTCGAAATTGTGTAAATCACTGAGACAACAGTAAGTTAAACACAGACTCAATGTGCATGAGTGAAGTGTGAAGGTGGGGCAGACTTCCTTCTTTTCAATATCCAGATTTTCCAAATGAAAATCAGATAGCAAATGTGTTGCATCCCCTTTGAAAATGTGAAACACTTTCTTGTTAAGAAGAAAATGAGTAGATGGTGAGGTTTGATCAAGAATTGGCATGGGCTAGTTGCCTGTTTCAATAATGATCACCAAAGAATTGTGAAACATTAAAAATATGGCTGCCCGGCTCAGAAAGTAGTTGGTGCAGAGTTGTGATATTCTTTTAACTCTGTTCTCACACGCTCTTTCTTTTAAACATTTAGCTCACTGCTAACCGAACTCTCTTTTTCATGATATCTCATTGTCCAATCCACACTCATTTCTTTTGATTTCTCACACCCAATCACTATGGATTAACTTCTTGGGTAGAAATCACTGGTTAACGTGATTCCATAGAAGTTGTGTTAATTCCTAGCACACTGATCCCGTATATCCTATAAAGAATATGTTGCTCAAAATGATTTATAATCATGTAAGCTCATGTAGAACATTTAAAGTACACTCCCAAAATATAAAATCTTATGAAAAAATCGGGAAGTGGTTTGAACGTTTAAGAATATGTTTTCAATGATTGAAAGTTGTCCTTCTTTCAATCACATATGAGATTAAGATAAAGGAATATACCTTTAAGTGCGATCTTACATCTCATTAAGCTTAGCTTAAAGTCATAAACATATGACCGTATAAGCTTTTCTCAAAAAAATTCTGCAAAAGTCACAAGTCAAGTCAAAGAAACTTTATTCACTAATATTGAAAAGACAAAAAGCAGTAAAACAAAGAACTTCTCTTACTCCCCCTGAAATTATGCATCTAACATATATAATTTCAGAAATAAATATGTACTCCCCCTTGAAGTTTGAATTTCTCGTTTGAGTATCGGAGTACAATCTCTCATATCAGCATTGGAGTAAGGTTTGATCATCATTGAGGTGCGAGTCCTAAACTGTTGTGTTTAGAAGTCATTACTTCGTTGAAGTACGGGTTTTGAACTGCTGTGTTCAAAAGCCATTCTTCTTTGAAGCACGGGTTCTAAGCTGATTTACTTAGAAATCACTTTGACATTGATGTCCGGATCTTGAGCTGATTTACTCAAGAACCATTGTCTTGACATTTAAGTCCGGGTCTTGAGCTGATTTACTCAAGAACCATTGTCTTCTCCTACTCCCCCTTGATAGTAGGTGTCTACAACACAGAATCATTATTCTTCTTTGGTACCCACTAGTATTTGGGTCCATATGTGTTAGTTGCAGTTCTTGTGGGGTTTATGGAATAAGAACCATACCAGTAATGATCTTTGGTTCTGTGAACAGGATCATGTGTACGACAGTATGAACAAGAATTTTCCTTACTTGATAACCTGATCATTTGTTCTCTCGTGTAAACATGAGTAGCTTTACTTTTCAGCGCATTGTTTTTCATTTCATTATGCGTATGTACACATGAGCTTTTACATTTCAGCTCTTCTTTACCTGGTGTCTTCTTCCAGACCAGTTCTTCTTCCTGGAAGCTTCTTCTCCTTCTTGGATGTGTACCTGAAAAATCTTTATTTCTATCAAAGAAAAGGTTAGTGCTACGAATTTGATCAGAAGATTTAACTGACCTCTTTGAAGAAACAGGTCTGAATGTTGAACTTGCAGCTGACTTGAATGAGCATTCTGAATCAGCTGAATCATATCTAGGTGAGTGGATAATCGACTCTGGAGACTTGCGCTCAGTCGCCACCACCGTTGAAATAACCTTTTCAAGCTCGTTGACCTTTGAAGAATAACCATTTCTTTCTTTGACGAGAACGTCAATCTTCTTCTTAAGCTCATGCTTCTTCTTCTTATCTTTCTGTGCAAGTTTAGATAATTCAGATAGCTTTGCATTAAGCTTCCTAATTGTAGCTTCAAAGATGCTTCTCTCTTCTTCAAATCCCTTCTTAGCACCCTTCTGATCATTTGCCTTCCTCTCCTTGGCAAACTGATCTCTTTCTAAAATGATTACTTTCTCAAGGTTAGAAACTTGTTGAGAAAGCTTTAAACACTTAAGCTCTAGAGTCTTCTTCTCTTCACCACTTTTCTTGGAAATTACTGAGAACTTCAGTGCAAACTTTGAACTTTCCTGTTCAAACTAAGACTTGTCCTTGACAAACTCTTGATTTAAGTCTGATAGTTTCTGTTGAAGATTAGTGTTTGCACTCTTCAAGCTCATGCACTTCTCACCGTTCATCTCTAGAGACTCTTGCTTTTGTATTTGAGCTTCTAATTCAAAAAAAATTCTGTTAAGTTCAAAGTTCTCAGCTTCCAAAAATTTAACCTTATCTTCACAAAGCCCAGAACTTTGTTTCAGAAGTTCTTCATTGACTGTCTTTAATGTTCTTACTTCTTCTTTCAGAACCTTTATTTCATCACGATATTTAGATAATTTCTTTGAACGTTTAAGCTGAAGTTCTGCTGATGAAGTAAGTTTTTCAAGATCCTATTTAAGCGCTTTAATCTTTTCCTCATCATCAGAAAAATCCATCTTGAATATCTGATGTGATTCACAAAGAACTGATTTGATCCTTAGAAAAACCAAGTCTGGAAGAACACAATTTGCGCGAAAGGCTGATTGCGAGAAGTTTAAGGTTTGCGCGAAACGTTAGTCGCGCAAATTTGAGGTTTGACCGGTAAGATGTAAGAACCGGTAAGATGTTCGACCGGTAAAACTAATTGACCGGTAAAAAGTTATGCTTCGACCGGTAAATTCTTGGACCGATAAAAAGGTGGTCGACCGATATATTTGAAAGTGTAGTGGTCGACCGGAAGGTTGTAAATGTGGGCCGACCGATAAAATCTTTTTCTTGACCGACCGATAAAATGGAGGGATCGACCGGTATAAAATTTTTGGAATCGACCGGTATTAAAAGTTTTGCATGAAATTGGACCGGTATTAATATGAAATTTCTCGACCGGTAATGGTGATATTCGACCGGTACCTTGCAAATCCTTTGACCGGTACCTTGCAAATCCTTCGACCGGTATATTAAAACAAAGGGGTCGACCGGTATGTAGAGTTTTGCATGAAAAAAAAATAGCTCACCTTTGCATGAAAAACAAGACACGTGGAGATTGATGATGTTTGTGGAAAAACTTTTCTGGAAAATGGACGCGTCAAGAAGAAAGGAGAAGAATTGCCACAAAGTGTGTTTATGATGGACACGTGGAAAGATGAACACGTGAGGTATCTAATTAATTGCCACAAGATTGCTTGTGATTGCCACGTGAGGAAAACTTCTAAATGACCGGTATGATGTAAAAATAGTTGGACCGGTATGTTGTAAAGTGAGGTGATCGACCGGTACAAATATGAAGGATGTTAGCTACGACCGATAGATGAATGCTTGACCGATAGAAGGAGTTCGACCAGGTCTTTGTAAAAAAATGATGTTCGACCGGTATTGTGGGATGTGGGTTCGACCGGTAGTTTGTTTCTCAATGATACTTGACCGATATAAAGTTAACCTTGGACCGGTACAAGGATGAGTGAGAGTTTGGATCGGTAAATTACAAAGGACCGGTATGATGTGAGAGTTTACTTCGACCGGTATATGAAGACCGGAAAATAGCCTTTGACCAGAAAATAGCCTTTGACCGATAAGTTGCCTTTGTGTAGACCGATAAAATGTAAAACTTGACCGATAGTGCAAAGATCGGTACCTTTTCTTCTCCGATTTACGACCCTGTAAATCCCAAATCGACCCAACTAGAAATCGTTTTACAGCCCAATATTTTGACACTTTGATCGACTTACCAACTTTAACAAGTTCCAACACTTTTATTTCGAAAACAACCACAAATTGAAATTTTTGATTGATAGCACAGTGGATATGAAAAATGAAGAACACAGAGACTTGAAAATTTTGATTTCGATCTGGTAGAGGCTCTGATACCAATTGTGAGTCCGTGATCGTTTACCAGATACATCAAACAACAAACAATATACGATTACCAACCTGTTTAGATTATAAACGCGGATTACAAAGGGTTGATAATGGTTTACACTTTGAAGCTCTTTCTCTCTTTGTGTTCTTGATCAATCGATGTGTTGTGTGTGTTCTTGTTAATTGTGAGTTGATTGATAGAGAGAAAGAGATAATAACTATATTAGATATTATCAAAACTTAATATAAACTAATATTAAACTAAAACATAATATCTAAATAATATCTAGATATTATAACTTTGACGCTTATTACAATTTGACCCCTAGACTATGGTTGAGGGTGACTTTCAGCATTAACTTCAGATTGCGATCTTCGTATTGGATGATCTTGAATCCAATGAGACTGTGTCTTAACACATCTATATGTTTGTTGTTTGATTATCTGGTAACGATCACGGACTCACACAAATCAACTAAAATATATTAAAAATATATTTCATTATTATTATAAACTAGGCATATATCCGTGCACGATGTGGTGCCAAAAATCGTGAAATCGAAGGAACAATTGACAAAGGTATGTATCCGCTCGCGAAATATCTCGAAATCAAAATGACAACAACGTTTCATTTTAAGTTTGTATTTATTCGTCCTTATCGATATTTTTTCATTGCATTTCCTAGGGTTTACTTAAGGATAGTTGTATTCAAAGCTAAGGTGAGTTCATTCTACTTTTACTAAACCTTATACATGACAAAACTTTGCATTTTGAACTCCTAAACATCTCCTCGTTTATTTTTTCTTGCTTAAAAGGTTTTGACCTAACTTTGGGATTTTGGAGATTTTAGGGTTTTCACCATTTTGAGATATGATGAAGAGTTCTATGTTTTCAGTTACAAAATATGACTAAACTTCCACATTGGTGGTTAAATACTTGGATGAACACCTTTTGGTCATTTTTATGGTTTTCACTTCATTATGAGGTTTGTTTAGTAAAGTGGATATTTGGATGAACGAATATGTGGGGGATTACTCATGACATCAATGATCATTTGGAAATGTATAACTTTTGTAAACCTATTTTATGAACGATTTATATGGAACATGAAATGGTCATGGTTGAATCTTTATATTGATTTAATTCCATGGGGTATTGAATATTCAAAGAAATGCTTCTTATGGAATTATAATCGGGAAACTATATGTGTAGTTATAGTTTTGGTCACAAATGTGATTGTGACAAGACTTAGACTATTATTAATGGATCCATAGGAATAGGAGTTGGCTTATCTTGGGATGTTTTCCCTTTTGTAACTAGTTGAGACTCGGAGGCAACTTGGTACGATTATGTGAGACTGGATACTAGCCATGGGCCGTTAATGTAATTCTAGTGAATGAGTATGACTGGATCCTCGAGTGCCCTCCCCCACATCTATGTACGAATCAGAATTTTTTGTGGCCATGGTCCAGTATTGAGCTCACAACTCGGAAAGTGTCTTACTCTTGTGTTCCGCCAGAATCCTTGGAAATCGGGTCTCTCCCGTCATCATAAGATATTTTTCGGACCGCAAGGCCCTTATATGATTAATTGTCAAGCTTTACCTTTATAAGCTAATGAAAATCTATTTATCAATATTTCCTTCATTTCCATGTTACAATTATGAAATGTTTGTTCTCACTAGGAATAAAGCCTAACGCTTCCTCTAAATTGTCATGTATAACAGGTTCATTAGTGGCAGGGTCCCCATGACTTAATGGACAAGAGATATACTTTTGGATTATTGGCGTACAATATTGAATAGACATTTTTAGGAGATTGAGTTGACAACCGTTTTAATCTTGATATAAACTGTTTAGATTAGATTAGTATATTGTCAATGTTAATGTCCATTTATAGAAGGTGTAAACGCTATTCCTATTTCCCCTTTTTGGGTGATTTTCCTTTATTTAAGATGTCCCATTTCGTAATTTATCATCTTTAAATCTACCAATATTTTTAGGGTGTTACACCTACGGTGAGCGCCAAACTATTTATGCCAAAAATCGCACCAAAGACGATCTAAGGTTTGGATTGTGGAGCCTAGTCAACTATAGACGATCCTTTGAAATAAACAAGTAAAACAATAAAGGAAATACAATCAAGATAAGAATTTTGGTGACGCATAAAACACCGTCGAGGGTAAAAACCGTGGATGATCGTAGGAATCGTTGATGAACTATGGACGTCAATTAGGGACGTTGACCTTAATAATGACAATGGCTATTACAAGACATGGATATAATAAAATAAATGTAAGTAAACTGTTGTCTTGTGAATAATCGTGAGCGATTGTCATGCGAAGGGTTTGAGAGTTTTTTAGAACGATTCTTTAGATTTTTGTTTTCTGTTGTGTCCTTCAGAATTCCCTTGAGGTCTTCTTATAGTTGGCTTTTTGTAACTGTCCTTTAAATACCATAACTGTTATCTCTATTATGTGTGTTAATGAGAAAAACAGTCTTGTCATGATGATGTTGATCGTCGCTTTGAGCCATGATTGATATTAATTCTTCCATCAATGAGAGATTTGCAATGAATACACAATAAAGAGCTAACGATTTGTCGTAAGAAATTAGTTGGTCGCAGGAAAATCATTGATCGTGGATAACTTTGTCATGGGAGTTCGGTCGTTCGACCAAGGTCGGTGCGCGATTGGTCGGGATGATACTTTGACCGTCGGGCTTATGAAACTTTACCTAGACGACTATTATGAAACAAAACTTTTGTAAAGGATGGAAGTCTTATTTATTGCCTCATGGAGTACTAAGACAAGTTGTTCAAGTCAAAAAGTGAATGTATGTGCAACAAAATTGGTGGACGAAAATCCCCCCTCTACCACCACCTTCGGCAATGCTCCTAAAGGTTCACGTGATCACATGCAAACATGTTTGTTGAAGTGTGATATATGCTAAAATCCACCTGTATAGCTTGTGTGGAGTTAGCTATTTAAATTCTTGTGGAAACCATAAGAAAACTAATATGTATATCGTTCATCTAGCGAGGGCAAATTAAGGACTAATTTGAATATTTAAACATGCATACACCTAAAACCAACTGAAAGTTTATAGTAAATGATTGTTTTTTATGAAGAAACTTTCTCCTAACAAATATAACTATGTTTACAGGTATGTCCCTCCTTGAACTAGCTTTGAACATCTAAGCAACCTTGAAGGACTCAACGTTTATACCCTAATATTTCTTAGGGTTTAGTCTCAGGGTTGTAGCTTGTTAACATATTGTTAATGAGATTAATTAAAGATTACTATAATGAGGCTTGTTTTTGGATATTACTTGGGCCTTTGTTAAGCAATAAAACATTTAAAATTCATAACTTATATTAAAGATATATTTTTGTTCAAATAACCACTTTGATACTAACATGAAATTATTAATTGAATCAACTACAATTATTTCATGACATTAGTTTATTTTCTCCTTGAACCAAACAATTAATTATAAAAAATCAATGGTGATGTAACACCCTAAAAATTAGAGTAATTAAAATTCGGAAATTTGGCAATATGACATTTGTATTTGGTATAAACCTTCCAAAAATGGGGGAAAGTACTAAGCTTTTACAAAAACCTGAGAATGGATACGGAAATCAACAACAAACTAATATAAACATGACTATCTAGATTACATCAGTTGTCAACCCAAAATCACCAAAAGATGGGACTTAAACAAATGCCCAACATCAAATACTAGTCATCTCAAAAATGCCTCTAAGACCATGCTCGTCACTCACGACCTTAGCAACCCACCGCTAATGAACTGTTATACATATCATTTGAGAAAAACTGTTAGGCTTAAAGCCTAGTGAGAACATACAGTTTATGTCGGTCCAACAATACTTATCAAGTTTATAGAAACAACAACACAATATGATTACCAACCTGTATTGATATATAACAACGGTTACAAGGTTGATCAGATTTAAGCTTGGATGTGTTCTCTATGTTTTCTCTCTTTTTACACCTTCATGTGTGTGTTTGTTTGTGTGAATCTTAATCTGATCTTGAGAGAGTGAGATACACTTAATCTAACAAAGTGTGTTGAACACACTATCTAACATAATATCTAGATATTAAATCTAGATATTATTTCTAATATAAAGATACTAGAAACTAACTAAACTAAATAATAACTAACAAAGTTAACTAAACTATTACAATACAATAACAACTAACTTTGACTATTTTATTACAAACGACTTAGACTAATATTAATGAGACGACTTTTCGGCTTTAGCTTCAGATCGCGATCTTCAGTTTGGATGATCTTGAATCCAATGAGACTGTGTCTTAACAATCTCCCCCTTTGGATCAAGATCATTATGAAAATGATTTTAGCAATACGATCTTCTCTTTCAGCACAGAAGATGCAATCTCTCTCTTAGTCTTCAAGATATAGTAAACTCCCCAAAAGATGTAGTTTTTCTTTCTTGGATGTTGGGAAGAAATTATCTTCAGTTTCAGCTCGAAATTCTTCATCAAAGTATCTTCAAAAGAAAATTTCTCTTGAATTAGCATATCTTCAGAATACTTGCTCTTTGAAGAATTCAATCTTGGACGTGATTATTGAAACATGTGATTTCTTGGTTAGCTCTTCTCCATTTCTTGGGTAGATCTTCTCCCCCTTTTTGATGAGAAGTGTAACGATTTCATCAAAACTTGATGACAAGAAATGTTGTTCGTAAGGAGCCTCTGATTTCTCCTCAACAATGTTCAGTCCATTACATTACAAGAAAAGATGACAAGAAATTCTTTGACGATCACGGTCAAAGAATTTTTTTTCTACCGGTCGAAACCCTCACTTTCGGTCAACACTCACTTAGCTAATCTCCACGTGGTCCTCTCACCAAATCTTAACACTCTCCTCTCACGTGGTCTCTCATTATCAATTCCACATGCAACTCCACTTACATGCAAACCTCACCATTTTTCACATGCAAAACTCATATGTGGACATTTGTTAGAAAAGCCACACATCTCCACTCACTATTCCATTAACGCACAATTTGTTATTCGAATACCGGTCGTTGCATCTTACCAATCAATTAGTTTTTACCGGTCGCAATAGTTTACCGGTCGAAAATTTTATCGGTTCTTTACATCTTACCGGTCGAACCTCACTTTGCGCAATCAACCTCTCGCGCAAACCTTCTCAAAACGCAAAGTTTTTCCAGACTTAGAACTTAACAGGATGACTTCAAAAGACGCACTTTCCATTGGCACAGATGTCAAACCCCCAGTTCTGTTCAAAGGGGATTACGAACAATGGAAAGACAGGTTTCTTGACTTTGTGGATCGATACTCAAACGGAGATAACATTCTTTTATCAATAAAAGAAGGTCCCATGGCACCACTTTCTATCCAAGTACTTGATGATGATGATGATGATGATGCTGAAGATGATTCTTCTGACAGTGAGGACGGGAACGTGGAAAGAGAACAGAAGATGAAAACTGTTACGCTAGAGTATGCCCAATTTTCTGAAGAACAAAAGAACCGTTTCAAAGTTGATAAACAAGCAAGATCTTTACTTCTTCAGAGTATCCTGAATGATATCTACATCAAAATAGACAGCTACAAAGCTACTGCTAAGAAGATGTGGGATCAACTTCAAAAGATGATGATGGGATCTAAGGTTGGGAACCAGATGAAAGTCGCAAACTGTATAAACAGTTACGAAGAATTCAAAGCCTTTGAAGATGAAAGCCTAGCTGACACTTATGAACGATATGTTCTGCTTCTGAACGAGTTGTCAAAGAATAAAGTTAAGAAGAAACAGATAGAGAACAACGTCAAATTTCTCAGTGTCCTTCAACCTGAATGGAAGAAGCATACACGAAGAATGAAACAGATGAAAGATCTGTCTGACATTCCACTCCACGAGGTGTATGAGACACTAAGGCAGAACGAAGAGGAAGTAGAAAAGAAAAGGAATGGAAAGAAGAAAAAGGAAGTTGAGAAAGTTCTTGATTCCGTTGCACTTATTGTGAAATATAAGAAGAAAAAGAAGAAAGTAATTACAAGTTCTGAATCAGAAACTGAATCTAATGGAGATGATGGAGAAAGTCTCAAGCAAGCACTGCAATAACTGACCCGTGCATTCCAAAAGAAATTCTACAATAAACCGGGATCAAATACACAGAGATATTCTTCATCAAGCTCCAAGAACCATGAGCATAGAGAAAGAATAGAAGGAAGTAGATCTCAAGAGAAGAAACCAAGAGAAAGGAAACAATCTGGGAATGACTACACCAGTACAGACAAGAAAGCTGATGTCCCAATCATATGCTACAACTGTGGCATGATTGGACATTACGCCTCAAACTGTCGAAAGCCAAAGGTTCGCAATTCGGCGTATTACCAGAACAAACTAATGCTAGCCAAGCAACAAGAAGCCGGCAAAGCGTTAATGGCTGAAGACGAATTCTGGTTAGATCATTCTGAAGAGGAAGAAGAAGAAGAGAATGAAGAAGCTGCTAACATGTGCTTGATGGCCAATCATGCAAAGTATGATGATTCAGATAATGAAGCAGCTGAAGAGGTAATGAACTTAACCGAGAATAATATAATGATTAAAATGGATGCGATGATGGTCGAACTTCAAGACCTTCAGTCAAAACTGAAAAGAGAAAAAGGTAGAGTTGCTAGGCGTAATCAAAAGATCTTTGAGCTAAATACGTCAGTTATTGGGAATAAAGATCTCATGGATTCCCTACGCAAATCTGCTTCTGATTTTAATCTTGAAAAGGTTTGTTTTGAAAAGAAGATTTCTGATCTTGTTTCACAATTATCTAAGTCTGATTCAGAAAAGCAAGAATGCGTTCTGAAAGCATTTAAACTTCATGTTGAGAACAAGACTTTAGAGAAAAAGGTAACTGGTCTGGAAGCCAAACTTTATACAAGAGGCCAAACAGATCAAACTATTTTCTTGAATACACCAAATGAAGAGGCTGATTTTAAAGCAAAATGGGGATTAGGTTGTAATAATCCTCATTACCTGAAACATCTTATCAGAAAACAACCTGGTTTATATAATGCAGATTATATGTATGTTGCTCGTAAACTTTCTCATTTGAAACCCAAATTTGTTACCAAAGCATCAGAAGAAGTCGAGGCAAGAGAAGATACAAAAAGAATGAATTTGAAGAAAATGCAACTACCATTCTGTTATGAAAGACTGAATGATAGTTATCTTTCGGACAAACCAAAAGTTCTTTCAAAAGAATATTTTGCTACATATTCTTCTACTGAGATGGAGGCAAAACCTGTTTGAGCTAAAACTTATCTACCTCCACTCGTATTAGAAAGCAAAATAGTTGAGTTAGAAAATATCTTATCTGACGAAAGAATTTTGGTGAATATAAAACAAGATGTGTTTTCTACTGTTATAAAGAACACTGTTTTTCATTATAAATCTACAAAGTGTTCTACAGTTTCAAAAGCACCTCAAACTTCGACTGATAGTTTTGATGATTTATTTGAGTCCACAAATGAATTTCTTAATTCTGATGGAGGGTGTATAGAAGGAGTAGAGATGGTTGATTTCAATGCTTCACTTCCAGATCATTCAATTTTTCTTGTAAAAGGAAAAGCTTTACCAAGTGTTTCTAAACATCAGCGTTCAAAGAAACAGAACACCTCTGGTAATAGCAAGAAAAGCCAATCTTAGAAATCTGATTTTCCTGATAAATCTATATCTTCAAATCAGATTCATACTACTAACCTTCCTTTTCACAGAAAGTTAGATGGTTCAGGTTCACCTCCGAGAAGGAAGAGCTACAAGGAAGAAAATTTTTTCTGGAAGAAGAAACCAGTTAAAGATGAAAGCTCATGTGTACATACGCATAATGAAACGAAGAACAATGCGCTGAAAAGTAAACCTACTCATGTTTACACGAGAGATCAAATGATCAGGTTATCAAGTAAGGAAAATTCTTGTTCTTACTGTCGTACACATGATCCTGTTCACAGAACGAAAGATCATTACTGGTATGGTTCTTACTCAGTAACCCCCATACGAACTGCAACCAACACATATAGACCCAAATACCAGTGGGTACCAAAGAAAACTAAACCTGTGTTGCAGGCACCTACTGTCAAGGGGGAGTAGGAGAACGAAGGCTTCTAAGTAAATCAGCTTAGAACCCATGCTTCAAAGAAGAAAGGTTCTTGAATAACACAATTCAAGTCCCGCACTTCAAAGAAGAAGGTTTCTGAATACTTCAGTTCAGAACCCGGACATCAATGTCAACAACGACTTCTGATTATGTACAGATCAGGACTCGTTCTTCAAAGATCAAAAGAACTTACTCCAATGCTGATATGAGAGATTGTACTCCGATACTCCAACGAGGAAATCAATCTTCAAGGGGGAGTACATATTTATTTCTGAAATTTTAAATGCATATCTTTTCAATGATAATTTTTTCAAATGCATAATTTCAGGGGGAGTAAGAGAAGTTCATAGTTTTACTGCTTTTTGTCTTTTTAATTTAAGTGAATAAATTTGCTTTGACATAGACTTAAGACTTTTGCAGAATTTTTGAGAAGAGCTTACACGATCATATGTTTATGACTTTAAGCTAAGCTTCATGAGATGTAAGATCGCACTTAAAGGTATATTCCTTTATCTTAATCTCATATGTGATTGAAAGAAGGACAACTTTCAATCATTGAAAACATATTCTTAAACGTTCAAACCACTTCCTGATTTTTCACAAGATTTTATATTTTGGGAGTGTACTTTAAATGGTCTACATAAGCTTACATGATTATAAATCATTTTGAGCAACATATTCTTTATAGGATATACGGGATCATTGTGCTAGGACTTAACACAACTCTAATGAAAACACCTTAACTAGTGATTTCTACCCACAAAGTTAATCCTTAGTGATTGAGTGTGAGAAGCGAAAAGAAATGAGTGTGATTAGAGTAAGCAAACTGTTTAAAAGAAAGAGCGTGTGATAACAGAGTTAAAAGAATATCACAACTCTGCACCAAATTTTTCTGAGTCGGGCAGCCACATTTCTAGTGATTCACAACTCTTTTGTGATCATTATTGAAACAGGCAACTAGCCCATGCCAACTCTTGAAATTACCCCACCAGCTACTCATTTTCTTCTCAACAAGAAAGTGTTTCACATTTTCTAAGGGGATGCAGCACATTTGCTAGCTGGTTTTCATTTGGAAAATCTAGATATTGAAAAGAAGGAAGTTTGCCCCACCTTCGCACTTCACTCATGCACATTGAGTCTGTGTTTAACTTACTGTTGTCTCAGTGATTTACACAATTTTGAGCCCAATAAGCAATCATCAAGTGCTTAATTCTTTTAACACAAGCACGAACACACAAGGAATTTGTTTCTTTGCCATAACGTTTATAGAAATAACCTTTGTGGTGTTTCGATGATTAAATGGAAGCCCTGGGGGAGTCAACATCAAACAGATCCTTTCCATATGTGTATCCGTTACACACAGTGACTTAGTGTTACTGACAGGCATTCTAACTGATTCATTAGTTGATTCAGGTGTTACATGATTATTTTGTCTAGATTTGCAAAGATCAGGATGGATAACTATTGAATTGACGGATCAGAGACTCCAAGTGGTTGACATTTCTTACTCAAAGTTTTGATGAAGTCGTTGCACTTTCCATCAAAAAGGGGGAGAATCTAAAGTTTGAAGAAATGTTCAGTCCATTACATTACAAGACCAAGAACTGCGAGATCAAAGTATTCTGAAGACATGCTGATTTCAGATAAATTTTCTTTGAAGATACTTTGCTAAAGCATTCTGAGCTAGAGAAAGAGATTGCATCTTCTATGCTGAAAGAGAAGATCATTTTGCTAAATCATTTTCGTAATGATCTTGATCCAAAGGGGGAGATTGTTAGGACACAGTCTCATTGGATTCAAGATCATACAAAACGAAGATCGCAATCTGAAGTTAAAGCTGAAAGTTACTCTCAACCAAAGTCTAGGGTCTATTCTGTAATAAAGTCAAAGTTGTTTTATTATTTAGATATTATGTTTTAGATATTATTTGTTATTATATTAGTTTAATTATAATATCTAGATATTATAGATATCTATAATATCTAGATATTATGTTTAATATTAGATTAGTCATATCTCTCTCTCTCTAAGAACATCACAATCGATCAGACAACAAATACACACACACAGAACACATAGTGAAGGTGTAGTAAAAACAGAGAGAGCAAAACTGATCAACATTATCAACCCTTTGTAATCCGCGTTTATAATCTAAATAGGTTGGTAATCGTTATTGTTTTGTTGTTTGATTTATCTGGTAACGATCACGGACTCACAGTTTATAATTTCAAGAGATATAAACAATTGTATCGAAAGTAAATCTTTTCAAGAAGGTTTAGTTTACAATTGAAATCTTTGTCACATAAGGACCGTTCGGTCTGAAAATTTATCTTGCGATGAAAGAGGATACCCGATTTACCAAGGACTGTGGCGGAACACAAAAGTAGGCCACAATCCGAGTTGTGAGCTAAATACTTGGAATCCATGGCCACGAACAACTTCGGCCCTACTAACATGTGAGGGAGGGCCCCCGAGGAAACCAAGTCATACTCGTTCACTAGGACTACATTGTGATCCATGGCTAGTAACCGGTCTCACATAACCGTACTAGAGGCCCCCGAGGGTCAAATGCATCCATAGCTACAAAAAGGGGAATAGACATCCCAATAATATAAGTCGACTCAATACCTAGGGATCCACTAGTAATAGTCTAGACTTGTCACAATTTCATTTGTGACTAACCAAAGCTAAACATATAGCTTTCAATAACATTTATTTCCAAGTTTAACTGCTGATAAGAATGAAAATCATAAAATGAGTTTATATACATTCTTTCAAGTAAGTCACATAAATGTGCAAGTAAAACGTCATTTTACTTCAAATATGGAACCCTTTGTTCTTGTTGAAAATGATTGGGAACCCTAAAATCTCTCAAAACTCAAGTTAGGTCAAAAATGTAGAAAACATAAATCCAAAACCATGGAGATATATAGGAGTTCAAAATGTAAGCTTTGACATGTATAAAGTTTAGAAAATGGTAGTATGAACTCACCAAGTGGGTATTTGAAGAAAACCCAAACCCTAGCTTGAAACCCTTGGAGAAGATGACAATGGAGGTTTGGTTCAAAGTCCAAAACTCGAATCCTTGGTTGAAACTCCAACTTCTTAGCAATAAATGATGTAGATTTGGGTGAGGAAACCCTAATTTTCGGATGGGGAAGTTATGAGGGTTGAGAGAGAGTTGGGGAAGGTAGTTGAAGAATTAAATGAGAACCAAAGGAGGAAATCGTATTTGGGCGTCCAGGGATCTCGCGGGTTATGCCGCGGCCTTAAGTCGCGGCATAAGTCGCCCGTGTTCCTGAAGTGGAAATGGACAGTGGATTTTGCGGCTTGCTAGCCGCGGTGTAACTCGCGTAAGTCCATGTGACTTACCAACACTACCAAAACCCAAATACTCAAACTTGCTACAAAACGCGGTGCTAACAACAAAAGCTAGACACAAGAACACCATATTTAACGATAACCAAGGTTAGAAGTCTAAACGCTAGAATTTACGTACCGAAAATTCGGGGTGTTACAGGTGATGATCCAATAAACTGTCTTCTACAACCTTCTCCTTCGTGTCTTTATATCCTTCTAAATTTGTAAGGAAATGAGGGTCATTAACGTTATCTTGCACTTCGAGTAGATTTTTTCATTGAACCGAAACTAAAAAATATCATCAGTGATGATCCAACAAATCTTCTCCTTCAACCCTCTCCTTCCTTTCTATATATCTTTTACATATGAGTTGAATGAAAAGGGAGTCATCAATGTTTCGATTAGGTTTTCTTCAAATTGAATTAGATTACGATTTTCCGTTCTGTGCTTGAAGACTTGAAGATTGCTTTTGGAAAAATGTTTGACCTTTTTGAGTAAAGAATAGATGAAATTAATCATTTGACTAATTGCGGCTATAATTGTTATCAACACGTATTTGCACAACAGCAAATTGATTTTATAGATTTGATCTTTTTATATAAAGTGGTTTAGAAACTATATAGTTTCACCAAAAAAAACCATTGCATTTCAATTCCACACACTCCCACATTAAATAAAGACAGCTCATGGACCAAGTTTAGCTTGTGTGTAGTTAGCTATACAAAATTCTTATGGAAGAGCATATATATAAGAAACTAATATGTATGTGGTTCATCTAGCGAGGGCAAATTAAGATGGTTATAAGAATTAGTGAATGATTTTTCATTCCCTTCTCTCAAACAGATTTGACCCATTACTATACCAAAAATTCAGTAACTTAACACAAGAGACTGCTTCCTAATTTATGTATGATGTACTACAAATAGGTTATTTTTTCTTTCTAACAATAATCATCAATGCTTCAAAACAACCCTCCTAACATCTTTACCTGTTTTCATCATAACTACAATTACACCAAAATATCTAATCTAAAAGATATCTGACCAATTCCATAGCATTGCGACCGACTTTATGCAGATTCTCCATGAGATACCACACGAGTTCCTTCAATGCCCGGACTCGTCCTTAGAATGGTTTAACTTAAATTGTCCCAGACTCATCCTTCAATACACCTGTCAGTTCAAATCAAGAAAAAGATTCTTCTCCCAAGGACTAGCTACAACGACAAGGGAAAGGACAAATTAAGCCAACGCATTGAATCAGTAGTTAGCATTCACAAAATGCTACTATCTCATTGACTCTATCATTAGGAGAAAAAGAGGCTTCCCTACTACTACTAGCACGGATTAGAGCCATGTCTTGTTCCACTTTGACAAAGACGAAATGCTATGAACATTGAGGTTAAGTTTTAACATCCATTCCTGGTTACCTCACCAAAAACATTAAGCTGCAGCAAGAACAACTCATGTCAGGAAAAAAAATTGAACAAAGAGAAATTAGAAAGCCCTTGAAACTATGTGCATGGATTCAAAAGAACAACTCATGTTAATTTTGGGGCAGCTTAAGCAACATGATTGTCTCAATAGAATTTCGTATTTACAAGTCTAACCAGATTTCCTTTTCTCAATTAGCTAGATCACATACGACACAACAAAAATTTCAGATGATCAGATCATTATAGCAGCAAAAATTCAACATGTTTTGGTGTTCAAATCTGATGAATTTTTTTTTTCAAGTCGGTATAGAAATAAAATTTTCAAATCTGATGAAAGGAAATGTGATCAGATCAGGTATAAACATTTTCAATAGAAATATATTCAAACCAGGAAAGAATTGAAATGCAAAAAGCGAATTTAATTAAGACCAACTCCGATCGACAATCAAATCAAGAAAAAGGAACACTGGTGGCTTACGGTTATCAGGAGATATGGATGGTGAGGGACAGTTGAATGATCAGGGTGCTTAATTTCATCCATGGTCATTGCTATATATGAAATTGATGTAGAACTGCAATCAGAATTAGCGACTTTATATAGTGGGATGGAGGGGGATTAGTTCTTAACCCTAATCCGAGTATTCGTTTCTAATTGGCTGGTTTTTATTTTATCTATCATATACTGATTTATTTATTCAACTTTTTTCCTTTTTTAAATTTTAAATAAATTTCCTTTTTTAAATTTAAATAAATTTCCTTTTTTTGGAGTAAATTATATTTTTTTCTCTAATAGTGAATTATACTATTCCGAATACTTGATCTTGATCCATTAGGGTTAAATGGCATGCAAGGATTTGAAAAGAAACACCAATCTACCAACTTTTTTCCTTTTTAAAATTTTAAATAAACTTAAGATTTGGTTCTACAAAGAATTTAGAGAAAAGTACACTTTTAGTCATGTAGTTGTCGCATACCATCGAGTTTTTTCCTTAAATTTAAATAATTACAATCGAATTGTGCTTTATTCCCTTCCTGAAATATGTGAGTTTTTTCTACATTTGAGTCGTTTCATGATGTTATGTTATTTTGTTGATGAGAAGCTACAATCGGATTATGCTTTTTTCAATCATAGATAATTGTCCTTGATAAGCATGTTCATTAATTGTTGTAATGTGTTTGTTATCTACATATGCGAAAGAGGAATCATGAAAGTATGAACAATAGGTTATCTCTTCTAATGAAGAGTGGAAAGCACACTCTTGGTTACAAGACTCTCCTTGAGTTTCTTGGGAACTCTAAAGGTGGACTTAAGTTTAGATTAGTTTGTCTTTGGTTTGTGATGAATTGAATGAATCTTTTATGGTAATGAAATTAATGGGCATGTAAAGTCATTTTCCATCTTTTTATCGTATTTATTTATTGTATGGGAACCATAGGTAAACCGATAATTATTTCCAATGAATTGTCTACCTTTTACGAAATCTGAGATTGAGTACTATCCTATGATTGTCAAGGTTGGCGTCCACCATTACAATGGAAGTAAGTGCATCATTGTTTTTATATTCTTTTTGTTTGGTCTAGTCTTACTATAATTTATGGGAATTCTTGGGTGTTATCGAACATGGAATCTTATATATGTGTGAATGATATTGGAATAGCTTTGATAGATTAAGCAATTCGATATGTGTGTATATAGAGAGAAAAGACTAAAATTTCATTGATGGTCAGATGTCATGTGTATAACCAATCTTATCTATTTATACATAATCTTCTTATATAATTTATTGTACATATTTAAATGCATGTGTGTATGGAGAAAGAAACAACTCAGTCTTGTTTTTGTATGATATTATGCATTCTATATTTTGATTTTTTTTACAATAACTAGGAGACTGGAGCATGCTATCCATATATATGTCGTTTTAAGCTTTGGTACATGTTGCGTTTTCAATTGAGATATGCAATGAATACACAATAAAGAGCTAACATTTTATCGTAAGAAATTGAGTGTTAGTTGGTCGCAGTAAAATCATAGATCGAGGATAACTTTGTTGTGGGAGTTCGGTCGTTCGACCAAGGTCAGTGCGATTGGTCGGGATGATACTTCGACCGTCGGGCTTATGAAACTTTACCTAGACGACTATTATGAAACAAAACTTTTTTGGAAAGGATGGAAGCTTGTTTTGTTTATTGCCTCACGGAGTACTAAGACAAGGTGTTCAAGTCAACAAGTGAATATATGTGCAACAAAATTGGTGGATGGAAATCTCTCCACCACCACCTTTCGCGATGCTTATAAAATCCGCCTGAAATCAGTGAAGAAACAATACCTTTTTTATGATTTCTTTTATACAACAAAAGAAGAAGCAGGAGATACAATAGATCGATAAAAAAAATGTTTTGACAGATTGAAGGCTCTATATCTTGATTCGGTGTGCCACAACATACTTTGTCCTTGAGTCGCGACCCTCCACCTCCACCACCAATTATATTCGATGCTAAGACTAGTAGTCAACTATTTGAGTCGGTCCACGATGATCGATCACTGTACAAATATTGGTTATTACTTATCTCTTACTTTATATTGTCAAATACATCTAAAAGATATATTGGTTCTGTTTATATTTAAAAGATATTTGTGTAATGTGTTATGCTATTAATTTGTAAGTTTATGTTTTAAACTTGGTTAATTAATCAATATATTAATTAACATCAGAAGTAAAAAATAAATCGATAAAAGTCTTTCTTAATTTACCTTCTTTTATTTATTTATGTTGACAAAAGTTTGCCTTTAACGTGTCAGCAAAAAATTCACTGTAAGGTCAATGCAAACTTTTTGCCGTTAAGTTTTGAATCGATAAAAGACTAACCAAAGATATTCTAATGACTAGCGGACATGTTTTTGTCGGAAAAAGCATGACCAAAAAAGTCAAATTACAGTTTTGCAAACGAGTTTTTGCACCTGTAAAAGATTCTATGTAAAAATAAAAAAAAACTTTTGTTGGCGAAATGTTGGGCAGTAAATGTTTGACAAAAAAGTCAAAGAAACTTTACATACGGGAAAGATTGCGTTGGCAAAAGTCTATAGTCGTCGTGAGAAGAATATTATACGATTTCTTGAGAGATGTTTTTGACAACAACAATAGTTCGCCGGCAAAGGCAGCTTTACCGGCGGCCCGAATAGACGCCAACTTTTCACGTAAACATGTGCGGACAGAAAAATCCGATGGCAAAAGTTTTTGAGTTTTTGCTGACGACTTTTGAGACTTTTCGGGCAACATTTTCCTCCAGCAAGAGTAGTTATTTTTATAGTGACATACGATTAAAGAATTTGGACTTTCATTTCTTTTGCTTGTTGTAAAATAATAACATCAAACACTTATAAGTGTTATATTTTCTTTTCAGTTAGTGGTCATGTTAATGGTTTTTTCTGTTTGTGATAATAGGATCTCATAAAATCGATGAGATCATTTGAAATGAGTGTATACATACAAGAGGTCAAAGAATTAATCTGTTTCTTGATATAACGGGCTTCCCAAAAAGCAAGAGATCATACTTGAAATGAGTATAGAATGAAGGGGACGTGCGGAACCACATATTGGATCACTCCAGTGCGGCACGAAGCCGCTGATGCCGAGTCGGCTCCTATGCCGCTAGCTATGCCCTGCTTGGTCCAAGCACACCTATGATTTTTAATTAAGATGGTTATAAGAATCGATCATTGAACATTCCCTTCTTTCAAACAGATTTGACCCATTACCCAAAATTCAGTAACAACTTAACACAAGAGACTGTTTCCTACTTTAAGTATGATGTACTACAATACAAATAGGTCTTTTCTCTAACAATACTCATCAATGCTTCAAAACAACCCTCCTACATCTTTACCAGTTTTCTTCACCATAATTACAATCACACCCAACTATCTAATATAAACGTCACTTAGAGAGCTACTAAAAGAAATCTGACAAATTATGTAGCATTGCAGCCGACTTTTTGCAGATTTTCCATGAGATACCACATGAGTTCCTTTAATTCCCGGACTCATCCTTAGAATGCATGGTTTTACTCAACCTGTAACATGGAATGGCGGCAATTGGGATGTGATGTGCATACGAATCTTCTCCCGAGGACAAAGCCAACGCATTGAATTAGTTAGCATTCACAAAATGCTACTATATCATTGACTCCATCATTGGGAGAAAACGAGGCTTCCCTACTACTAGCAGGGATTAGAGCCATGTCTTGTTCCAATTTTACCAAGACGAAATGCTATGAACATTGAGGTTAAGTTGTAACATCCATTCCTAGTTACCTCACCAAAAACATTAAGCTGCAGAAAGAACAACTCATGTCAGAAAAAAAAATTGAACAAAGAGAAATTAGAAAGCCCTTGAAACTATGTGCATGGATTCAGAAGAACAACTCATGTTGAAGACCAAAATAATTTTCGGGCAGCTTAAGCAACATGATTGTCGCTCAATAGAATTTCGTATTTACAAGTCTAACCAGATTTCCTTTTCTCATTTAGCCAGATCACATACAACACAACAAAGATTTCAGATCATTATAGCTGCAAAAATTCAACAAAATGTTTTTGTTAGAATATGATGATAATTGAAAGAGACGATGATTATGCTGAAGGCTTGATGACTTCGATATATTGATTGAGAGAAAAGTACAATATGATAAAAGTAAAATAGCAGCTTAACCTAAACTAGAAGATACAAGAGAAATATAAACACATACTATATGGGGCCACGGGCTTGGGCCTAATACACATATGTACATTAACATCCCCCCTCAAACTCAATCGGGAGAAGAATGAGCCAGATGGAGTTTGGAAACTAGATCACGAAACCGTCCTGGTAGATGAGCTTTAGTGAAAATGTCGGCCGATTGATCAATAGTTGAAATAGGAAGAAGCTGAATAGTCTGACGAGTCACGTGTTGACGAACAAAGTGACAGTCAATTTCAATATGCTTCATTCGCTCGTGAAAAACGTCATTGTGAGCAATCTGAAGAGCACTATTGTTGTCGCACCACAAAGGGGTTGGAGAATGTTGAGGTGACCCCATGTCAGAGAGTAGCCAGCATAACCACACAAGTTCTTGAGTCGTGTCAGCTAGTGCTCGATACTCAACTTCAGTACTGGATCAAGCTGTCAGAGATTGTTTCTTGCTCCTCCAAGAGATGAGAGAGTCTCCAAGAAAGAAACAGTAGCCAGTAGTAGAGCGACGGTCCGTAATGTCACTGTCCCAATCAGCATCAGAAAATCCTCGCAAAGTCAATGAGGATGCGGATGAAAAATGAAGACCATGAAATATGGTCCCCTTTAAATATCGAAGGATGCGAAGGACAGCAACATAATGATCTGAACAGGGTGCGTACATGAACTGACTAACTGTATGGACAAAATAGGAAATGTCAGGTCGAGTCACTGTCAGGTAGACAAGTGACCCCACTAACTGTCGATACAGAGTAGGATCACGCAGAGGAGGTCCAACATTCGGAGCCAGATGAAGGTTGTGTTCAAGAGGAGTGGATGCAGTTTTGTTGTCAGTAAGCCCAGCTTTTATCAAGAGATCGGAGGTGTATTTGGCTTGACAAATATAAATTCCCGACGGATCTGAGATCACCTCAAGACCAAGAAAATAGTGTAAAGAACCAAGATCCTTCATCTCAAAACAGGAGCTGAGAGATGTCTTGAGATGAGCTATGCCAGTAGAGTCACTTCCAGTAATAATCATATCATCTACATATAACAGAAGTAACATTGTGCCAGCCTCAGTGGTCCGAGTAAACAGTCCTGAATCGTAGTTGCTGGGTGCGAAACCCAGAGAGATGACGGTGGAACTGAACTTCTCAAACCAAGCTCGCGGAGCTTGCTTGAGTCCATAAAGAGCCTTCCGAAGTCGACAAACATGACCTTGGGGAAGTCGAACGCCCGGAGGAGGTGTCATGTAGACTTCCTCAGATAAGTCACCATTCAAGAAGGCATTCTTAACATCCATCTGAAAAAGAGGCCATTGTTTGGTAGCTGCAATGGCTAGAAGACAGCGAACATAAGTGACTCGAGCAACAGGTGCAAATGTCTCCTCATAATCAATACCATACTCTTGATTGAAGCCCTTGGCCACAAGGCGAGCTTTGTACCGATCAATAGACCCATCTTTTGTCTTGATTTTAAACACCCATTTGGAGCCAATGGGTGACTTGCTCGGAGGAAGAGGGACAAATTCCCATGTCTGAGCTTTGTCAAGAGCCTGAAGTTCCTCATCCATAGCTTTCTGCCAATCAGGGTTAGAGGAGGCTTCCTTGTAGGAAGTAGGTTCGTGATTTGACAGCAGAGTAGCATAAACATGATAATCACGGAGATGAGAAGGAACTTGTCTTACCCGATCTGATCGTCTAACATTCTGAGATTGAGACGTTCCAGGAGCCAAAGACTCAGCAGGCACCTCAGATGTTGGTTGTGCGGATGGAGCAGATGATTGATGTTGATCAGGAAAACTAGAAGAGGCAGGTTGTGTAGGGGCAGGAGACTCTGAAGGAGAGGCAGATTCAGACTGTGGTGGGATAACAGGTAGAGGCAATATGATGTCAGATTGGAGTGAGTCTAATGAGACGGAAGCATCAGTGAAGAACGGAGTGGTGAAAGTGGGAGACTCACGAAACTTGGATATAGAGGAAAAATGAACATGTTCCCAGAAGGTAACATGACGCGATATACGAAGACGCTGAGAGATAGGATCCCAACAGCGATAGCCTTTGTGCTCAATACCATATCCAAGGAAGCAGCAAAGTCTGGAGCGAGGTTCAAGTTTGGTATGTTCATGGGGTTGTAACTGAACAAAACAGGCACTACCCTAAACTTTTAGGAGTTCATAGGCAGGGGGATGACATAAAGAGCCTCGTAAGGAGACTTATGTTTAAGAAGAGGAGTAGGATGACGTTTGATAGTATAAACGGCAGTAAAAGCAGTTTCCCCCCAAAACCGTTCTGGACATTTAGCAGAAATGAGAAGAGTGCGAACTGTATCAAGTATATGACGGTGTTTGCGTTCGGCACGACCATTTTGAGGAGATGTGCCGGGACAGGAGTACTGAGAGAGAGTCCCCTGAGATTGAAGAAAGGAGATAAGAGATGACTCTTTGTATTCCATAGCATTATCAGCTCTAAGAATCTTTATAGATTTTGAAAATTGAGTATGAATCATCCGAGCAAACATAATATAAATTTTAGGTAGCTTCGAACGATGTTTCATGAGATATATCCATGTGAAACGTGTATGGTCATCAACAAAAATAACAAAATATCGAGCACCCCCCATTGATGGATGTGGTGCTGGTCCCCATACATCAGAATGAATAAGATCAAAAGCAGAAGTAGAATTAAACTTATTTGTTTCAAAGGATAAAGCATGATGTTTTCCAAGTTTCCATGATAAACAAGAAATACTGTCAGTGGACACACAATTTCCTAACACCCCTGAATTAGCTAATAATTTTATTCTGGCTAGAGATAAGTTACCTAGCCGGGCATGCCACAATTCAAAGGAAGAAGAGCTGGAAACGGAGGCAACAAGATTTGAAGATGGTAACGGCAGACGAAGATAGACCACTTCAAACATCTGTCCAACCTTACGGTCGAGTCCAAGGATATGCTTGGTCTTTGGATCCTGTACAATACAACCAGAAGAATGAAATAAAATGATAAGGTTAGATTCTAAAAGTTGCGTAACTGAAACTAAGCTCAGAGATAGTTTCGGAACATTGAGAACACCCGGTAATTGAATATGAGGAGTGGAGACATTTCCACTAAAGGATACCGGTAGGTCAGTGTTGTTAGCAGTTCGTACTGACGTAAAATGCTGAGGTGGTTTCTTAGAAACAAAACCATCAGTGCAGGGTGTCATATGATTGCAACACCCAGAGTCAAAAAGCCATGAGTTACCCGATGCAATTAAGTGTTGAGAATTCTTACCCATAGCACCAGACATGATCTGCTCCATGAGTTCCTGATTGCGACGCATCAGTTCCATGAGGTAAGGTGAGGAGCTTGAAGCGGTGTTATCAGTAACAGTAGATCCAGCAACAACGTGAGTCCGGCTCTGAGGACCAGTGTTCTTTGAGTTCTTAGGGCAATCAGACTCATAATGGCGAGGATGAGTGATGCCACACCGACGGCACTTGCAAATAGGACAATCAAGAAGAAGACAAGCAGTAGAATGGCAAAAAGCACACTCAGATGTGTTGTCTTTCCCACAGATTTGGGATGGTTGTTGTTGGTCCATTTGCCCTTGGACTTGGGGTGGGAAGTGAAGAGGACACTATCAGTAGCGAAATTGGCATCCATGGTGTGCGACCGGTAGAATCGACCGGTAGGATGCGACCGGTAGTATCGACCGGTATGAACCGGTAGGGTGAGCGACCGGTATGGACCGGTGGTAGTGTGCGACCGGTATGAACCGGTGGGGTGTGATCGACCGGTATTGACCGGTATGGTGTTATCGACCGGTAGGATGCGATCGGTATAGACTGATATATGTGACCAGTATATGCGACCGGTATATGGACCGACCGGTATGAACCGGTATGGGGTGCGACCGGTAGAGTGGTGCGACCGATATGGAGTTTGCGACCGGAGTTCTTTCGGTTCTGTGGCTAGGGTTTCGAAGGCGACGAGAGACAGAGAGGACGGCCCGTGCGATTCGAAGGCGACGAGAGACAGAGAGGGCGGCGATGATTGTCGACTTGTTCCCGTACGATTCGAAGGCGACGAGAGACAGAGAGGGCGGCGACGGCTAGGGTTTATAGGCGGTTGTCGACGGCTGGGTTTTCGGTTGTCGACGGTGACGGCGAGAGAACGATGGTGACGATGAGAGAGAGGAAGAAAGCAAACCTACAGCTCTGATACCATGTTAGAATATGATGATAATTGAAAGAGACGATGATTATGCTGAAGGCTTGATGACTTCGATATATTGATTGAGAGAAAAGTACAATATGATGAAAGTAAAATAGCAGCTTAACCTAAACTAGAAGATACAAGAGAAATATATACACAAACTATATGGGCCCACGGGCTTGGGCCTAATACACATATGTACATTAACAGTTTTGGTGTTCAAATCTGAAGAAAAAAAAATCAAGTTGATATATAAATAAAAAAAACCTGCCAATGATTTTACAAATGAAATGTGATCAGATCGGGTATAAACATTTTCAATCGAAGTCTATTCAAAACACGGAAGAATGAATGCAAAAAGTGAATTTAATTAAGACCAACTCCGATCGACAATCAAATGAAGAAAAAGGAACACCCGTGGGCTTACGGTTGTCAGGAGATATGGATGGTGAGGGACTGTTGAGTGATCAGGGTGCTTAATTTCATCCATGGCCGCTGCTATATATGAAATCGATGTAGAACTGAATTGTAGAATTAGCAACATTATATAAAGGGATGGAGGGGATTTTAACCCTAATTCATGTATTTGTTTCTAATTGGTTGGCTTTTATCCATCATATAACGATTTATTTATTCAATTTTTTCCTTTTTCAAAATTTCCTTTTGTAAATTTTAAATGAATTTCCTTTTTTAAATTATAAATGAATTTCCTATTTTGGAGTAAATTACAGCTTTGGTCATTCCCGTTGTCATACACGGTCAATTTTCGTCTTTGAATTGAAATATTTGTAATTTTGCTCACCGGATTTGAAACTTTGTTGCACTTTTGAAAAGAAACACCAATATACTAACTTTTTTTCTTTTTTAAAAGTTTTAATCAACTTAAGATTTGGTTCTACAAAAAATTTAGAGCAAATTACACTGTCAAGTTTCATCCTTAAATTAAAATAGTTACAATTTTGATTACTAGAGTTGTCATTTTTTACACATTTGAATCTCCTTTCTGAGCAAGAAGATTAATTTTATTTTATTTAATATGATACTCATTGTCTCGTATTGACATGATTTTTTAATGTCATTAACTTAGTTTTCAAATTTTTTATCACTAATAAAATCAAATGCAACAATATTCATACAAATCTCATTATTATATTATAAAACATTTATATTAAAGATTCAAAATAAACATAAAAAAATGAAATATAGGGGAGACAAAGAATAGAACAAAGCATGAAGCAGAATTGAGGGTTTGGAGCAAATTGGCCGGCTCTTTGAAGACTTGTAGGGAGATCGCACTGTGCCTATTAGACCCATGCAGAATCATGTGAAATGATATCATGAACACTACGGTTATAACAACGCCAATTCTTAGTTAGTTGACCAAAAACAAGTTTGAACAAAGTTAAGTAGGAAAAGACCCTTGAAACTATATGCATGGATTCACAAGATATAGAGTGGTTTTTTTATTGCCTCCTTCTGCATCATGGAAGTTGTTAAAAGGTGCTTTTATTCTAACCAATCTTGTCATCATAATTAACTTATTGTGGTTATTTTGAAATTTCAGGAAGTTGAGGGGTTAGGGTGAACCTTCCAAATGAAAATGTTTTGGTTCCTTCGAATGATACTAGTAGCTGTGATAATTCTCGTAGTCAAGTCAGAGCTGTCAGGTCTGTGGACCTTGGTAGTACTGAATCTAGTGGTTCTAACAGAGCTGTCGGATCAAGTGATCCAGGTAGTACTGAGCTTTCCAGTGAGTCACGAGCTGTTGATTTTCCTAGATTAAGTGTTCGCCAATCCAGTAATGAACATTTGGGGTCCCTTCTGAGGGCAACGTTCCTAAACAAAATGTTACTTCGCTTCGAAAATCTAATCGTCCTTCTAACTTGCCCAAACGTTTTGATGATTATGTGATAGAGGGAAAAGTTAGGTATGGATTAGAAAAGGTTGTAAACTATTCCTTTCTTAGTGTTAATAATGTTTGTTTCACTTCATCTTTAAATAAGTCTTTTGAACCTGAAAGTTTCTTTGAAGCTAGTAAGGATCAGAAATGGGTATATGCCATGAATATTGAAATGGAAGCACTATATAGAAATGGTACATGGACTTTAACCGAATTACCTCCGGGTAGAAAACCCATAGGATGCAAATGGATTTATAAAATTAAATATAAGTCAAATGGTGAAATTGAGCAATACAAAGCTCGTCTTTTAGCCAAAGGCTACAGTCAATGAGAACATTTAGATTACGAAGAAACGTTTTCACCTGTAGTAAAAATGGTCACAGTTAGGTGCGTTATAACTTTAGCTGTTCAAAATCATTGGTTATTATACAGCTTGACGTGAACAATGCTTTCTTATATGGTGATTTAATAGAAGATGTTTATATGTGCTTGCCTCCTGGATATTTTTCGCCTAATGATAAACGTGTTTGTAAGTTATTTAAGTCCCTTTACGGATTGAAACAAGCTCCACGTCAGTGGTACGAAAAATTATCTAGTTGTCTTATTCGTGTACCAGTGATTATTCTTTGTTCACCAAGAGTTTTGATAATGTTTTTCTTATTATTCTAGTCTATGTTGATGATATAGTTATTACTGGAAATAGTAATACAGAGATTCAAAAGGTTAAGAATTATTTACAATATAATTTCAAGAAAAAAGATCTTGGTTTGTTAATTTTTTTCTTAGGAATTGAAATATTGGAAACTGATAATGGTGTTTGTATGTCTCAAAGAAAATATAATCTTGAACTTCTAAATGACTTTGGGTATTTAGGTTGTAAACTGATTAGTACCCCTATGGACATGAATTTGATTGTCACAGATTATTAATAAAGGACTTTACAGGATATCAATGTTTAAGCCAGTTCATGCATTCTCCTCGTCAGTCTCACTTAAAATTAGCTCTTCGTGTGTTGAGATATTTGAAAGCATCTCCTGGTAAGGGTGTAAATTTTTATGTTTGTTCTAAGTCTGATTTTAAGTTGTCGGGCTTTGTGGACGCTGATTGGGGTAAGTGCTTATCAACACGAATGTCTGTTACTGGGGGTAGTTGTATGATATCATGGAGAAGTAAGAAACAGATGACTGTTTCTCGCTCTTCAACAGAGTCTGAGTACTGAGCTTTTGGGCTTCTGCTCTCTGTGAAATAATATGGGTACTTAGTATTTTAACTGATTTGAGATTGGTAAATTTACTTCCTGTAAGCTTAAACTGTGATAATAAATCAGCTATACAAATTGCTAATAATCCTGTATTTCACAAACGGACTAAACACATTGAGATTGATATTCACCAAATTAGAGATAAAATTGCTTCTGGTTTATTAAAAACAGAAAAAAAAAATTATCTACAGAAACCCTGCAGATATTTTTACCAAATCTCTTGGGGTTAATCAGCACAACTATCTCATTTCTAAATTAAACATGTTAGACATGTTTAGATGTCAAGATTGAGGGAGGGTGTTAAAAGGTGCTTTTATTCTAACCAATCTTGTCATCATAATTAACTTATCGTGGTTATTTTGAAATTTCAGGAAGTTGAGGGGTTGTTCTGGTTGGTGTCTGATAGCTAAAAGGAACTATAGGACTACGCTACACTTTTCTAGGAATTGCAAGGGTAGTGAAGCAAATTATAATAAATTGGAGGAGGACTATTCTGCAAAAGTGTGAAAATATAAATTGAATTTTCCAACTGAAAATTAGATAGAACTCTCTCATTTTTTCATTTTGAAAATATTTTAGATCTCAGTTTCTCTCTCTCTCGTTAGAATTATAAATACTTATTCATCTTCAAATCTCTTGAAGATGAACTAGGGTAATATCATTTTCTTGTAATAATGGTTGAAACGTTTTCGTAATAAAATTTCAAGAGAAGTAAGGATGCATTGTTAGTATACCGACTCATAATTAAAATACCATCCTTCCATATTTCTCCTAAAAGTTTGCAAATTTATGTGGGGGATTATTGGATGTTTTTCAATTTAAATGGATTTTTCAGTCTTTTGATTTTTCAGTCTTGGTTGACAGTTTTTGTGTAACTATCTAAATATCTTATCCGTAGAAACCTAGCTATACTAAGAGTTTCCTTGTTCCTTTCCATTGTGTATTCGTTACACACAGTGAATTAGTGTTACTGACAGGCGTTTCTAACTGATTTGTTTATTGCTACAGGTGTTACATGACTATTTTTTTCTAGATTTGCAAAGATCTGGATAAATATCTATTGCATTGACGAATCAGAGGCACCTTATGACCAACATTTCTTGTCATCAAGTTTTGATGAAATCGTTACACTTCTCATCAAAAAGGGGGAGAAGATCTACCCAAGAAATGGAGAAGAGCTAACCAAGAAATCACATCTTTCAAGAATCACGTCCAAGATTGAATTCTTCAAATAACAAGTATTCTGAAGATATGCTGATTCGAGAGAAATTTTCTTTTGAAGATACTTTACTGAAGAATTTCGAGCTGAAACAAGAGATAATTTCTTCCCATGAACTGAAAGAAAGAAAAACTACATCTTTTGGGGAGTTTACTATATCTTGAAGACTAAGAGAGATATTGCATCTTCAATGCTGAAAGAGAAGATCGTATTGCTAAATCATTTTCATAATGATCTTGATCCAAAGGGGGAGATTGTTAGGACACAGTCTCATTGGATTCAAGGTCATCCGATACGAAGATCGCAATCTGAAGTTAAAGCTGACAAGTCGACTCTCAACAATAGTCTAGGGTCTATTTTGTAATAAGCGTCAAAGTTATAATATCTTGTTATTAGATATTATGTATTATATTAGTTTATTTAATATCTAGATATTATTAGTTAGTATATATGGTTTTAGATATTCTTAGAAATATCTAAGAATCATAATTTACAATTCTAAATCATCAGACCAACATCAAGAACACAAGTGAAGAGAGCTTAAACAGAAAACCATTATCAACCCTTTGTAACCCACGTTTTGTAATCCAAACAGTTTGGCAATCGTATATTGTTTGTTGTTTGATTTATCTGGTAAACGATCACGGACTCACAGTTCTGTTTCTGTGAACGCTGATTTTTATAAACACTTGGTAAAGCCTTTCCTTGTACAAGAAAAATAGAATGATCTGGAAGTGAAGCATTGAAATCAACCATATCTACTCCTTCTATACACCCTTCTTCAGAATTTAAAAAATCATTTGCAGACTCAAATAAGTCATCAAAGAAATCAGTAGAAGTGTGAGGTGCTTTTGAAACTGTAGAACACTTTGTAGATTTAGAATGAAAAACAGTGTTCTTTATAACAGTAGAAAACACATCTTGTTCTATATTCACCAAAATTCTTTCGTCAGATAAGACATTTTCTAACTCAATTATTTTGCTTTCTAATACGAGTGGAGGTAGATAAGTTTTAGCTCGAACAGGTTTTGCCTCCATTTCAGTAGAAGAATATGTAGCAAAATATTCTTTTGAAAGAACTTTTGGTTTTTTCCGAAAGATAACTATCGTTCAGTCTTCCATAACAGAATGGTAGTTGCATTTTCTTCAAATTCTTTCTATTTTTATCTTCTCTTGCCTCAACTTCTTCTGATGCTTTGGTAACAAATTTGGGTTTCAAATGAGAATGTTTACCATCAGCATACATATAATCTGCATTATATAAACCAGGTTGTTTTCTGATAACATGTTTCAGGTAATGAGGATTATTACAACCTAATCCCCATTTTGCTTTAAAATCAGCCTCTTTTTCATTAGGTGTATTCAAGAAAATAGTTTGATCTGTTTGGCCTATTGAGTAAAGTTTGGTTTCCAGACCATTTACCTTCTTATTTAGATTCTTGTTCTCAAACTGCAACTTATAAACAATTAAGGCAGTTTCTTTCTTTTATAAATCAAACTTTGAAATTTGAGAAAAAAAATCAGAAATCTTCTTTTCTAAACAATCGTTTTTAAGATTAAAATCAGAAGCAGATTTGCGTAGTGAATCCATGAGATCTTTGTTCCCAATAACTGACTTATTTAGCTCAAAGATATTTTGATTACGCCTAGCAACTCTGACTTTTTCCCTTTTCCGTTTTGACTGAAGGTCTTGAAGTTCGACCATCATCGCATCCATTTTGATCATAAAATTATTTTCGGTTAAGTTCATTACCTCTTCAGCTACTTCATCATCTGAATCATCATACTTTGCATGATTGACCATCAAGCACATATTAGCATCTTTTTCATTCTCTTCTTCTTCCGAATCAGAATGATCTAACCAGAATTCGTCTTCAGCCATTAACGCTTTGCCAGCCTCCTGTTGCTGCTTGGCTAACATTAGTTTGTTCTGGTAATACTCCGAATTGTGAACCTTTGGCTTTCGACAGTTTGAGGCGTAATGTCCAATCATGCCACAGTTGTAGAATTTGTTTGGGACATTAGCTTTCTTGTCTGTACTGGTATAGTCATTCACAAATTTCTTCCTTTCTATTGGTTTCTTCTCAAGAAATCTACTTCCTTCTACTCTTTCTCTATGCTCATGGTTCTTGGAGCTTGATGAACAATATCTCTGTGAATTTGATACCGGTTTCTTGTAGAATTTCTTTTGGAATGCATGGGTCAGTAATTGCAGTGCTTGCTTGAGATTTTCTCCATCATCTCCATCAGATTCAGTTTCTGATTCAGAACTTGTAATTACTTTCTTCTTTTTCTTCTTATCTTTGACAACAACTGCAATGGAATCAGGAACTTTCTCAACTTCCTTTTTCTTTCCACTCCTTTTCTCTTCTACTTCTTCTTCGTTCTGCCTTAGTGTCTCATACACCTCGTGGAGTGGAATATCATTCAGATCTTTCATCTGTTTCATTCTTCGTGTATGCTTTTTCCATTCTGGTTGAAGGACACTGAAAAACTTGACGTTGTTCTCAATCTGTTTCTTTTTAACTTTATTCTTTGACAGCTCGTTCAGAAGCAGAACATATCGTTCATAAGTGTCCGCTAGGCTTTCATCCTCAAAGGCTTTGAATTCTTTATAACTGTTTATACAGTTTGCGACTTTCATCTGGTTCCCAACCTTAGATCCCATCATCATCTTTTGAAGTTGATCCCATATATTCTTAGCAGTAGCTTTGTAGCTGTCTATTTTGATTTAAATATCATTCGGGATACTTTGAAGAAGTAAAGATCTTGCTTGCTTATCAGCTTTGAAACGGTTCTTTTGTTCTTCAGAAAATTGGGCATACTCTAATGTAACAGTTTTCATCTTCTGTTCTCTTTCCACGTTACCATCCTCGCTGTCAGGAGAATCATCTTCAGCATCATCATCAGGTATTTGGACAGAAAGTGTTGCCATGGGACCTTCTTTTATTGATAAAAGAATGTTATCTCCGTTTAAGTGTCGATCCACAAAGTCAAGAAATCTGTCTTTCCATTGTTCGTAATCCCCTTTAAACAGAACTGGGGGTTTGACATCCGTGCCAATGGAAAGAGCGTCTTTTGAAGTCATCCTGAACTGATCTTTAGAAAGAATAAGTCTGGAAGAACACAATTTGCGCTAAAAGGCAATAAGTCTGGTTTGCGCTAGATGTGGGTGGCGCAAAACACAGATTTGCGTTTAAAGTGGGTGGCGCAAATATAAACTTTGCTTTAGAAGCGGGTCGTGAGAAATGACGTTTGCGCGAGAAATGGTTGGCGTGAACTAGAGATTTTCGTTTAAAGTGGGTCGCGCAAAGTTGAGGTTTGCGTGAGACGTTAGTCGCGCAAAGTAGGTGTTGACCAGTAATATGTAAGGACCGGTGAGATGTTCGACCGGATTGTTGCGTCGACCGGTAAGATGTAAAGACCGGTAATATTTTCGACCGGTAAAATGTTGCGACCGGTAAAAAATAGTGAGACCGATATGAGATGGGTCGACCGGATGATGAATAGTTAACCGGTAACTTGTAAAATATAAGATCGACCGGTAAAATTCTTGGACCAATAAGAAGTTTGGACCGGTAATTGGTGGGTAGTTGGTCGACCGGGAAGTTGTAAAAGTGGGTCGACCGGAAGTGAAATATGACCGGGTCCTTGTAGGATTGAGTGACCGGTATGTTGAAAAAAAAAATAGAGATCGACCGGTATCCAAGTTATGGACTGGTATGATGCTTTGATAATTCGACCGGTACCTTGTTTAGTTTTGCATGTTGAATTATGATCGTGAAATTGGAGTTATGCATGTAAAATTGGGATCGTGGAGGGTTGTGATTGGAAAATGGACACGGCTTTTTCCTTTAAAAGGTTAGGAGATGTTAACAAAAGGGTGTGATTGCCATGTGTGAGGAAAATTGCCACGTGTGAGGTTAGGAAAATTTCTTATGATGGTAGACACGTGAGGATTCTTTGGGATTTGAGCCGATATGTAGATTTGATAATATGGACCGGTATTAAAAGGAGTTTATCGATTGATATATTGTAGATAAGAGTTGGACCGATATATTGTAGATATCGGTCGACCGGTAAAATGAATTACAAAACTTTGACCGATAGTGATATTTGGACCAGTACAAAATTTGTGACCGATACAAAGAAAGAACTTCGGTCGACCGGTAAACGTATCTTCTTCGACAGAACAGGTCTGTAAATCCCAAATACACCCAACTAGAGAACGATTTACAACACCAATTTTTGACAGATTGACCGATTTATCAACTACAACAGTTCCAACACTTTGATTTCAAAAACAACCACAAAATGGAGTTTTTGATCGATGTCACAGTATTTATGAAAAATGAAGAACACAGAGACTTGAAATTTTGATTTTGATCTGGTATCAGATCTGATACCAATTGTGAGTCCGTGTGATTGAACACGATCGTTTACCAGATAAATCAAACAACAAACAAGATAGATAAACCAACCTATTTGATTAACAGCAATCGATTACAATGTTGAATACTTTTAAGCTCACTGTTGTTTTCTCTCTGATGTGTTCTTGATCGATTTCTAAGTTGAGAGATATTAGAAGTTGTGAGATAATAATATCTCATAACCTTTTATATCTCACAAAATAATAATATAACTAAACATAATATCTAAATAATATTTAGATATTAAAAACATAACTTTGACACTTATTACATTTAGACCCTAGACTATTATTGAGAGTGACTTGTCAGCTTTAACTTCAGATTGCGATCTTCGTATCGGATGATCTTGAATCCAATGAGATTGTGCTCTAACAATTTTGAGTTCGTGTGATTGAACACTATCGTTTACCAGATGAATCAAACAACAAACAAGATAGATAAACCAACCTGTGTCCTAAACGCACCAATGAGACTGTGTCCTAACACCGACTCAGAAAAAGTTGGTGCAGAGTTCTGATATTCTTTTAACTCTGTTCTCACACCCTCTTTCTTTTAAACATTTAGCTCACTCTAAACAAACTTTCTTTCTCTGTTTGACACACTCATTTCTTTTGACTTCTCACACTCAATCACTATGGATTAACTTCGTGGGTAGAAATACTGGTTAAGGTGATTCCATAGAAGTTGTGTTAAGTCCTAGCACAATGAAATCATGTTTTCCTATGATGCATATGATGCTCAAATTGGTTTAACTATTTCAGTTAAAGCACAATGTTGATCTTGAAAACATTTAAAGTCACACTTCCAATTCATGAAATCGGTTTAAGATTCGGGAAGTGGTTTGAACATTAAAGAACAATGTTTTCTATGATTGAAAGTTGTCCACTTTTCAACCATATTTGAGATGAAGATAAGGAATGATACCTTTTGAGTGCAATCTTACATCTCATGAAGTTAAGCTTAAATTCATAAATATATGATCTTGTAAGCATGTCTCAAAAAACTGCAAAAGTCTTATGTCATAGTCAAAGCAAATTTATTCACTGAAAATGAAAATGACAAAAAGCAGTAAAACGATTAAAGTATGAGTCCTGATCAGAAATAATCAGAAGTCATATCGATACTCCTTTGACTTGAAAAGCTCCCCCTAAAATCATGCATTACAAAAAAAAATTGACATAAAAGGTAAATGCAGAAATTTTATGAGCCCCCCCTCAAAATAACAATGATCATCTTTGGAGTTTCTTCTCACACTCCCCCTTTAATCATGAACATAATAGAAATGTGCAAATATCTTGTAGAAATGAAGAAAATGATGAAAAATTTACAGTAAGAAACTTTAATAGGTAACCACAGATTATGTCTTAAGATTTAGCATACCAAACTTAGAGACAAGAAAATTGAATTTTTTTTTCATCTAAGGGTTTGGTAAACAAATCTGCAAGCTGATAATCAGTTTTTACAAAGTAAAGTTCAATTGTTCCTTTTTCGACATGATCTTTTATAAGGTGATACCTGACATCGATGTGGTTGGTCTTCGTATATTGAACAGGATTAGCTGTTATCACGATTGCGCTCTTCGAGTCACAGTATATCGGGATATGGTTGAAGTGAAAACCATAGTTTCGCAGTTGAGTTCTCATCCACAAGACCTGAGAACAGCAGCTACATATTCTTCTTCGGCCGTTGAAGTTGAGACACATAACTGTTTCTTCGATGCCCAACTGGCGAGTTTATCACCGATGAACTGTATATGACCTGACGTGCTCTTCCTGTCTAACATGCAACTAGCATGATCTGCGTCTGTATATGCTGTTAGTTCAAAACAAGTATCTTTAGGATACCACAGACCAAGATCTGCAGTCCCCTTCAGATACCGAAAAATGCGCTTAACGGCAAACACATGGGATTCTTTAGGATTAGCATGATATCTTGCACATAAACATGTTGAAAACATTATATCTGGCCTACTGGAAGTGAGATACATTAAAGAACCTATCATCCCTTTGTAAGTTCTAGAATCAACAACCTTTCCCGAAGGATTGATGGCAATTTTAGTACCAGGTGCCATCGGGGTACCAATCGGTTTAGAATTTTTCATTTTGAACTTCCGAAGAATATCCATAATGTATTTAGATTGATTGATAAAAATCCCCGTTGAAAATTGTTTGACTTGTAATCCGAGAAAGAAATTCATCTCTCCCATCATATTCATCTGAAAACGTGACACCATAAGGTTTGAAAATTTCTTACAGTATTTTGGATTTGTAGAGCCAAAGATAATATCATTCACATATATTTGAATTAGAATGATATCGCTTTGTCCTTTTTCAGGAATAAAGTGGTATCTATTGTACCTTTTGTAAAACCTGACTTGACCAAAAACTTAGATAATACCCCATACCAGGCGTGAGGAGCTTGTTTCAGTCCATAAAGAGCTTTGTCTAGAACGTACACATGATTTGGTTTCTCTTGGTTGACAAAACCTTCTGGCTGCGAGACGTAGACTTCTTCTTTGAGAATGCCATACAGAAATGTTGTCTTCACGTCCATTTAAAAGACCATGAAGTTCTTGTGGGTTGTGTAGGCTAGAAACATTCGAATTGCCTCTAAACATGCCATAGGATCATATGCCTCATCATAATCTATTCCTTCCTCTTGCCTATATCCCTTGGCAACAAGTCGTGCTTTATTTCTGATAACAGTACCATCTTCATCTTTCTTGACTTTGAAAACCCATTTCGTACCAATGATGGTTTTACCTTGAGGTTTAGGTACGAGTCTCCAGACTTCAAGTGCTTCGAATTGATTCAGCTCTTCTTGCATTGTAGTCACCCAGTCTGAATCAACAAGGACCTCAGATACGCAAGTAGGATCGATCTTGCTCAGAAATGATTCATGCATACACATATTCATTGAAGCAGACCTAGTTTACACCGGTTTTTATGGATCACCAATGACTTGGCTTATCGGGTGCTCTTTGGTCCATTTGCGTTCATGAGGGAGTGGATTATATGTAGATAGATCAATATAAAAAGGAATGGGGGGTTCAGTTGAAGTAGTAGGTGAAGAAGTCTCAGTAGGTACAGCTTGGAGAGGTTGTAGATCAGTCCGAATAGAACACCCTACAGATTCAGCAACTTCTGAAGCTTCGTTATTGATCACAGCTTCAACTGTCGGAGTTGCCATTTGAACTTGAAATTCTTGTTGAATCGTGGCGTCTGATTCAGTAGAAATATCTGAAATGGTTGGATGAGTAGTCGTTGAGTCTTCCATCCTGTCAACCACAACAGATTTCTTCACATTAGATCCAAGAAATTCATCATAAAACAGTTCAAATAATAAATCTAAATCAGATAAATTATTAGTAGACGTTTATGCCCCATCTGATTTGTTCACTTGAGACTCAGATTCTGGACTGATTTGCCCAGAAGCTAGTACTCCTGTTATCACGGGTTCTGAACAGACGTGTTCAGAAGCCATTTCTTCATCAAATGTGACGTTGACGCTTTCAACAACATTCTTTGACTTCTTCAGATATACACGGAATGCAGTAGATGTAGAGGAATAACCAATGAAGATGCCTTCGTCAGCCTTGACACTGAACTTGTTCAGACTCTCTCTATCGTTTAGAACATAACACTTACACCCAAATATATGGAAATATTTGATTGTCGGTGTTCGGTTGTTGATTAACGCATAAGGAGTTTTCTTAAATCTGCGGTGTATCATGGATCGATTCTGAATGTAGCACGCAGTCGATACAGCTTCAGCCCACAGAAATAGAGGTAAGTCAGATTGACTTAGCATAGTACGAGCCGCCTTGACTAGCGTTTGATTTCTTCTTTCGACAACTCCATTCTATTGAGGCGTACGTGCAGCAGAGTATAGATGTGAAATCCCGACTGATTCGAGATATTCTTTGATTGTCTTGTTCTTGAACTTTGTGCCGTTGTCAATTCTGAGAAGCATGACTGGTTTCTGCAGATTCACCTGGGTCGTTTTCAGGAATGTAATGAGAACATCAGGCGTCTCATCTTTTGAACGTAGAAATTTGACCCAAGTGTATCGTGAGTAATCGTCTACGATAACTAGTATGTACTTCTTTCCGCCTAAGCTTTGCGTTTGCATCGGACCGCATAAGTCCATATGTAACAACTCTAACGGAGAGTTTGTACTCGGTTCAGGCTTTGGTTTATGTGGAGCTCTCTTCATCTTTCCTTTCTCATACGCTGCACATAAGTGTTCTTTTTCGTACTTGAGCTCTGGAAGTCCTTTCACTAACTTCCCACTGACCAGTTTGTTGATGTACCGAAAGTTGAGGTGAGAGAGTCGTCGATGCCATAACCAGCTTTGTTGCATCGAGGCTTTCGAGAGTAGACAAACCTGTTTTTCAGACATACTGGTTTTTCCCAAGGGTTTCACAACAAAAGATGAATGGTTAGGAAGTTTCGCATTAAAATCAAATTGATCAAAACAATCATCCAAACCACAGTCAGAGTTTAGAAAATCAAACCCTCCATCAGCGAGACCAAAACTATCTTTAGATTTTGAAGCCTTAGAAAGAACAGCATTTTTAAATACAGTTGAAAAAACCTTTTGTTCAATATCAATCAAAAATCTTTCATCTGCTAAAGATGTCTCAAGTTCATAAATTTTACTTTCCAAAATGAGAGGAGGGACGTAAATTTTACCTTTAATAGGCTTCGCCTCCATTTCTTTTACAGAATAACTCTGAAAGAAGTCATTTGAAAGAGATTTCTTTTGATATTTTGGATCATCATTATAACTATTATTCAGCTTCGCATAATAAAATGGAAGGTGAAATTTAGATGATTTCTTTCTCTTTTCAGTTTCCTTGGCTTCATTCTCTTTAGACAGTCCAGTAATGAAAACTTTAAGATTAGGGAATTGGTGAGAAAGTTTCATAAATGTAATATCATAAAGTGTTGGCACTTCAGATATACCCTTTTTAAGGTAGTGTGGATTCTCATATCCGAGTCCCCATTTCTCTATTTCCTCTTTCGGTTTGTTTAGATGAATGGTTTGTTCAGTTTGACCCAATTTGTATAACTTCTCTTCCAATGCTTTTAATTTTGCAAGTAAAGATATGTTTTCTTTGGAAGTTAAAGGATGCAATTTCGTAAGCTCTTTGAAATCAAACTCACTTTTTCGCAATTTAGTCTTTGTTTCAGTAACCTCTTTAAGAATTATGGTCTGTTCTTTTGCTCTGGTGTCATTGTTTTTGTGTAAAGTCTCAATCAATATTTTCTTCTCAGCTAGGTCATTGCTAAGTTTCTGTATTGACTGGTTTTGTTCAATAATGACACCCTTTTCTCGCTTAAGTTTCGACTCTAATTCTTGGAGTTTAACATCATGTCATGCATTTGATTTAAGAAATCTGATTTATCTAAATCACATACCTCTTCGTTGTCATCTTCATCGGAATCTGCTTCAGCATCTATTTCCATCTTGCCCATGAAGCATAGATTCGCTTTCTCATCCTTCTCTTCATTCTCATCTTCTTCGTCAGATTGATCAATCCAGAACTCGTCTTCTGCCATCAATGCCTTTTCGGCTTCCTGTTGCTTGGCTAGAAGCATTTTATTCTTGTAGTAGTCGGAGTTCCGGACTTTAGGTCTTCGGCAGTCTTTTGCAAAATGTCCAGGTCTACCACAGTTGTAGCACGTTGGAGGTTCTGGGTGTTTGATCTCTTCTGCTTTATACCTTCTCTCTCCTGGCTTCCTCTCCTCTATTCTCTTTCCTTCAAATCTCTTTCCTTCAACCCTCTCCTTGTGAACATAGTTACTCGGACCAGATGTATACCTTTGACTGTTTGAGCTCGGCTTTGTGTAAAACTTCTTTTAAAAAGCCTTAGTCAACATAAGCATAGCCTGCTTTAGTTGTTCACAATCGTCAGAGTCAGAGTTCGCTTCAACATCATCTGATTCAGACACAACCATCTTCATCTTCTTCTGTTTCACAACAAGAGCAACTGAGTCAGCAACTGTCTTCTCACCCTGTCTCTTTTCATCCATGATTTCATCCACCTCTTCTTCATTTTGTTTGAGGGTTTCATACACCTCATGAAGTGGAATCTCATTTAGATCCTTGATTTTTTCATTTGTCTGGCAAACCTCTTCCATTCAGGCTGTAGAATGCTGAGGAATTTGACATTCAACTCTATTTGCGATTTAGTGACCTTGTTCTTGCTTAATTCATTCAGCAAGGTCACAAACCTGCCGTATGTTTCTTCTAGAGATTCTCCAACTCTGCCTTTGAATTCTTCATAATTGTTGAGGTAGTTGGATATCTTGAGTTGGTTCCCAACCTTTGAACCTAGCATCATTTTCTCTAGCTGATCCCACATCTGTTTGCCAGAGGCTTTATAGTTGTCTATCTTCACATATATTTCATTTGGAATGCCTTGAAGAATATAAGACTTTGCTAATCTATCACCTTTTGCTCTGTTTAGGTTTTCACCATCTAAATCTTCATACTTAAGTTGATATGGTTGCTCATCAGTTCCCTCTGGAGGAGTCCTCCAAACAGGTGTCATAACTCCTTCTTCTAAGGATTTCTGATAAAAACACCATAATCATGTCTTTCAATGAAGTCCATGAACCGATCTTTCCACTGCTCATACTCTCCCCTGAAGAGTACTGGTGGCTTTGAGTCAGTTCCGATAGCTAGTGCTTCTCTTGAAGTCATCCTGTTCGAATAATGTGCAAAGAGAACTTGTACTGATCATTAGTCCAGAAAAAATCAGATAAATATTGAATAATTTGACCAAGTCTGGAACTGGCGCAAAAAGCTGAATTTACGCTACTTGAAGGTGGCACAAAAGTAAACTTTGCGTGAGAGGCGGGTCGCGAGAACTAAAGTTTGCGCGAGAAATGGTTGGCGCAAAACAGATTTACGTTTGAAGTGGGTCACGCGAAAGGAACTTTGTGCTAGTAGAAGGTCGCGCAAAATGAGATTTGCGCTAGTCTAACGTCGCGCAAACTGAAGTTTGCGTGAGACGTGTATGGCGCAAAAGTGGTGTTCGACCGGGCCCTTGACCGGTACGATGTTCGACCGAATGAGTGTAGCGACCGGAGTATTGCTTCGATCGGATAAGAGTTTCGACCTGGTTGAATAGTATCGACCTGGTTGAATAGTATCGACCTGGGTTCAAATTTTCGACCGGAGAAGTGTTGACCGATATGGAGTTTTTCGACCGGGGTTTAGGTTTCGACCGGACCTGAACCGGTGTGGTGCGACCGGATCTGTGTAACAACCGGGGTGGAACACGAACCGGTGTATTGTATTGACCGGATTGAACAGTGTCTCGACCGATAAGATGTTTCGACCGGTATTTTGTACTACCGGTGTCTCGACCGGTATGGAACTGTGAGTGTGACCGGAGTGTTCCTTCGATCGGTATTGAGACCGGTGTTTTCGACCGGTGTGCGTGTAACCGGTGTCGACCGGTGTGTGCTTCTTCTTCGATAAATCGGTCTGTTTATCACCAAATAAACCTATCTAGAAATCGTTTTACAGCACCAATCTTAGACAATGTGATCGACTAACCAAGTAGAGCAACACACAACCTTTTGATTTCAAAAACAACCACAGATTGAAGATTTGATCGATGTCTCAGTATTCTTGAAGAATGAAGAACATAGAGAGTTTAAAAGTTTGATTTTGATCTGGTTTAAGCTCTGATACCAATTGAGAGTCCGTGTGATGGAACACGATCGTTACCAGATAATCAAACAACACAAAGATATAGATTACCAACCTGTTTCGATTACAAACAATGTATTACAAGGTTGATGTTCTTGAATAAGCTCTCTCTCTTTTCTCTCTGATCTTGGTCGATGTGTAATGTGTATTTGTGTTGTGTGTGTTAGATTGTATGATCTGATATCATCAGATCTCACCTAACTTAGATCTCAACACATAATATCTAAACAAGATATTATCAAACAAACATAATATCTAAAACTAATATCTAAACTAAATATCTATTAATTATATATTTAGGACTAATATAAAATACTATTAATTAACACAATAATTAACTTTTGACATTTATTACAAACTTAACATTAGACTAATATCGAGAGCGACTTTTCAGCTTTAGCTTCAGATTCCAAACTTCAGATTGGATGATCTTGAATCCAATAAATCTGAGATCTAACAATAACTATTTCCGTCCCTAGTCTTTAAAAATTGCTTTTATCATCCTTGTGGTTCCCATTTCATTTCGATTTTCGTCCCTTAGACTAACTTTGTTAAATAAATTTATTAAATTGAGGGCAACTTTGTTATTTTATATTTTATTTTACTTTCTCTTTAAATTCAAGCATATATAGGATAACTAAAAAAAAAACTCTACACAATTGACCCATTCCCCATGTCACCCCCACCCCACCCATCTTCTTTATCCTTCTCTCCTTCCATGGGCCTGCACATTTTCACCTCCAAGATCTATCTGCAAAATCTTCTTCTCCCTTTTTTTTCCTTGTAATCTTTTCTCAAAATCCCCTTTTTCTCATTTCCCAAATCATTCTCTCTCTCTCTCTCTCTCTCTCTCTCTCTCTCTCTCTCTCTCTCTCTATATATATATATATATATATATATATATAAATCCCTCCCCTCCGAGATCGAGATTAAGCCTTACTCTTCTTCGGTTTGTTGTTTATAACAATTTTAAATTTTACTATTATTTTTGTTAATTAATTTTGTAGAGGAATAGATGTTTCACATATTTTCTCAAAGTGAACAGGTTTAATCATCTCTTAGTTGAATCAAAATCATAAACTTGTTCATTGTTCATCATCAAAAGTCAAAACCCATCTAAAGTTGAATCAAACCCAAAAATGAAAACCTTAGACCATCTTCTTCAATTTTCTTCAATTTTTAAACCAAAACCATTTCCAACAATCTAGGGGCAAAAATCTGGTGGTGAGTGTGGCTCTGAAACAGAGAGCAACAGACACGGAGATGTTGCTCTTGGTGTAGTCGCCGAAGATGGAAACATAGGGGCAAAAATCTTGATTGAATGTATCCCTTTGATATCAGTCACCTTCTTCATTTTCTTCTCGATCCCCATCTTGGTGGTAGCAGACATCAACCATTGCCGTTGAGAATCAAGCAATCTTATCCTTGCGTATGTAAATTGTTTCTGGTTTTCAGTGTTGCTCTTTGAACGAAAGATAATATGAGATCTTGAAAAATATTAAAGAGATGAAAAATGGTTGGAAAAGAATGGGGAATGGGCAGGTTATGCCGGGGAGAGAGAGAGTGTGTATGTGTTGGTCATGAGTTGAAGGGAAGAAGATGGAAGGGGGTAATCAGGTGGATTGGTTTTAGTTTTAGGTTTTATTTTTTATAAATGTTTTATTATTTAATAAAAGAATAAGAAAATGGTAAATAATTATTAAAAGACCAAATTACCCTTAATTTAATGATTTTTTTTAGAAAGTTAGCATTAGGGACGAAAAACGAAATGAATTGAAAATTACAGGGACAAAAAAAGCAATTTTTAAAGACCAGAGACGAAAATACCAATAAAGAACAAACCACAGGGACGAAAATCGTAGTTTACTCTAAAATATTTATCAATAACACTTCCATTGATATCTTAATTAACTGCTTTGTTGGCATTCTAGCACAACCGAACACAAATCGTTGTCATTCTAACACAACCGTACACAGATTGTTGGCATTCTAGCACAACACAACCCTCTTATAGCAGGCATTCTAGCACAACCGATCACATACTCTTGTACATATCCATTTATCACAAAATCTCACATATCAATAATATGTCACATTATAAATTAACCATTTCGTATATGCATTTTGAAAATGGTTAAAAGAAAACTCACCTTGATTAGCAATACGATGATATGATCTTAACCGACACACACACACGATCACAGCCGAATAACGAACTTCACAATCAAACCACCGGATATGGATTAAGCACATACGATTAAACCTAAGATAAAACTCTTAGAAAGGCCTAAAGATCCTAAACGACACCCCGAACAACCCTGAAACGAACCAACGAACAAAGTCGAAAAGTCACCCTCTAGTGACTTGTGCGGTTTCCCACGCGACTTTACGTTGCGGGAAAACCCGTGCAACCGTTTGGATGGGTGCCCTACGATCAGCAACTCTCCCCTACACCACACCCTTAAACCCAAAATGAAACCAACGATTTTTATAAAAGATTTGCATACAAAACTTGATCCAACACTTACTTAGACCACTAAAATGATTTTTTATCCAAGAAGAAACCATTGAACACAAGATTCATTGGCTTGATTGAACTAAAGTCAAAGATGTTAAAACTCCATATTCAAGCTCTCAAATATCAAAATACCTAAAACTTGCACTAACCTGATTTCGATTCAAAAATTATAATCTAAACCAAACCCTTTACAACTACAAACCAAAAAAAACCATACCCAACACATCCTTTGATGAACTCTTTAAAAGCTTGAAAACTCTAACACTAACATATACTATCAAACTCACTTAAAAAGAGAACAAGGATTGGAAAACATACCTTCAATTACTTAGGATTTCACTGGACTTAAGAGTCTTTACTCATCAAGCTCTATATCCCCCCTCCCTTCTTTCCTTTATGGCACATAAGGAAGATCCATATCAACTCAGAAAATTGCTTCTAAAAACAAGATGATTCATCAGCTAAGGATGGTGACTAACATATATATATATATATATATATATATATATATATATATACATATATATATATATATATATATATATATATAAGGGTGGGTTCAAACGAGAACATAGTGTATTTAAAAGAATAAAGGGACGATTCTCAACCAATCATTTTTTAAATTAATTCCGAAAATAATAGTTTCTAAAATTAAGAGTAAAAGGGCAATAAAGTCATATTATGTTATGGATAATTTAGGATAGTATTAACTTCCAAAAAACATGGATTATAATATTTAATTCAAATCAAAAATGTATTTATTTTTTTCCTTTATTAAATCAAATCCTGTTAATTCATTTTGTTCTAAACACTTAACACCAAAATCATATATGATTTTATACTAAACTAGAAGCGTACTCGCGCAATGCAGTGAGATACATCACGATTTTAATGTTTCATTTTATTTTTATTTTTTGTCGATTTACAGTACGATTTTGGATGGTTTTGAGAAAGTGATAATGTTTTTTTTATAAATTTGTTTAATTTAGGCTTAATAATATAATATTTTTTATATAAAAAAATAAGTATTTTGTTAGAATTCAATGATTATCTTATATATTTTAATGACATCTAGAAAAAATAACCAATTACATGTTTAATAATATAATTAAAAAAATTTATACTAATATAATATATTAATTAATAGTGATACATGAAAATGTCTGCATAAAAGGAAGACTCTGCACATACCAAATTAGTGGGTGTTAGAAGCTTGCATTAGTAATATGTATCTTGTGCTTTGATACTTATAAATTAAGAGATTTTTAAAATCTTGCATAAAATGATGGTACCTTATAATAATTTGTATTTAAGAGTTTTTATCCGTGCTTTATAATATAGTATAGATAACTTGGCTATAATACTTGACACTTGTTCTAAATATTTAACACCAAATTCATACTTAATACCAAATCATATATGATTTTGTACTAAATAACTTGGCTATAATACTTAACACCAAAATCATATGTGATTTTGTTCTAAATAACTTAGACAAAATGTTTCTATTAGGTTTGCAACTTTAAATCATATGTGCTCATTCAAATAATATCATAAATAATCAAAACTAAAAAACAAATGACCATGATTAATTTCCTGAAATTTCCTGAAAATTTCATCCATATAAAACTCGTAAATTTTATTAATTCATAACACAAACAATATATATATATGCTACCCATTGCCATTGGTGCAAGTCGTTATCCCCATTCGGAATTCAAAGGTACGGATTCAAAATTCCTCTCTCTTCTTTCTTTTTACTGTACCAGTTGTAGAGACTTCCAATTAGCCTTTACTGAGACTTCCAATTAGCCTTTACTGAGATTGAGACGGAAATCATGGTGCTGCCGGTGATAATGTTTCTTCTGTTGACGATGGCGGTGGAGGTGGCTGCCGGAGGTCGCATTCACAAGAATATTTCACCGGAGAAGAAGGATTCATCAAAATACGTGATTGTTTTAGGTTTAAATCGAGAGAGAGATATATATAAAGAGAGACAACTAATAATTAGGAAATCAATTATATTTAGTAGTTGAAGATTATCCTAAAATAATCAGGAGTAAAAAAAGACCAAAATACCCTTTTATAAATTTCTTTATTTAAAAAATTAATTATTTGTTTAATAATTATGATTGGTCCAGAATTGTCCCTTTATTCCTTTGTCCAGAATTGTCCCTTTATTCCTTTAAATCGTTACCATTCTCGTATGAACCTATCTATCTATCTATATATATATATAGACGGAGATTCAGGGGAAAACCTCAAAAAAACGGAAAACTGAAGAACACTCTGGTAGCCTTTCATCTGGATGGTATACATTGTGCATACAGGTAAATTATGTTGTTTTTTGGTTTTTATGCACAAGTGCATTATGCACTTGTACATATGCACAATTACCTGTATGCACAAGTGTATACCGTCCAGATAAAGGACTACCAGAGTGTTTCTCAGTTTTTCGTTTTTTTGAGGTTTTCCCGTGAACCGGACCCTATATATATATATATATATATATATATATATATATATATATATATATGTATATATCAACTTTTGACTAAAGACCATAAAACCCTTAAAATATAATAAACAAAACACTTCCCTAAACTTCTAATTAATAATATAAAGACTTTACCAAGTTATTACAAGTATTGATAAATTTAAGAACTTTCTTTCTAAGACGATGAAGATAACACTCAAGGGTATATATGAACATATGGTACTGGTGAGTTTAAGAAAACAAAAAAACCTTCCATTGTCGATGCAGAATACCTTAAACCCATTTAGGAAACTTCAAGATATAGAGTGGTTTTTTTATTGCCTAATTCCTACAAATCCAACATCAAGGAAACAAGGATGCATTGCTAGTATTGTGATTCATAAAATCCCATCCTTCCATATTTCACTACTAGAAAATTGATTATCACCGACCAACAATTTTCGACGGACCTTATCCGTCGGTAATTACCGACGGAACACCGATGGGAAAAAAATATTTGCGACGGATATATAGACCATCCGTCGGTGATCCGTCGGTGATCCGTCGGTGATCCGTCGGATATAAAATTATTTTTTTTATTTTTTTTAATATTTAAATCCGTCGGTAAATTTAATAATTTAATAAATAATAATTTTTTTCTGATGTCCAATTTCCGACGGATTAGCAACGGCATTTAGAATTCCGTCGGTAATCCATCGGTAATAACGTGTGTATGTATGTATGTATGTATGTATGTATGTATGTATGTATGTATGTATGTATGTATGTATGTATGTATGTATGTGATCATGTATGTATGTACATCATGTATGTATGTATATATGTATGTATGTACATCATGTATGTATGTACGTATGTGATCATGTATGTAATATGTATGTATGTACATGTACTTATGTGATCATGTATGTATGTATGTACATCATGTATAGTATGTATGTATGTACGTCTATAGGTGTATTATATACATATCTATTACTTGTATGTATATGTATATGTCGTATGCATATAAATGTTTGAATTAATGTCATGTACATGTTTTCGTTAACGGGAAAAGATAACGGTCGTTAACTGTTTCCGTTAAGTCTAGTTAGTTCAGGGGTATATATATATGTATGTATGTATGTATGAATGAATGTATGTGTATAGATGTATGTATGTGTGTATAAAACGTTTGGTCCTCATCTAACTGGAATTAACGGGAAAAGATAACGACCGTTAACTGTTTCTGTTTCCATTAAGTCTACTTACTTTAGGTGTATATGTATGTATGTATGTATATATATATATATATATGTATGTATGTATGTATGTGTGTTTGTATAACACATTTGGTCTTGATCCAACTGGAACTAACGGGAAAAGATAACGGTCGATAATTGTTTCCGTTAAGTCCAGTTACTTCAGGGATATTTTAGTCAATTTAAATATAATTTGATAAATTAATTAATAATTTTAAATATAATTTGATAAATTAATTAATAATTTATTTAATAAATTTAATATTAAATAATATATGAGAATTTATTTAATAATTTATTAATTTAAAAGTAATTTATTTAATAAAAAATAAAATCCGTCGGTAAATACCGACGAAAATTCCGTCGGAAATCCGTCGGTAACTTTACGAATTTTCTAAAAAAATAACGGGCACAAATAGCCCTAGTTTTCAATATTCTCAGTCTCTCGATCTTTCCATCTCTCCCACTCGATACTCCCTCCATCTCTCCCTCTCAATCTCTCGATCTCAGCGACGACCACCGTGTCCCTTTCGACGCAGCCGACTCCCTCCTCTCCCTCTCGATCTCTCCACAACCCTCTCCCTCTCGACGACCACCTCTCTCCACAATCCCTCTCTCCCTCTCTCCACAGTCCCTCTCCCTCGCGACGACCACCTCTCCCTCTCTCCACAGTCCCTTTCCCTCTCGATCTCTCTCCACAGTCCCCCTCGATCTCTCTCCACAGTCCCTCTCGATCTTCTCTCCACAGTCCCTCTTCAGGTATTGATTTGAGCCCTTAAATGCATATTGATTTGAGCCATGAAATATGTGTGTGTATAAATCTATGTGTGTATAAATCTCTGTGTGTGTATGTTTGTTAATAATCTTTGTGTGTGTGTGTTTGTTAATCTGATTAATCTATGTATGTGTTAATCCGATTAATAATCTGTGTGTGTATACATCTGTGTGTGTATGTTTGTTAATAATCGATTTGATTAATCTGTTTGTATGTGTGTCACTACAAAATAAAATGGGTTTTATATGATGGCCACTTGGGTTTTATATGATGGTCACTTGGATAGCAGTTGTAACTAGGTTTTGTCGGTAGTTGCATATTCAAGGTCAATTTTGTCTATTGAGTAACTTATCATTTATTTAAAGTACTGACACTTGTTTTAGTTTAGGTATAACTGTTATGAGGTATGAGCTATGTTATGAGGTATGAGCTATGAGGTATGAGGTAGGCAAGTTGATATGGCTTGGCGACAATCATTTGGCCATGAACAATTGAAATTTAAATGTGCATATTGTATATTCAAATTGATATGAGTTTTTTTAGCTTATTAAAACGTCATTTTTGGTTTGATAAACTTGTGATAATATTTTTGTATGACTTATGATTTGCTTTTTGTGAAAAAGTTTTGGTATAATTTGGTTTGATAAACTTGTGATATTAATTAGTTAGGTTGTCAATTATTGGACAAACATTAGGTTGAAAAATGGAAACATTTGGTATGATTTAGGATTTGATTATATTTTATTTACTTATTTTAGTTGGGTTGTCAATTGTTGGGCAAACATTATGTTGATATACAGAAATATTCATTTTATAGTCGTTATGCCGCCGAAATTTTAAAAAACATGTAGTGTTCAATGGACTTCTAACTTCGTTGACACCATTAAACGTAGGGTTTTAAACTTTCCAAAACATCTTTCTTTGATTGTAACATACGGTTTTGACTTTCCAATAGTCAAACCATTACACTTAGAGTTTTAGAGTCATCCAAAACTCCTCTACACCTATGGCTTGACTTTCAAGAAGGCAAACCATTACATGTAGTGTTCAATAGACTTCTAACTTCGTTGACACCTACGGTTTGACTAAAATATATTAAAAATACATTTCATTATTATTATAAACTAGGCATATATTTTTGTATGACTTATGATTTGCTTTTTGTGAAAAAGTTTTGGTATGATTTGGTTTGATAAACTTGTGATATTAATTAGTTAGGTTGTCAATTATTGGACAAACATTAGGTTGAAAAATGGAAACATTTGGAATGATTTAGGATTTGATTATATTTTATTTATTTATTTTAGTTGGGTTGCCAATTGTTGGGCAAACATTAGGTTGATATACAGAAATATTCATTTTATAGTCGTTATGCCGCCGAAATTTTAAAAAACATGTAGTGTTCAATGGACTTCTAACTTCGTTGACACCATTAAACGTAGGGTTTTAAACTTTCCAAAACACCTTTCTTTGATTGTAACATACGGTTTTGACTTTCCAATAGTCAAACCATTACACTTAGAGTTTTAGAGTCATCCAAAACTCCTCTACACATATGGTTTGACTTTCAAAAAGTCAAACCATTACATGTAGTGTTCAATAGACTTCTAACTTCGTTGACACCTACGGTTTGACTAAAATATATTAAAAATACATTTCATTATTATTATAAACTAGGCATATACCTGCGCACGATGTGGCGCGAAAAATCGTGAAATCGAAGGAATAATTGACAAAGGTATGTATCCGCTCGCGAAATATCTCGAAATCAAAATGACAACAACGTTTCATTTTCAGTTTGTAATTCTTCGTCTTTATCGATACTTTAGTCTATGATTCACATATAAGGAAACCAAACGACTCAAGCATTGTGTTTTCATAGACTAAAGTATCGATAAGAACAAAGAATACAAACTTGAAATGAAAACGTTGTTGTCATTTTGATTTCGAGATGTTTCGCGAGCGGATACATACCTTTGTCAATTGTTCCTTCGATTGCACGATTTTTCACGCCACATCGTGCACGGGTATATGCCTATAAATAATAATAAGTTAATTATTATTACTTCACTTGGTATTTATATATTCCTTCCACCCAACTCGCGGCTTTAAATCCTTGCAACAAATGAAAACTAAGATTAAATAATAATTGTAGCCGTTTGTCCAAGCTTCCTCACCTCAACATTCTATGTACAGTTTTATATAATTACTTTTTCTGTTAAACAAGGATTTTCTGTCAATCTACTCAAGTTAATCGATACAACTATGATAAACGATAAAATCAAGGTTTGCATAAATAGAAATTGAATGACATGAAAATGTTAAACAAGTCTCAACATGTATAATCTGAGTCAAATGATTATCATGCTCATTGCTCAAATGTAAAAGAATAACTCGGAAAATTAAAGATTAAACATAGCTACAAAAACTAGAAATACCAAACGGATTGAAGAAAATTCAACAAAAGCTTCCCAAGTCGCCTCTCTATCTTGTCTTCGAATTTTGATATGGTCCCAATCGATCTCTCCTTCATAATTGGTACCCGACTTCAATTTATACCCCCTCCATTAAGATTGCCCAAAAACCGATTGTGGTCTCTTGAGACTTGGGCCGCAACTATACTCGCCGAGAAAGTTACCCGGATGGTTTAACTCGGATGGTTTAACAGTAGCTGACGCGAGTTACAAGGCGGGTTTACTCGCCGAAGAAGTCCCATCGTACATATATTCGGAACCGGGGTGTGTGTTCTTGTCTCTGGCGGCTACCAAAAGGAAAACCTTGATTTTGCCTTGAAACCCCGTCTCAACTCTTCTATAAAAGCATTTGCATTTTGTTGCCTCATTTAAACAACATTTGAATTTGTATGCTCTATCTAGACATCACATGGAAACAATGCTCGACCTCATTTTCTCTTGGAAAATATGCTCAATTCCATTTTATAAATATGCCTCGTTTGAGCCTTCGTATGAAGCATATGTAATGTTTGTTTCAAACTCATCCTCTATATAACTATTATGAGCAATCAAAAACCAAGATTAAGGGGGATCTTGTAGCTATGAAATCATTATAATATGCAATGGATTTAATATAAAATTAGGTTGAAATGTATTCTTATCGAATAGCCCACGATTTAATGCTTAAATCATTGTTCGTCCACGGCAATGACTTAGGCTAGCAAGAAATGGTTAAAAGAATCCATTGAGCATTTCAACAAACATATAATTTCTTGAACTCAAGATAGGGTTGCACGTGGGTTGGGTTGGTCGTGTTGAAAACATTTGAACAACCCAACCCGAAGTTTACGATTTCAAAAATCTCAACCCCACCCAACCAAAACAAAACTATAATCCAACCGAACCCTAACCGTACAATCAAATTAAATTGTAAAACTGAAAAACGAATATTTTGTTAGATTTATACCCTTGATGATGAATGCAGTTAGGGATGTTGAGTTTACCAACAATCGAAAAACTTTGGTACATCATTTTACACAATACTCGATGAATGTAAAACTTTGGTACATCATTTTACAATCTAGCTAAGTGATTGTGTTTAAATAAAGTAATATCAAAATGAAAACATACAAAAAAGTCTAACAAACTCAAAAAAGAAAGTTGAAGTTTCATCCAAATAAGAAAGTAAAATTATAGTTGAAATTATGATATTATTTTGAATAGAACTACCTACGGGTTGATCTAATGTATTAAATAAGAACTTAACAATCATATTAAGTTCATGGTATAGAAAGACATCGAGTTTATGTGGTTGGGTTGGGTTCAAATGGCTCTAACATAATTCCAACATAATATTTGAAGATTTTACAACTCAATTAAGATGGAGTTGCTTCTTGTTGGGTTGGGTGGTTTAGTCGGGTTTTTGTGCACCCCTAACTCAAGATTTGCATCATAACCTCGAATACCAAGTATATACATATAAATTTGACTCAAGCATATCTCAAGAACTCAAGCATATCTCAAGAACTCTCACGAAGGGGATAAACATATTAAACACTTGATTCACTCTTGAGGTTCAAGGTATACCACTTAAGGACGTCAATTCGCTAATCATAGACTCAGTATAGGCTTGCATGAGATCTCATTTTCCACTACTTAGATTAGATGTATGCTTGAGAATCAAAAGGACTTCTGATGTGTGCAACATGCCATCTGGCTTCGAATAAGGTAAAGATGTATAAGAGAAAGTGGCTAATGATCATTAAACCAAAATGGAGAGCCCCTTAAGCAACTCTAACATTTCATACCATAATTAGGAATCACTGAATTTGGACTCTTTGATGCACAAACCCATTAGATGACACGGATAAAGATTGGACAATACCATTTCAACCATGTCATCTCTTTGTTTTTTTTCTTTATTTACATGCCCAAATCAACGTAATTTTAAGGAGAGCTCGCTCAAGTTTTAGAAGTGCACAATTAGAGAAGATGTAATCACACAAGACTGAAAATGAGACTGATGTTGTCGATAGGCTCAAAGTCTTGGTCTAAAATATGTTCAAGAAGTTATCAAGAGTCAAAAATGACCGTTATACATATAATATACTCTATGTGTTATCAATAAGCTCAATTATTCACACACCTCAAAACTCGTTATCATCTAAAATCAAGTTCTCTAAAAAAGCAGGCCATTCACATTGAAAGACAAATAACAATCCACAAATATGGGCAAAACATTATACCCTAAATGAATCAAGTTGACTCTTTTGTTGTCTGCTTTCAAATTTCAATGGTTGCTTTCTTTTCAAATGTTTATTTATCAAACCATATGTAGCTCGATCTCTGTTTCATCAAACCACAATTACAAAATCATAAACCATGATTTCAAGATTTATTAATGTGTTTCTTCTCACCTAAACAAACAATGTCAAAACTTTTCTCTGTAAGTTGAATTGGAACAAAAATCATGAAAAACAAGGGAATACAAAATACCTAAATCGAATTACTTGGTTAATGTTCTGAAAATCTCTGATTAGAGCTTATAACGGCATGAAGAAATCGTAAAATCGAAAAACGAATCTTTTGCGAGATTTATACCCTTGATGATAAATGTAGTTAGGAATTTTGAGTTTACCAACGAACAAGAAATCGAGTAATTTACCGGCCTTTCTTCGTTGAAGTGAGGAGTGGTGAAGATGCATGGTGAAGATATTGAGAAGTACCATGAGATGCAGATCTGATTCAAACAGTGTCGGATAATCAGAAGGGGGTGAGAAGGGTGAGCGTCCAATAATCTCAGCCAATCTGAAAAAGTATAGTAACCTAATTACTAAAAACATTTCCGTTTTATATAATTTGAATAGATTGATTTTTCGAAGTTTTTTTTAAATTAATCAAAAAACTTGAATTTTTGACGATTTTTTTAAATTAATCAAAAATTATTTTTTCAAAGTATTTCCAATGGATTTTTAACATTAATTAAAATATTATTTTGTAATACGTTCGTCAAAAATCCATTGGAAATTTGTAGGCATGTACTTACATATATAGACATATAATGTATCTAGATATGTATATAATTTTCATATTGGCGGTTACGTAGATCTATTCGTTACAAACATATATGCATATATAGTATACATACATATATAATTTGTAGGTAATTTCTAACAGATTTTCGTTAAATTAAATCGTAGAAACAAAAAAGAAAGTTGGATTTATTATGTGTGTTGGACTTTAGTGGCTATTAAGGAATTGTAGTTAATGGGTTTGATGGGTCGTATTGGACTCAGTGAATGTTACTGAACCTCATTGAGTCTTCATGTGTTTCAGTGGCTTTTAATTAACTATATTGGGCGTTCATGGGTTTCAGCGGCTCTTAACGAACTTGTTTGGGCCTTGATGAGCTTTAGCGGCTCTTGATGGGTAATTATTGGCCTTAATGACTCGTATCTGACTCAGGGACTGCTATTGAACCCCACTAGGCATTCATGGGCTTAATTTGGTTACTCTTAATGAGTTGTATTGGGCCTTGGTGGACAATTCTTAATAATTGTATTGCGTCTTGGTAGGTATTGTTAGAGTAAGTGGCTGTTAATGATCTATATTGGGCCTTCATGGGTATAAGTGGCTCTTAATGAAATGTATTGGGCCTTCATGGATATAAGTGGCTCTTAATGAAATGTATTGGGCCTTCATGGGTATAAGTGGCTCTTAATGAAATGTATTGGGCTTTGATGAGTTATAGGGGCTCTTAATGAGTTATTGGGCCTTAATGGATCGTATTGGACTGAGTGGCTGTTAATGAACTATATTGGGCTGAGTGGCTGTTAATGAACTATATTGGGTCTTCATGGGATTAATGGCACTTAATGAAATGTATTGGGCCTTCATGGGATAAAGTGGTACTTACTGAAATGTATTGGGCTTCATTTACTCTTAATGAACTGTAATTGGCACCGGTGGATCGTATCTGACTCAGTGATTGTTAATGAACCTTCTAGCATTAATGGGCTTTTTTAACTCTTAATGGGCCTTGGTGGGCTATTCTTAATAAACTATATTGGACCTTGATGCATCGTATTAGATTTGGTGGCTGTTAATAAATTATATTGTCCTTCACAAGTTCCAGTGGCGTTTAATCAATTGTAATGGGCTTTGATGGGTTACAATAACTCTTAGTGAATTATTTGTCTTTGATCCATCGCAAATCTTTGCAAATTTGTTACCCATCAATGAATGTGATACAAATTCATCTGCAATTTTCCAATTTAGATCATAATAATGCAGTTATACTGTTGTGTTCTATTATTTTCTGACAGATGCCCGACAAAGTTTTAAAATTAATTAAAATTTTAACATTTAATCAAATAATTCATTCCGTTGGAACTCAGTGAGAAAGTAATATTTATTTCCTAACGGATTACCTAAGGATTTCAAGAATTAATTACATATTTGTTTTTTTTAAATCATATAATTCATTCCGTCGGAAAATTCTTAGATTTTCCGACAAATTTCTGACAGACTGTAACACCCGTAATTTTCGGTAAGTAAAGGTCACCTGGTCATTTTTGGATCTTATAAAAGGTGGGACTTTTGTTGGGAAATCATTATTTAAAATCCCTTAGAGTATCAGGGGTCTCGGTGTTGAAAAAGGTGAGTTTCGAGGCTCCGGAAAGGTCCCGCTACAATGCCCGGCGACTATGACAGTCATAGTCGCACTGTCACAGTCGCAGAGAAGGAACAGAAGGGGGAGGCATTTTGGCGACAATGACCAGCGACATTGCCATGGGCAATGTCGCACGGAAGGGAGTGCATGCTGTCAAAATCGGGTTTTTGGCTTATTTCTTCATTTCTCACTTCTCACTTCCTCCCCAACTCTCCCAAAACCCTCCCAAGACCCATCTTCCCCATCCATAGTGTTTTGGGGTTCTAAATCCTTAAATCCCCAAGTTATGAGGTATCAATACTCTACCAAGTGCGATGTTGGAAGCTAGCTATCAAGGATCTTCATCTTCAACCTCAAGCTCTAACTTAGGGTTTTCTAGGTTTTCATCAAAACCTAAGTGGTAAGTGTACCCCTTCCATTTCTAATCCCTAATATAAGATATAAATGTTCTCTTGATGATTTTCTAGTGTTTAATTCCTTCAACTTCGGTTTGTAAGATTTGGAAGATTTGGGTCAAAAAATTAGGGTTTTGACCAAAATGGAGATTTTAATGTACTGTGTTTAGGGATCGATTCTAAATGGTTGAATGTGATTATTTATGGGTGGAATTTGTGCATCTAGGTTTATGGAGGTTTTGACCTTGAAGATTCAAGTGTTCTTCAAAGGAGCTCAAGTTGGGGTAAAATTTAGATTTAGCCTAAATCTAGCAAGGTGAGTTCAAGTTGATTTGTGAAAATGGTGTACATGCCAAAATATTTATTTTAAAGTGTTGGTGTTTTACATTAAATTGTTAACTGCTGATAAGTTTTGGTTATTTGGAAATATTTAACTTTATAAGCTCATATAACCCATATCTTTGGGATTTTTGGGTATTTAGATAAATAAATCATTTTGATATGTTTCTTTGATGATATAATATATGAATGGAGGTTATTTTATATAATTATCCATTTGGTGCATACAATTTTATAAACCGTTGGAAAATGCATATCATTGTGTTAGGAGTCATTTTGGGAAAAATAAAGGGATGAGTCCTTTTGGAAAATACTTTGTTTCGACCAATGTGGAGTTTTGGGGTTAATCACACTTTTGGTCTTTGTGTTTGCATAACTGTGGGTTAAAAGTGTTTTATTGTCTACACTGACATTTATTGTACAATAAAGGAATTCTGTTGAGCTTTGGCTCGGTTTGACTAAAATGAGTCTTGAGGACATTTGTCCGGTTTAATAGCCCATTGTGGAATTTTGGGTTAGATGGTGTTTATTACGTGTCATTTGAGAGTCACTCGTTTTGGGTGTTTTGGTCATTCAAGTTGAGTATTGTAATGTTAGATTGTGTTGCATTGGATCCATAGGCATGTAAGTCAGTCGTGTTTAATGGTGAGGACTCTTGGGATTCTCACCTTGGGAAATAATGTCGTGTTGGCATTGGTGTCGTCCCGGTTGTTTAGCGAAGAGAACCTTTATGGGTTGTACTTTGGGACCATGGGTCTTGTGTTTGGATGTCTAATTCTTGTGCACGAGGTTAGACAACGAGAGTTATCAAGTAAGGAGCTGAGGCTCCTATCTTGAATGTTAGGGAGTAGGCACTAGGGGTCGAGTGGGTACCCTGAGGATGAAACTCCGCTAGAGACCGAACATGCAATAAGATCGCGTATCCTTGAGGTGTAGCTCGACAGAGCAGGCAATAAGGGATACGGTGTTTGGGACTTGAAATAAAGTCCGACTGGAGGTGTAGCTCGACAAAGCAGGCAATACAGTCACGATCTGAGGTGTAGTTCGACAACATGGTTATGTAGCTTAACTTTGTGTTCCGCCACGTACAATGGAATTGGGTCTCCCCCGTCACCGAAAGGTGTTAATTGGGTATTTAATTGTATCATTTTATCATCCATGTTTTCGGTGACGTTTTGCTTGTGGGGAATTGTTTACTCAATATTTATGGGTTGTGTATTATGCCCTGCCCACGTTTGGAGTATTTCGAGAAGTAAAGTTTTATTTCGTATTATTATAAATTGGGAGTTTTGCTTATGATTCACGTTTTGGGTGAGTTTGGGATTAAAGTGGTTTTACGAAAGAAGGTTCATGTGGGTTCCTTGTTTTAAAGGTGTACTTTTGGAAAATGGTGTCGCTAGAATATTTAAAGTAAATCTTTCTGAAGGTCTGTGATTTAAACTACTTTCTTTCCCTTTAGCAAATGTATTTATTTCATGTTGTAAACTCTTGAACTCACTAGGCGTTAGTCTAACCTTTTATTTCTCGGCATGTGCATGAGGTTCCGGATGGGGAAAGAGGTTCTACCGTTTTGGTGAAGTGTTGAGTGCTAGGAGTATGTGCAAGGGTGAGTGGTTTGATGAAGTCTTCCGCTTTAGTCGTTGAGAAGAGTAACTGTTTCTTTTGGGTTTTAGTAACACCGGACCTTGATTAGTCTTTATTCGAGACTTGACCTTTTATTCGTTGAAGTTAAATCTAGTATTCTTATTGAGGTGACTCAAGTGTTGATTTGTAGAATAGATTTTACCCTTTTTGTTGTATAATTGAAAGTTTTAAATTAGTTGCTCTTTCCAATTTCGAGGGTGTTACACGGACAGATTTCCTACGGATTTTTAGAATTAATTAAAAATTTGTTTTTTAAAATCTAATTCATTTCGTACGAAAATTCTAAGATTTTCTGACTGGGTTCTAAAATTAATTATTAAAAAATTATTATTTTTAAATATAATGATGGATTATATATGTCGGAAATCCGTAGGAATTATGTCCCTGATTTTCGACAGTTGGAAATTTGCGAAAGTTCAGTTTCAAGGAGGGGATCCCCATATTTTTAGCACCGCTAAAATAACCGGAAATTGATACAGAATAAATACATGAATAATAAAAATCACCATAAAAGGACAGTGGACAACAACCTACTAAATAAATGGTAAATGTCTATATCGATATACATTGCTCCTCTCAAGCATTAGTAGCCCTGCTACCTTGAGATTTTGATATACATGTCATTTTAAGAAGAAGAAAAAAAATTGTTTTAAAGACTAGTGAGATAAAACAGTTTATAAAAGAAAAGATGTAAATCAAACAGTTAAGATTATAAACTTGAATAAATCCACAATTCACATATTTCATTAAAGGGGCCATAGTCCATAACTCATCTTGCGATGACAGATACACGATTTCCATGGATAGTGGTGGAACACAAAAATTGGCTACATTTCCATGTTATAGAGTTCCATTATGGATCAACGACCATTGAGTTCAACCAATCGTGATCTATAGCTCAAGGCCCCGATGATCTTATTTATACTCATTCGCTAGAAATTACACCATATGGTCAATGGTCGGTATCCGGCTCCAAGAGTTCGTACCATAATGCCCCTGATGACCCGATACCTATTTCTAGTTACAACAAGGAAACAATCCTATTTCATCTCAAACCGACTCCTATGCCGGCATACTGTAAGTTATTATATGCCCACGACACTGTCACACTAAGATATTGTTGAGGAGTATGTAAACTTATAGGGTCGCACACAAAAAATACGTTTGTTTCTATCTTTAGAAACCCGGATTAAATCAAGTTGATTAAGAAAATAATTATTCTTGAAGGTAGTTATGAAAATATGTGTTAAACTATAATTATGATAATTGATAATTACAGGGTGAAAAGGTAATTATGTTAATTACATAGTGTTATCTGTAATTATATATATAACTATATTTAAAGTTTAAAAGATAATTATATATATATATATATATATATTTGAATTTGAATATTACAAATAATTACTAAACCTTATTTGATTTATATATCTATAATTCTTCTACTATAAATAGGGTTTTAGGCTAAACCATTTTTCAGTGAATTGGAATTAGAATTAGCCTTTCAGATAAATACAGAAAAGAAACATTTTATTTTCTGTAAAACACATATAGATCTAGGGTTCTTGGGCTAGCACCCGGTGGAGACGGAAAACATGTTCGTGTGTAGACTACCGATAGAGAAAACCTACTTTGGTTTCTTAGTGCTCCATTCTTGTCTAGGTTGATCTACAAAAGATACACATTCTAAACTTCCTATGGTGTGGTTTATTTTAATTAAATGCATCACTGGATCCGATAGGGTTTTAAATTTATTTAGAAAAGTTTTCTATAATATTTGTAACCAAATATTTTAATTTTCCACTGCGTTTATCGGTTACAAATTGTTTTAAAATCCAACAGTGGTATCAGAGCCACTTTGTTGTCGTTTAATTGAAAAAGGGAAACAAGATATTATACGACAAATTTAGTTGAATCCTAAAATTTCTAAATTGGATTAAAATTTTAATTGGGCCTCATGTTGAAAGCCTATTTGATCCCAAAGCCTATTTTTTTTTAAATCCTAATTAAATTTAAAAGAAAAAAATTTCTCTCCAAATGGTTTAGTCGACCAGGCCAGGAAAAGCGTTTGGGTTGTGAATACCCTAAATTGTGTCCATCTCTCTTTCTCTCTAAAAGGCGGCAGCCACAAGTGGCTTTATCACCGCCGACCTTGTTGTCGGCCATCATGGTTGTTGTTTGATTAGTGATTTAGTGTCTGAATCAGCCTTGTCGTTGTCGCTGCCGTTTTTGTTTTCGATTGTTTCCGATGAGGTTTTTGAAGCCAACCTCACCATCTCCGAAGACTTTGGACCACAGCCAAGACCGGTGGGGATGGTCTTGTCACCGGGTTTTCACCGGTTCTCCACGTCGACCATCACCGATCGATCCTCTCTGCTGGTTTGCTTCATTTTGTTTTGGCAAAGCTCTTTCGAACTAGTGGTAGACTATTACTGGACTGTGGTTCAGTCAGTCATTCAAGTTGCCACCTTTTGCGGCTGCTTGGTTGCTTTTGTCGTCGTTTATAGCACGACCGGTGCCACTGCCTTAAGGAGCCGACATTGAGCCGATGTTTTTCTCTCTAGCGGTTGGTGTTGGATCTGCCGACCAAACATCTAATCTGTTGTGGGTGCCATCGCATGCTCTAAAGCCTTGTGGTTTTGGGCCGCCTCTTGTGCTTAGCGCCACCGTTCGTTGCTAATCTACGAGTTATGTGACTGATGTTGTTTTCCCTCAGCTGGGTTGTCACTGATGTGACGTATAGTCATGAACCGCGGTTAAGCTTTTCTCCTTGTGTAAACTCGGTTGGATGATGTTATGATAATCTCCACCGCCGTTGGCCATGATAGAAAACGGCAGGTCGTGTTTTTCCATGTTCCGGTTGTTGTCTATTTTGGAGTCGTTCCATTTTGGGCCGATGCCCTATTTTGGGAGTTAGGCACACGCTAGTAGGCTCAAGTATTATTGGTCAAGGGTTAGTAACCCATGTTTTTAAATTATGGGCTCGGTTTTAGATTTATTTTGCCATATAATAATTTGTTTCAATTATTTTAGCCTTTTAATTATGTCAATTAAAATTCGGCCAAATTTGTATTTATTTTATGTTTAGAATAAATAAAACAATATATGGTTTGCCCCAAAGACCCGTAGTTGTAGTTGATTTATTTTATTTTCGAAAATTAAAATGTACTAATTGCATGGGATGTAATTTTAATTTTCTAGATGAAAATAGAGTAGGATATGTTATCTTTCTATTTTGTAATCATCTGAACACGGCAGGGGCGGAACACAAGCCTTTCAACCGCAGGCCGGTCTTCATACGGTTTTTATCGATGTGTCATATTTTACCGACGTTTAATATCGTCCTATGTGTTTTTGCTTGATTTCAAGGATTTTTAAGGTTTTTTTCACCAATTTCTAGAGATTTTTTTGGTTTTTTTATTAAACTACATGTGAAACAAATTTGAACAAATTCAATCAAACAAGTAAACTTCATTACCAAAAAATCTATTTCTAATTGCTAATAGAGATCACAGACAAGAATCAAGAATCAACTTTTGAAAATCCCAAATCCACCTAATTCAGAAAAAGACAAGAATCAAGAATCAAGTCTTAGATTAGAGCCTGCCGATACCACCTAATCCATATAATCCCAAACCCTTTTGAAAATCAAAAGTCAAGAATCAACTTTTGAAATCCCGAATCCACCTGATCCAGAAAAGACAAGAATCAAGAATCAACTCTTAGATTAGAGCCTGTCGATACCACCTAATCCATATAATCCCAAACCCTTTTGAAAATCAAAAATGAAGAATCAACTTTTAGGGAAACTAATTTATGAAATTGGGAAACTAATTATAATGAAATCCAAGAATTACAATTTACAGATCAAGAAATTTCAACACCCAATTGGAAAATTTTGAAGTTTAATGTGATCTTGGAGTTAAATCAAAATTAAATTGAGTGTTACTGGAGTCTAAGGCCCTTACCGAGTACCGACCGGAACCGAGAGACACGACGAGTGACAACGGAGGCAGGCAGAAAATCGGCAATCGCAACAGCAGGTACGTAGGCGGCAAACGATTTTTGAGGTTGAGGCGTAATCGAAGAAAAGAACGATGATGTACCAGCCGACGAGGACTTCTCACTCTTTCAATTTTTTTTGGGCTTCTGAGCTTCTCTTAATTTGTGGACTAGAGTAATTGAGTACTGCCTTGCTGGACTGACTTATCACTTGGGGGCCCAAATAAATAAATAAAAATTATACACTACAAAACCATAGGCTGCTTCTTGCAGAATTTTAAAGCCAGGGTCAAGCCCTGGTAGCCACCAAAGAGCTCCGCACTGATAGACGACATTCCAAGAGATCGAGACGGAGTCCCTGGAGTTCACCAAGACGGCGAGTCCAGTCGGAGCTTGAAGATGTCCTTAGAATTGACCATGGTTGTTGTGTTGGCTCACAACACCACCTTAGAGGCAAATCCATATATTATTGTTGTGATTGTTTATTTTGTGTTTGCTTTTATTTATTGCTTTATTATTGTTATGATAATTGCAAATGTTTTAAAAATAAAATCAAACGCAAAACAAATTTTAAATCGGTAAATAAAATATGATATTTTAGAATTGATATGTTTATCAAAATCAAACCGATTTAATAAAGATAAACTTTTAAAACAAGTTTTTTTTTGGAGATAAAATCAAACGTTTTAGAAAAATGAGAATGGTTTCTAAAATTAAACCTTTTTTACAAAAATGTAAACTTAATGCCACCCATTTAAGATACTCATAGAGCATACAGGATTCCGGTGTGGTCAGTGTTCAGCCAATCATGCCGGTTGAATGTAGTGTAAGACAAGGAGCCAAAATAACGAGATTTTAGTGGACAGTTGTTTGGCCATTCACTTAAATAGTCGTATTTTGGATGATTGATCCCAGTAAACCCTAAGTCTAGTATTTAGATGGGATCACGATACCTTAGTATGGTTTGTTTGCTTGAGAATATCATAGACAGTTACGTGGCCATTTATGAGTATTTTCAAGGCGTTGCAAGGGGATTAAACGTGCCAATTTCAATATATGATATATTGAATAGGATCCACGACATCTAAGAGTTATGTTGAACATAATTGGATGATTCCTACCTAAATAACATAATTCCATAGACAGTTGCTTGGCCATTTATGGAAGTAGGTGAAAGATGGATCTTAGCTCAAATCAAATGATTTTTGAAAGGTTAATCCATTTATTTAAGATATTAAAGTTACTAAAACTAAATCATGTTTTTGTAGATGTCTACCTCAAATTCAAACTCAAACAACTTATCCCAATTCACATTACGGTCAATCCTAGATACGGAAAAGTTGGTTGGACGGAACGAACTTCATCGAATGGTTTCGCTTCCTTAGGGCAGTCCTTAGGCATGAAAAGAAGTTATATGTTCTTGAAACCCCCCCTCCAAATGCTCCTACTAGAAATGCTCCGATTGAAGTCAAAACTGCTTATGATAAGTACCAGGATGACTCTCTAAGTGTTGGTTGCCTAATGTTAGCCACCATGACTCCCGAATTATTACGGGATCATGAAAACATGACTTCTTGGGATATGATATCTTCACTGAAGTCTATGTTTCGGTTACAAATAAAGTGGGAGAGATTTGATACAGTTAAAGCATTGAGTGTCTGTATAATGGCCGAACGTTCGTCAGTCAATACCTACATTTTGAAAATGAAAGGGTGCTTTGACCAACTAACCCATTTTGGTTTCCCACTGGGTCAAGAGTTAGAAATCGTTATGGTTCTCGACTCTCTGCCCAAAACATATAAGCAGTTCGTTAAGGACTATAATATGACAGGTTTGAATAAAACTCTTACAGAGCTTCACAACATACTTAAAACTACTGAGAGAGTTATGAAATCCAAGTTAGGTTCAACCAAACCAAAACAGACTTTGATGATCAAACCTGATAGTGGGATTCTCAAGAAAAAGGGGGAAATAACCAAGGGTAAAATACATGTTGGAAGCTCCGACATAGATAAGGGCAAAGGAGAAATTTTTGAGGTTGCAGTATGGTATAATTGTTCTCACCATGGGCACCAAACGAAAACTTGTCAAGAAGCAGAAGGCTTATTGTTTGCAGCCCGATTGGCAGAAATCAAGAAGCATAAGGCTAACAGAGTCGGACCTTTAGGTATGTTTACCATTTGATTTATTCACTTCTGACTAAGTGTTACATATTGAGTATGATACTTATATTAATACTACCTTTTCAAGAAACAAGAAGTGAATAGAAGATGAAACCATACCAAATGGAGCTAAGTTAGCCGTTATTGCTCAAAAGGACATATGATATGGACTTTCCAGATGGTCTTACATTAACACTTAGCAAGTGTCTTCATGTACCTAGTGTTACTAGGAATTTAGTTTCATTTTCTCAATTACAACGAACCGAATTTATGTTTTCAAAAATAAATTTTTATTTTATCTCAATAAATATTTTATGAAATTGATAGATGTAATTATAAATCAATATAACGAATTAAGCGGGGCTTAAATCAGATCTTTCTGTGACATTTAAACAATAAACACATAACCAAACTCCAGGCGGTCGGAGAGTTGGAATCATATGATGATTCATATGATACATGTGTGTCTTATTAGTCAAGATGACAAAAGAGCCTTATAAAAGGAAAAAGCCTTAGGGGCTACAAGAACTATTAGGAGTTAACCATATTGGTGTATGTGGGCCTTACTGTTCAGTCACAAGATATAGTCATCACTACTTCATTACATTTTACTGATGACTTCAGTAGACATAGGTATGTTTACCTAAAACAAAACTAAAAGATTTGAGTTTTTCAAAGAGTTTTAGAAAGAAGTAGTAAGTATACTTGGCAAAAGATAAAGACTCTTCGGTCAGATCGAGGTCATAAATATCTAAGCCAATAGATCATACTAGAGATTTTTGGGATTGTATCCCAGTTGACTACTCCCAGAACACAACATTACAACGGTGTATCCAAGAAGAGTATGGTTCACTCTATGATGAGTCTCACCACTCTGCCAAAAGGTTTCTCGTGTTATGCCTTAGAAACAGTTGCCCAAATACTAGATTATGTAACAATCAAAAAGGACCAATAAAACCTACTCTCACAATATGAATCAGGAAGATCCCAAAGTCATCATATTTGAAAATATTATTAGCATATCTCTGTGTAACACCCTAAAAATAAAGTGAATTTAAAATTTAAAATTTCGGCAATATGACGTCTGTAATATGAAGGTCCATAACACCCTGTAAACATAAATAACTAAAACCCAATGGAGTGGGGTAGTTTGCAATAAATATATAGTAACGGATGATGAGACATAATACACAACAACCTACTAATCTAGGAATCCAAACTTTAGACTAGATTAATATGGGTGTCGCTATATCTCCAAAACGATCTTCTCAAAGTTCCCAAAAACTCGACCATCCAGGTGCACCTGAACGCACGATTGACACATCAAGGCATCCTAGTAACACCGCTAGTGGACCTGTAAGCCAACAAATATCATCACAACGTGTTAGACCAAAAGTCTAGCGAGATCTCAAAAGTTAAACAGTTCAAGAATATAATGCTTGTGTCATAACTAAATGTTACCGATATTCGCAATGGTTGACAAATATCAACACCCAACTTTGTAACGATGTTCCACAACTGAACATGAACACACAAGAGATAACTCTTGAAATACGGGGGAGACCCGTTTCCATCGCGACGAGAACACGGGAGTGTAGTCACCCATGATGTTATTGGAGTACACCTCATGTCCCGGTTCTAGTTCCCATGCCATCAAGACATCACAACCTCAAACCTTTTTTATGCCTTTATTGCCTACTTCGTCGAGTTACACCTCAATGACTTACGGGACATTATTTCCTATCCAATCTAGACGAGTTACACCTCAAGGACAATTAAGTCCCCCATTGCCTATTCGCTAGCGACCCAACATGGCCAATATTTTTAGACACGTAAATCACCTGATCTAAATCCTCGTGCACAAGGAGATAGATGCCCGCAATTATCAATAAGATCATGTAAAGGTTTTTGAACCACATTCAGTAATATCATGCCAACTACTCCATTTTCACATGCATAATAGTTATAGGAGATTAAGATAAATGTCAAGTGCATAACACATTCTCTTTTTAAAGAGAAGAGTTCTTCCCACATTATACTTGCATTATAAGGTCCACATAACCCAAATTATTTCTCTATAAAAAGGAATTAAACCATAACCCTTAATATGTCCATGGCTAAAAATTATATTAATATTTAGATCACAAATCTAAACCACATGGTGAGTTACATTCAACATATGTAAAGTTCATAAGACAAGGTATTCCCAAAAGGGACCCTATTTGAGACAAATCCATAAAACCCTAATTTATGTCAAATCCACAATATTCACAATCATATATATATATATATATATATATATATATATATATATATATATATATATATATATATATATTTAATACACAAGTTGACATTTAATGAGGTAGTATGACAAGAAGCTCACCAAGTAGGGTTTGTAAAGAGAAAACCCTAGGATGAAAGAACTTGAGGGAAGCTTGAACTTCTTGAACTTTTAATACCACTAGAGCTCCTATACTTGCACTTAATGACCTCTAAAATTGAAATAAATGGTAGGGTTGGTTTGGATCATTAATGAAGAGTGAAAAGGGAAGAAAAGTGAAGAAATCGCCTCCTAGAGTGAGAGATAGTCGACCTCTTGGTTGATGAATGTGGAATGAATGAGTTTGAGGGACTCTACAATCGTTTTAAGTTGTCGAGTAGGTCAAACCCACGGGCGACAATGACCCTGCGACTATTCCACGACATTGTCGTCGGGCATAGTCGCCTTCTCCCCCTGGGTCTCGGTACTTCAACAACGATTATGACAACCGCGACTATGCCACGACATTGTCGTCGGGCATAGTCGCCCACTCCTCCTAGGCTACGGTACCGGGGTGGCGACAGTGACAAGTAGCGAATGTGCCACGAAATTTCACTGGGCATAGTCGCATGCCTTCCCCGACTACTCTTGATCTCTCTTCGATCCTCGACGTCTAAGCATTACTTCTCATAAATCGAGCGTGTGGGATTTCAATTACATAGGTTTCTCGCGAGCTAACTTATGCACATCTAAAAGTGTCACACATACACACAAGGCACCTTATACATATATTCATACTTGTATGGACACACGCACCGACAACATGACCATGACATGCACAATTAAAGTGGGACGTTTATAACCAATTATAGGGTTCCTTCTAACAAAATACTAATAATATCGTCAAGGTTTCTAACAAGAAAAGTCATTAGAGGGTTATGATAACTTACTTGAAAAATCGGGGTGTTACACTCTGAGAAGGTTACTCCCCCTCAAATGGCTGCCTGATTGCCAACGTTGAGCTGATCTCAACACCCGATTCTTGAATCTTGCTGACGACGAATTCATCCTCATCATCATCATTATCATCATCATCATCATCACGACCTTTGATCACTACAGAATCATCATCAAGAACATCGTCTTCTTCATCTTCCTCATCATTATCACCATCATCATCAGAGGTTCAACATCAAGGATAGGAGCTGAGGTGGTAGCTTCAGCTACCAAATATGAAGGCATCATGAGAGTGGCAACATCAGATACTAAGGACGAAGGCATAATGAGAGTATCCTTAACAAAAGAACATGGAGTTGCTTCAGGATTCTTATAAATTTCAGTTGGCTTCGATCCAACAGTGATATCCTTCTCGCCCTCTTTGTCATCATCAACACGAGGGATCCTTCCACTGAGAGACTTCAGTTGATCCTTTATATTAGCGATAGTTTGAGTTTGAAGAATCGCGAACTCAACAGCCAGAACCAGATTCTCCCTATCTGAATCAGTGAAGGAGGGAGGATGGACTTGAGGTTGTTGAAGGGTAAAGAGGATCTCCTTCAACAAGTCGCTTTAAGAAGAGAGCTTTTCCTAAACATCCACAAAGTTCTTATTAAATGATTGATGAAGAGAAGAAATCGCTATGGTGTTCGCTCATCGCTGAGAGGTCTGCCTTGAGATCGTTCACTTCATTTCAAATGTTGAACATTTGATCTGAAGTGGTAGTAGTTGAAGTAGAGATGGAAGCTTGTAGATACACTACCTTGGACTTGAGAATACCAACCTCATCAGTGAGGTTGCCCAAGGTAGGGAGTATTTGTTTCACGTTCCCAACCATACCTGGATCTGCGTGAATGGTGGCTGAGGGAGCAACAACTGATGCATTAGGACCTGTAGTGTGCACAACACCAGAAAGAAGTTGAGCTTGAGATTGCTTAGGGTTAGTAACCAAGAAAGAAGTGGCTAGGATAGATAGAGTACGTGAGGGTCCTTCAGTATTAACCAAGAGATTAACGTTGAGCATTTCGACGTTTCCATCTTGAGGAATGGCTCATGTATGCTGAAGATAACGGAGAGAGTCATCCTCAGGTCTTGAGTCCTTATCACTGGGAAGATAAAGGGTGCACTTTAATTCAAGCGCCCTTACTCTTGCAGTAAGAGTGATGGCTTCAGCACCGGTGGGGACAACCATTGACACATCATCAGCACATGTAGTATGGACCAAAGAAGGAGGTGAAGAATTGATATGAGAAAAGAAGGGGCTTGAGCCAATGCTAAGCCAAGGAGTTGTGGATAAGCTCAAAACAACACAATCGGCGATTAGAGTCGCTGATGTGGATGGTAGGGAAGCGTCTACTGATACGACAGCGACTGTAGAAGTAGTCACTAAGGAGCTAGGTTGGGTTGCAAATGCCATGGGTGTAAGGCCAACTTCATTGAGGGAAGGCTCCACTCAAATTGGAGGTTTTAACCGTTTTGGTTTTCTTAGTTCTCTTTGGATCAATCTAATGTATAATCTTCAAGGTTAAGGTCCCAGGATTCAACATCTTTCGGCTGTCGATGGTGCTTTCGGCGGCTAATATCTATCTACCTCGATACAACCTTCCATATCGTTCAAAACACCATAATGTAAGAACTCATTTGAAGCAATATGTTAACTGCTACTACGTGATGATGATTATCCATATTTCTTATCGTATAAACTTAGTCATTGAGAAACTTGAAAGGGATGATAAAAGTATAATCCCTAAACTCATTCATATTTAATTTATAACAATCAATTAAATTCTTTAAGAGACAACTACAATTGAAAATTGCATGTGTACTCTTAATCAATAAGTCAATACTGTGAATTAACCAAGATTAAAGCTTATTTTGATCGGTCCAAAGGAGTTTATAGTTAAACACCATTTGTTGGTTAACAAAAGATCTCTCTCTACATATATATATATCTATATATATATTGACCTATATATATATATATTTGGGGGAAGGGTGTATGTTTGTGAATCATTAAAAAACGTGAGAAGATAAGAAGAGAAAATTCATATATGAATCATTAAAAATAATCCATTTCCACAATGCATGTGTGAATACATATAAATAATCTGTAACGTTGGTTCACATATGTATATTCAAATAGATTTTTCCTAATTTTTAATATGTATCCACGTATTAACCTTTGTTTAAACTTCCTTTCTTACCTTCTCACGATATTTAGTTTCTCTTATATATTGAATGTGAATTCTAATCCAACCAATATATATTTTGGATAGAAACGTGTACAAAAATGCATGTTGTCAATTTACGGTTTGGTGTTAGTTTTCAAGAAGCAACCTCACACAAAGTGAATTTGGGGTGATAAGAGAATTCAAGCCAAGATTCAAAAGGTGTTCTTGCCATATTTGATCTATCCATGAATAGCTTTACATCAAGTAGCCATAGATTCAAACAAAAACCAGAAAACAAGATTTTGCAAGTCAAAAACCAACAAGTAATTGTTGCATGCTCTACTATCACTTCTTGCCACCACCAGACACATTGAATTTGAAAAATATTATATCCCCGTCTTGTACCACATAAGTTTTTCCCTCCTGTTTGTACTTCCCAGCAGCCTGTCCAAACAAAAGCCACGATACCATCAAAAATCCAGCAAAAATCAGTGGAAGGTTCAAGAATGTAAGAAGCTTGCTTTGGTTCATCTAGGTATTGCCTTCCATGCCCAAAGGCATTACCATCTCAAGATGGCCTTTACACCTAAAAGGGGCCATTTACCGACACAAATTGGGTAAGCGCCAACAGGGTAAGAGTGCGCTAATCATTGACCAAGTAAAAATCCCTCCCTTAGCTTGCCAGGTCAGCATCATGGACCGGTAAGAGGGGCTTGGTAAAGTGCATGACCTTTGACCGGGTAAAAGGCGGTCAACAGCAGATAATCAGCCCCTAAGTGATGCCTTAGCATCACTATGCAACTGACACGAAAAACTTCAACATTTAGCGAGATATAGGAAAAAGGATACCTTCACAGCAGCCTCACTTCCAAGCTCCTTAAGATCATCAAACTTCATTACCTGGAGAGCACCATCATATCCACGTGAGCTAATTCTCATATGTTTTAGGTTGAGTGACATTAGAAAGATGAGAAAAAACAAGTTCATGCATTTGAGATGCTAACAGAAGTCCTTAACGAACAAGAAAAAGCTGTTGCTCTGTTTCAATTAGGAACCAAGTTATTGAACAGTTTACTTCTTGCTTTAATCAAGAAACATGTAATTCCACACAACATCCTCAACAAAACAAATAGTTGATGATATGCAGTCATAGCAAATGTGAAATTAGTGACACGTTAGCTATATTAAACACATATCTGGATCTAATACAGATGAACAGTTCCATCAGGCACATTTTGAACAAGTTCCACTTCTTTACGAGCTTCCATTTCTTTATAGGTCCAACAGTTTGAAGTTTGAACAAAATGCACAAGAAATACCTCAGCACAAATGAAACCTCTTTCAAAATCAGTATGAATTGCTCCCGCGGCTTGAGGAGCCTTGGTCTGCCTTCGAATTTGCCAGCATTTTACCTGCATCAAAACAAGATCACGCTAGCTAAAATCTAGATACCTGTTACAAAAACTGTAATTTGGCAATGACACAAAACCTAGCTAAACAAACAGGTGAAAACTAGCTTAAAAACAGGCCTTAAAATCTCGGGAACTGTTGATAAACTTGCAAGCAGGAGGCCCTGCTAAAGTCATTTGTTCATTTTCAAAAATACGTAGTGGAGCCTATGAATACTGGCATAACCAAGCAAACCATAAGTAAACAAATAGCCTCAGCATTATCAATCCTACTTTAGGGTAGAGAATGAGAAATCATTACCTCATCACTGCCAGCAGTAAAAAAGTATATTAGATTAATAGCGGAGAATCCGGTCTTTATAATCTTTGGAAGAGCACTGCAGCACAATTATCTAGGTCAGACTATCTGTTTCTCATCACTCAAGTACCATATATTTAATACAATATTTCACCATCATAGTCATAGGTAATAGAACTGAAAACTGTAACTTCACATCTGGCCACAAATATGTTTTGAAACATTAAAGAAGGCATCTTTCCTATACCACCTACACCAAATATAGATATTCCTTTGTGAGCCTTGGAAATAATATTGATTAATTCATTATAATATTATGCTTTACCCACTCTGCCTCTACTGACCAGTGATTTTTCCTTCATGGCAATAAGGAACTAGAAGATTCACAAATTTCATTCCAGATTAAAAATAGATAAATTTGTATGTAACTATATAAAGGCAGGTAGAGATCTATGAATAGGATAACTTTTGCTGGGTACATACAGGACATCAATTATTTAATCACCATCCACAATCAAAAATATTTCTTTAAAGATAAGCAACGAGGCAATAAAGAAAAAAGCTTCTCACAAGCTATAAATTGAACAATGATGCTACAACACACAAAAATCATAACTACCGATGGTTAACTGGTGGTGAAGATACGCATATACGACATGTAAGCATCATACCCCTCCCCGACTGACCAAAGCATCCTAACGCTTATGTTGGACAATGACCAAAATATCTCATCCAAAGTTCCTACCCAAATTTGCACCAACACAACCTTGTCCCTGATGCCTCAGTTCTACCATATCTACCCATCCAACTAGGCCGATAAATGCACACTAGAAAATCCAATATCTTCAATATGTGTATTTGTTTATGGTCAAATATAACCTATTAAGTGAATTAGATTTTAGATTTGTATGTGTAGCAACAACGAAATAAAAGTCCAAGCATCCGTGAACTTGATTTAAATTGAATATAGAAGTGCAAGGAATCTGATTTTGGCAATAACACACACTGAATAGTGAATGCAGAAGCCCAATCCCACACACAACCATATGTATGTCCATGCCGACACTTGCTCGGTGTGTTGTGTTGGATATATAGGGCTTCCACAAGCATATAAAACAATGTTTGGGGAAAGTGATGACCAATGAATAACCTTAGTGATGACTAATAACTAATTTACTCAATAATGAAAAGGCCAAGCAAAAACTTATCCAATATTTGTACCATGGTTTTAAAAATCGTTAGGCATATGCCTCGAGATGAGACGGCCCAAAACCGTACCTGAGATGGCGCCTCTTGGACCCTGTACGAGGCTTACGCCTTGGATCAATTAGGCGGTACGATGAGGCGTGAGGCGGTGTCAAGGCGTACGCCTCAGATGATCTGCTTTGGTAATGGGTTTTTTTGGCTTTTTTACAAGCTTTATGGTATTAGTAGTACTTCTCTTTATAGTGTCTTTTTTTATTTCTAAAACCTAAAAGTCAAAACCCAATGGCCCTGATGTGTACTTTTAATATTTTTAAAACCCAAAAGCTAGTACTTCCTCCTCTCATTCAAAAAGTGTGGTTTGACCCTTCTTCTTCCTCCAAGCAACCAATTTTTCCACACCCTCCCGGTCTATCTCATGATTTCACTGTTTCCTCCGTCAAGAACTACTGAACCAATGCCTCTTAGTAATTTAGTAATATATTGTAACATCCCGCCTGCCTCGACAACAATATTGTCCGTTTTGCCCCTGGATTTAACCAACGTGTAGCGCACGGATTTGTTTCTGGCGACCTGGTGAGAAACTTCCCAGGGGGTCACCCATCCTGGGACTACTCCCACCCAAGCACGCTTAACCTCAGAGTTCCCAGAACCTGACGTGCTTGTGGCCCCAAAACGCGTTGTTGTTAGGAAGGCCAAGATATTACTTATAACACCCAGCATCACTCCTGTCCACGGCCGATATAGGATATGCCTAAGGTGTTACAAACACCCCCCCTTGGGACTCATCGTCCTCGATGAGGTTTGCCCCATATCCCGAACGGCACAGGAGTGGCTCTGATACCATCTGTAAAACCCCGCCTGGTATCAGAGCCACTCCTGTGCCGTTCGGGATATGGGGCAAACCTCATCGAGGACGATGAGTCCCAAGGGGGGGGTGTTTGTAACACCTTAGGCATATCCTATATCGGCCGTGGACAGGAGTGATGCTGGGTGTTATAAGTAATATCTTGGTCTTCCTAACAACAACGCGTTTTGGGGCCACAAGCACGTCAGGTTCTGGGAACTCTGAGGTTAAGCGTGCTTGGGTGGGAGTAGTCCCAGGATGGGTGACCCCCTGGGAAGTTTCTCACCAGGTCGCCAGAAACAAATCCGTGCGCTACACGTTGGTTAAATCCAGGGGCAAAACGGACAATATTGTTGTCGAGGCAGGCGGGATTTTACAGATGGTATCAGAGCCACTCCTGTGCCGTTCGGGATATGGGGCAAACCTCATCGAGGACGATGAGTCCCAAGGGGGGGTGTTTGTAACACCTTAGGCATATCCCATATCGGTCGTGGGCAGAAGTGATGTTGGGTGTTATAAGTAATATCTTGGCCTTCCTAACAACAACGCGTTTTGGGGCAACAAGCACGTCAGGTTCTGGGAACTCTGAGGTTAAGCGTGCTTGGGTGGGAGTAGTCCCAGGGGGTCATCGGACAATATTGTTGTCGAGGCAGGCGGGATTTTACATATATATTGTATATAAATGACGGTTTCACTGTTTCCTCTATCAAGAACCACTGAACCAGGGCTTCTTAGTAATTTAGTAATATATATATATATATATATATATATATTGTATACAAGGGGCAAGTTCAAACGAGAAGCTAAACATTTTGTGAGAATGCGAGAAGTGTGATATCATATATGATACACAAGCTTAATCACATATGATTAAACACATGTTATAATGGTAATACATAGACGTTTAATCATATATGATTAAACACACTCATAGGCCGTGTAATCATATATAATAGCACACTTCTCGCCTTCTCGCAAAATGTTTAATTTCTCGCATGATCCTTTCTCTTGTATACAAATGTGTATATATTTGTGTATCATATATACATATTTTGGTGTGTATATATTTCCGCAGGGTACGCCTCGGACTGCCTCGAGGCCTTTTAAAACCTTGATTTGTACAGGATTTAACGACATTGGATGACCACTCAACTGAATGTATTTGAGGAAGATCAGGACACCAGATGTAAAGATGGTGCTTTGGCTATACCTTGAAGCTCTTACAAGTGTCTGCTTAATAATATTTTTGGGTGGTTTTGCCTTTAATACATAATCCATAAATACCATAGAGATTTAGGTTTTGAAGTAATGGCCCATTACCGAGAGAAAACCCCATATAAACAATGTACACGATGTGTCTGTGTGACTAAAATAGCAAAGCAATTTGCACATAATAAAACTCTATTAAACAAAACACAGCAAAATCAACAAGCTAGAGAGATGGAGGATCCATTATCGTGCGCATAACATGATTCTTGATAACAATCAGCATCTATATGTTTGATTCTCTCATGGAAAACTCCGTTGTTGCCCATATGAATGGCAGAGCCACATTAGTTTGCCATTGATGGTGCCTAACTCGCACAAGAGACTTCATATCCATGTCATCTTACAAGTGACTTCACATCCATGTCATCTTACGAGCAACATATAACATGACGTACGACATGACTCGCTAATTCAATTCAAATTATTCAGTGAATAGATGCCACCTTTTCTTACAACCCAACAGGTCATCTGGTAAGCAATTTTCTGTTCCATTGGATTGCTTCTTGAGCAGTTTCTTTTCTTCTTTTTTTGGTTATGCAATAGCAGGGTGTAGGTTGGTGATTAGATGTTTTTTTGTTTAACATTGCCATTGTTTTGTCTTATTTTATAGTATATGTTCTATTGATTGATCATTAATGGGGATGATAAGGCAAAGAGTGATACTAGTAATCTGGTTTGGGAACTAACATTAAGAAAGAACCATTTACTATTCCAATAAAATTTGACCGGAGAAACATACAAAGATATTACCGCCAAAACTTCACCCTTGACTACTCCTAAGTCCTACCTTCCTTTCCCCATTCAAAACTCGCACTTCACCTTCATCATCATTCAAACTCTCTCTTTTATCTTTCTTAATTTTCAGCAGTGATTGATGATGTGAGAGGAGAAGAGAAGCATTTATAGGCATAAATGGCAATTAGGTTTAATCTTGTGGGCCCGATAATGTTATTGATCAGTTTCACTTTTATTTTTTCTCTTAGGCCCACACAATCCAACTAAAATGAGTAACAACAAGAACCCCAGGTATATCATAACCCCCTAAAATGATTCCTTCCCCAGAAGCTAAAAGTGTCAAAATCCCATCTGTCATCTCATTGATAAAGATGTGGGTGACAATCTATAATTTCCCAAGTAACCTCACGTTCTACATGGTTCTTTATAACACCTTAACACGATTTTGGAAATGCCGCCTCCTTGTGTGAAAGATCCACCTGAATGTAATGTGGCAAATACAGCACCTGAACCTCGAGGTGGCACACAATGTCATTTTTGATGTACCGTAGCTTTCTTCCCTGTACCAGCAACTTGCAAAGCAAGTTGCAAGTCGCTTACTGAAGTCGCCTATATCATCAGAATCTTTTTGTTAACTGTGGGTGTCCGATCCAGCTTGTGCGCACCTCGACTAATCCCATTCAACACCCTCTCCCTATCTTTCCCCCTTAGCAATTTACTGCTTTCAGACAACCAAAACAGCCACATGCTTGAAAGCCAGTGACCTAGAACCTCTCCAGCAACAATGTCCACTACCTTATTCCAAGATAAGAAATATCCATCAGGTATGTCTAATAGAAGAATAAACAATTCATCACAGGACAGGCTCTTCAACATTCACACACCCCATTTGGTAGCTTAGAGTCTGTTAAGGACCCTAAACAATAAAATATTCTCTTTCTGAACTAATTGACCTACATAACCAAATATTCAATATTATTATAGTACTCAAAATCTTCCATTTGTGGAAACGAGATTAAACATAAATCAACAAATTTAAATTTTATTATTTTCAATATCCATCGAAGTATCAATTTTATTAATTGAATTGGGATAAAGCAGAACTTGGTTAATTAGCATCAGCTGACAAATGCAACCATCATTTGTATTGTTCTTACATAATTTCATTAATTGATTATGCACAAATGTTGAAGCATGGTCAAAACATGTATAAATACGAAATACATAATATAAATATACTGCAACAAGCCCACATATACCCAACAAAAGACAAGCATAATATTTATTTTTTAAATAACCAACAAAATGCATGATGGAATCTTCCCAGTTCCAAGAAAGTTCATCATGAACTAACCTTTGTACCTTGTTGTCCTCGCAGTATTTTGCTGCTTCATCTTGCTGCATATCAGACAGATTTCTTTCCAAGGCACAGCTAAAAGGAATAATGGGTTCACCCCCATGCTCCTGGACCCTAGAAAGGTTCAAAAGTATGTCAACTTCCAGATGAAGGATAAAGATAAGCCATCAGACTAACATTACAGCAACTGCAAATGTATTGCCTGTTTATCATTGCACAGCCCAATCACCAGCAAACTTGGCAATTTCAACTGATAAATGACTGTCTTATATTTGACACGGCGTTCAATACTCCAATATCTACCCATGCATGAACGATGGAATTATTTCAAAAAACAAAATTTGTTTAATGAGCACCTGCTTGACCACCTACCCCACACCCAGTACCCCAAAACCGAACTGAATCTATTCGTGTAAAAAAAAAAAAAGACAATTAGCTTATTTAACTTTCACAGCCTAAATAGGCTTCCAAAATGTGTTATCTTGGAGATTGATTGAAGGATACAAAATTACCAATGACTCACAAAAATCTCAACTCAGATTTTGCATGCATATATATTTGTATGTGTTCATGTTTCTGGCACCTTGAATTGTTGCATTCAATCTAGTCCGCAGGAAGGATGTAATTCAGTCTCTTAATCCAGTTCTAGAGCATGCTAGGATGTAATTCATATCCTGAATCCTTAGAAAGTTCACCTGTATATTTTTTTCTTGGTACCACCAATTCTCTTGGTTTTCTTTTAGACTACCCCAACTATTCTGGGATAGAAGGCTCTATTATTGATGAGAATCCAAAACTCTAATTTTAATTTGAAAACAGAAACTTTCAGTTTTTCAATTGCTTCCATAATAAAGTGCTAGTTAGTGAATTCGAGTGTTAGTCAAAGCAATCTCATTGCTCATATCCAAAATTTAAGTATATATGCACCAAATAACAAAATATATATTATAGCTAAGTCAGAGCATACCAAGGATGAATTTTCGGAAGAAACTTGTTCTTTTTCCTCTGATAATCTTTCTCATTCATGTTAACCTGCACAATAAAGGAACAACTATTTAGAACCAACAAACACAAACGATTCTCTGAACCTCATTTCATCAATTGAATTTTCTCGGACTAGGAGAAAATCTCTACGATCCTTTATGAGCAATATTATAAATGGAACAACGAAACTACTTTGAGAAGTAATTGTATCAAAATAATATAGTATCAAAATTATGACCGCCATCCCCACAACAACCCACCCACCAATCATCGCCGCAGCCACCAACCAAAACCAAATCAATAGCTACCAAACCCAAAAATACAATGCCGCCATCACCAAACCAAATAGCAATCAAACCCAAAGTGTAGTATCAAAATCACCCATAGTTTTTACATGGACAAAAAATCTTTTGATTATCCCACTAGATGATTAGTGCATGTCGATGTTTTACCCTACACACGAACCCCTTGGTATATGTATTGACATGACAATGTGTAATCACTAAGCAATTCAATTGCTTAAGATTTGAAGTCTGTATAGCATATTAGCATTTGGATGCTATGAAGGTAGAAACGGTTTACCCTACACACGAACCCCTTGGCATATGTATTGACATGACAATGTGTAATCACTAAGCAATTCAATTGCTTAAGATTTTAAGTCTGTATAGCATATTAGCATTTGGATGCTATGAAGGTAGAAACGGATAATTCAAGGGACTTATCGAAGGATACAACGCATAGTCAAGTTTGTATCAGTTTGTCCTATATAATGTTGGTATAGGAACTTGAGTTAGAATGCATTCTAGAATGATAGATTATATATTGTATCTAAGATCCCTTTGTTTCAAATAAGATTATTGGTTTGAAGAAAATCGCTTTGGCGTTGTTTTTATATGTTTCAGTGTATGGGTTTTATTGGTTGTTGAATCAAGGTTCGTAACACCTTCTGTGTGTCTCGGTAAGGAGGCAGAACGTGGGGTATTACAAAGGGCTTGTGTATAGAATGACCTCTTCAACAAGCAATGGTCAAATTAAGGCATCACCTGGATGCTATATATCAAGAATAAACATAAGTATGCCCTTAATCTACCAAATGAAGTAACAAGAGGCACAATTTCGTATGAGCATAATAATAGACATAGCCACGATAAATTATCTTACCAAATAAACAACAGGTTTTGCAGTAAGCAATTGAAAAGTATTCAAGATCTCAATATCAGCGGCTTTCCAATCCCCTAACCGGACATCTTTTCCCTCCTTGAGGAAATTTTTGACCTATAGAAGTTGAAACAAGTTCACTGTCATATAGTAGTACAAAGACATGACCCAGTAATTCAGTAGTAGTCATACAACTATCTCTAATCCATGAATCATTTGGCAAAGAAAATTTGCAATTCTAACACAAGCATCCACCTTTGACAGAAAATCCAAGTGTAATCATAGAGTGAGACACATGGAGTCAGGGCAGGCCTAGCTTGGAGGGAAGGAGAATATATGATGCTAGCATTACAATTTGTTAATTTATGACCTTTTCTCTATGTTTTGACGTATGTATGTCAAAAACCATCCTTGACCTTTTCTTCAACAATTAACACAAACATAACTTAGACAAATCCAAAACAAAATAACAATCTCAACTTAACCATCATGTCTTAATTTATGACCATTTAAACATAAAAAATGCCATATTTGTATAGCATACAATAAGCAATATATCTTGTATATACCAATTTGGTTAGATGCCCGACAGAACTTTTCAGAAACATTCTCAGTTTCCATTCAGTAGATTATTGATTTTGAAAAGAATCCAATGTTCATAGTTAGAATAAGCTCCAATTATTCAGAAAGTCGCAAATGGTGTATTATTATTCAACTGACAAGTTACACTTAACATAGCAAGGAGGTAACAAGATTTTGCGAAAGAAATAATCGATAAAACTTTCAAGATAAACAGAATTCGTAAGCCTGCAAACAAATGCATATCAAATTGAACAGACTCATAGTGAAATTCCATTAACATACAAATATCTGAGTTCAAAGAGATATTAAGAATCAGCACTTCAAACTTGTGAGATACCTCAAACACTACTATCACATATATCATGTATACATATAAACTAAAGTCGTACACATTCAAATGTAACACAAATACAGTATTTGTTTATGTATAATTATCCAAAACTCGAATATGAATTAAATCCAAAGTCGGAAATCTGCATGTCAAACAAGTAATCAATAAAATAATCATCGGTTACAACTCAGCATACAGATGCAAATTAGCTCCAAGGTATACAAGGTTTTACTAATAAAAACTGGTCATTTATGAAGATACCTTCAGGCATAATTCATGCTCCACTTTTAGCTGCTTATCGTTGCTCCTCTTCAGGCTCTTTTCGAGATCCTCTATTCTTCTTTCAATGAACTCCATATCCTTCACACATAGCGACATTGACCAACCTAATTACTCATCAAATAACCATTCAAGAAAAAAATATGTTTTAAAGTTTATAGAAGTTAAGGAACCCCAACATAGTTTAAATTTCCATATCAAAACAGAAATAGAAATGAGTGACTGACCATGATAAAGTATGTTCTATGCTTGTACAACAAATCGTATAATGATTTATAACTGACCTACAATGATGACAGTTATAGATGACATTCTACATAGCACTTTTGCTACTTCACCTCCTCTCAACTGCATAACTTGGGATACCCATCAACAAGTTTTCACTTCACTTCATCTTCATCCTCAAATTTACTGCTGTCATCCCTTGGTAGGCTATGAAACTTACAAACAGGAGATACCTTTAGATTGCACAAGTTCACTCCATGTTCCACTTGATAGACAAATAAGCTTATTAACTTGCGGGAACTAGGATTACACAATAGGTGTACATAAATTCATTCCCTATAAATTACATATAAAACAAGAGGAACTACTGATGAAGACATCAACCTTTTCAATGTCAAGCAATTAAATGCCATTGTAGATCCATTCCTATCATGGTTCTTGCTTAACCACGTTAGTAGTCTCATATACCATCTACTTTAGTTACCACCAAGATATCTAAGCCATATAATAGTATACTCAAGAGGGATCAACTCCTGTATATATTCAAAGTCCTCGCTGATCTGTCCCAGCGGTAGATGTGTGGATGTAATCAATATGTGTGAGGTCCTGGGTTCAAGCATGGGGATTGCTCCTCTTGGGATGCATGCGCTGATTTACCTCCCCCATGATGACCGTGGGACCAGTGCGGTGGGGGCGCCTCAGAAGGTGGCAGCTACCCTATTTTTACTGTATATATTCATGGAAAAAGGAAAAGCAGAGAGGCAAAGATGATTCGCATCATTGATTCACTCACATAAACTGACAAAGAAGATGTCAGTCCAGTTACACGAACACATAATTCACGATGTAACAACATATATAAAATTAACATAAATCTTTTTCTTCAACAAATATAATTGATTCGCGAGAATACGTATCGGTAGAAAATCTGCAATGGTTCAAGGAGAAGTTGAACAAGCATTACAGTTACAAATTACATCAATCTTCTAACAACTAGACATACTCCTATGTTTGGAGTCTTATTAAAGGTTTCATTTCCCCCATTTTGGAGTCTTGTGCAGTAACATGTTTTAACACTACAAGCAGCTAACGTGCCCTGTGGAATCAAAGAATTATAGTAGATCTTGTCGTATCATACATATCAACGAAAGATAAAAAGAAGTAGCCTCAAGAAGAAGATCTTTAACACACCTTCAGCCGTAATTCTGCAGTTATAACTTCTAAGTCTCTTACTGGATCCACAGAGTCATCAACGTGTATAATATCTGGGTCTTCAAATGCACCTATCACATGATAAAATGTACGACTACTGAAGTCTTTACTTAGTACACACACTATAATAGCACAAGCAAATAACGGGTGATCTAAGAAAATGACTTTAAATGAGTTTTTAATTAAATGCATGACCTCCTGGCCTATTCAAGAAAAAATAGGTTTATACTCATGAGAAGGTCATGGATTTAATTAAAATCTCATTTAAGATTATATACCTAAAAATCTCGCAAATAACCAAGGGATAAAAATACCAACAACATGACGAAGTATGTAGTATGTTCAGCTTTGGTTCTCTTTACCACAAAATAAGTCGACCAAGAAACAAGCACGGGCTCTAAGATTTATACACGTCGAATTACACATCTTGGTTTGTGTTTAAAAAGTTAATTTCAATGAAATCCAGATAACTAGCAAAATTTCACAAAAACGTTAAAATGTTCGAAAGAAGACAGCTATCTTACGTAAAACATGGAATATGCCATCAACTGCACGAATGTGAGATAAGAAATTGTTTCCAAGCCCTTGACCTTCATGTGCTCCTTTAACTAGCCCAGCTATATCATGTATCTCTAAGAATGCTGAGACCTGCCCAGCCAAATAAGAGTAATGTGCATATCATCTGATCCCACCACTGTAGATTAGGATAAGCTAGCAATGAACCGCTGTAGAAGTTAAAAGTAGATCATCAAGAATCAACTCTTTCCACATTCATATGAGCAAAGTTGGACAGTAAGAGTGATTATAGGTTTAGATTTTCATATGAACAACACATAGCATGATATTTTAAGCAAAACATATGATATTGGAGCCCAAACCTCGCTCTTGGGCTTGAAATGTTGACAGAGCCATTCAAATCGCTCATCTGGAATATGAACGCGTGCCTCGTTAGGTTCAATGGTACAAAATGGGAAGTTCTCGGCTGGTATAGACAACTTTGTGAGCGTGTTGAAAAGTGTAGATTTTCCCACATTTGGCAATCCAACCTGAAATCAGTAGGAAATTAGATATGCTTCTATTCTTCATCACGAGATAAGTAGGTATCAAAAGACAGTAAGCTACAAGTCTGAAATCCAAAGAAAATGTTAGGAAAGCTTCATATCATATAGCGATTTCATGGGATTTAAGGCAATTTAACTATTTTTAAAAAACTTTTAAGGTCAAAGATGACCATATTATTGGTAACAAACCAGAGGAATGATACTGTTTGGCAAGTATATCTCTGTAACATCTCTGTGCTAATCCCTACCACATTTGAAGGGATTATGTTGTATTTACAACTCTTCGATGTTAATGAGAAAATCAATCTGCTTCTGATTTCCATACGGTAACAGAGCCGCAGCAAATGATTCCAATGCATCTGACTATCCTCAACAGATGCATGTGAACGACACGTTATGCATTGGACTATCCTCGACAGATGCATGTGACGACACGCTAAATGACAACAACTACATGGATTGGTCGCAGAAGATGAAAAACTTCCTCTTTGCAAAAAAACGTCGGTTCCATGGACAGGACCATAAAGATGTTGGAAGAGGAGGGGGGGGGGGGGGGGGGGGAATTTAATGCCATGGAAACGATGAGATGCCATAATTAAAGGATGGCTCACTACGGCTATGAAAAGAAAAGATTAGGAAGAGTTTGAAATACTCTAACACCACCGAACAAATTTGGAGGGACCTTGAAAAGTGATTTGCCAAATAAAGTGCTCCACGTGCGCACGAACTGAAACATGAGATTACTTTGATGCAGCAAGAGAAATATTATGTTTTAGCCTACTACACGAAGATGTCAGGTTTGTGGGACGAGATTCAGTCCGTTTCACCCATACCAAAGTGCATCTGCCGCAATTGTATGTGCGGAGTTGGAAAGAAACTTACCAAGGCAAAGGAAAATGAACAGTTATATGATTTCCTGATGAGGTCAGATGATGGGTTTGGGGCCATCAAGACAGAAATTTTGACCAAGAAGCTGACACCAACTTTGGGTCACATGGTCTCTAGAGACGAGCAACAAAATTGATTTCAGCCCGAATAAGAACTGCCACTGAAGTTGTGTTCCAGAACCATCTCCAAGGCCACAACACTAACAGAGAGCTTGCACATGCTTCGAACCATGAGCGAAATCAAGTTTCCACTAAAGAAGTCAGACGTGGAGGCATGGAGGAACAGAGTGTCATGCACATCGTGGCAAAGTAAGTCCTACAATAAGATGGGTGCTTCAAATGCATCGGATATCCAGATTCTTGACGAACAAAGGCAAAATGTGATAGAAGCAAAGAAGGGGATAGGACTGCTGACAATCGATGCCACCCGAGAGCATGTCAGCATCGAACCCGGCCCCATTCCTGGTTATCGGCTTATCAATATGTAAAACTGATCTGACACCACTCTGATATCAACGGGTCAGCTTCCGCTGCAATAGAACTTGGGTGATTGATACAAGAGCCACCAAGCATATAACTTCTATAAATCTTTGTTGAATAATGAGCAAAGGTATGATGATGGAATGCCAGTAACAATTCCAAATGGTGTTGTCCCTGTGAAGGGTATTGGCAGCTCCACTTTGCCAAATGGTTTGAAAATTGATAATGTTCTGCATATTCCAAATTTTAAATGTATCTTGTTGTCAGTAAAGTTGACGATGAATTTAAACTGTGTGATGACGTTTTTTCTCGGATTTTTGCACAATTGACGACTAACGCTTGAAAACCATGATTGGCATGGGTAGGTGCAGCAATGGTGTATATTGCATGGATCTGACAAAGACGACAAACAATTATGGCGCCTTTTGTGGATATAAAGAATTGGCACAAAAGGTTACGCTATGTCTTCCAAAATTCGTGATTAATATTTTGAGTAACTCGGTTAATGATTCTAATATCAAACCCTGTGATTCTTGCATAAGGGCTAAACAAACTCGATTGTCATTTCCTGATCACTCAATTAAGTCGCATGCAAGATTTGATTTCATAGATTGTGACATATGGGGTGGTTATCGCACCTCTTCTATTTTTGAAGTGTCATATTATTTAACCATTGTGGACAATTTTAGTCGAGCCGTTTGGGTTTACCTAATTAAAGAGAAGTCGGATGCAATTTGAGAGAACGGTCAAGAAAATAAGAAGTGATAATGGTGGTGAGTTCACTTCGAATAAGATGATGGACGCAAAATTATTTTAGAAACGTCTTGCCCTCATACTCCCCAACAAAAATGGAGTCAATGAGATAAAGCACAAACACATTCTTGAGGTGGCTAGAGCATTGAGGTTCCAAGCAAATTTACAAGTTTTTTGGGGGTAAACATGTTCTAACAACCACTTATATAATAAATCGACTTCCTTCTACAGTAATTGGCAACAAAACCCCTTATGAAATTTTGTTTAAGAGGGAACCCATACACGATCACATGCGTGTTTTTGGGTACCTTTTACATGCACGAGATAATAATACATGAGAAGCTAAATTTGAAGCAAAGAAGTACACCTAACAGAAGGAGACTGATGAGGTAGCGGTGACCTTTAACTTGGAAGAACAAAAGGAATCTGGTAACACTTGAAGTTAGCACAATGCTCAAGGAGCTAACACGAGTTAACAGTAGACAGATGTGAGAGTTGGTGAAATGGGACCTATTGTCCAGACATCCGCATTCCAGATAGTATATAAATATTATATGCATTCTGTCTAGTCTCCACTTTTGTGAATATATATGTGCATTCTGTCCATTGTCCAAATTCCAAATAGTATATTATAAATTTATAATACATTATACATGTGGTGTATTTTGTCCTGTTTTGTGATTTATACACTAATACACCAACTTTAACATATAAAGATATATAATACATTAATATATTTAAAGTTGTTTTTTTTGTTGTGGTTGTTTTTCTTAGTGTTCAGGTCGCAACGATGACTAGCACCAGACCAAAAACGGAAGCATGAAAAGATTTGTCATCAAAGTATGATTCAAAAATTGCGGGTACCAGGAGAAGGCGGAAAAAAGGTTACAAGTACATCAAATGCAGCTTTTGTACCAAGGTCATTAAAGGGGGAATGAAGAGGGTGAAAGAGCATCTTGCATGCACACATAAGAATGTTGCTCCATGTCCAAATATACCCTCAGAAGTAAAAAATGAGATCAATTAATATTTGAAAAACTTCCAGAATAACAAGTATGCTTCTCAACACAATTTTGAGGAGACAATAAATAGCGGAGCATACTTTGTTGGTGGTAGTGGAAGTGGCATCCTTGACCTGGTGAAAGTGATAGAGAAATGATGGATCGGTTTGTAGAGAACAAAGGAGATGATGTCGATGTGAATGCCAAATAGACACCAAGCGCGACGGAGCACCATACTCAAGTCTTCATGGATATTAGGTTATCTGATTTTATTGGATGGTGTAGAAATATTCAGTATCATTAAAGATACTCAGTATTCTTAAGGATACTTGATATCCTTGTAAAATAGGAATTGATTAGGGTAATATCTTCTTGTAATTAGCCGTTGTGAATATCTTCCTTATAGGTTAGGAATCCTTTCCTTTTCTTCTATGATTCTTTGTGTATATATAGCCTTTGTACCTCCCTCTTTTGAGACAAGTAAAATAAAAGAATTCCACATATGGTAATTATAGAAGATTGTGTGAAAGATGCAAACAAGTTATTTGATTTGTTGGATGGTGTTATAAAAGAGATCGGAAAAGATATTGAGGTCCAAGTGAATATTGATAATACTAGTGCGTACAACTATCGGGGATTTGTTGATGAACAAAACAAAAGGAAGATGTTGTATTAGACTCCTTGTGCGGCTCATTGTATAGATTCAATGCTTGAAAAAATTGGAGAATTATCACAAAAGAAAAATGTTTTGTTTAAAGTGAAAAAACTAAGTACTTACATCCACAATCATCATCAATGGGTATTATGCTTAACAAGGAAGTTTGCAAACAAATATCTTCTCCGACCCGTTGCCACAAGATTTGCCACTGCTTTTTTTCCTCTAGAAAGCATGTATGAGTTGAAGCAATTGTGACAAATGATGTTTGTTTCAAAGGAATGGGCAAGTTGTGCATGTGCAAAGAGACTTGAAAGGAAGGCTATGAAGATGATTGTGATAGATGAGCGTACATTGTGGCCTAATGGTTTATTCCATTTGATGAGAGGCTTCAAAACTACTTATCGGCAAGCTAAATGTTCTAGCTTTTGGTTTGGTGCATACATAGCATTCATGATTATCATCAAAAGTGTAAACTAAGCCTAATCATAACATTAGAAATTGTTTTACGACGTGTACTCCGTACGTTGAACTTATAATCATCCAACAAATATAGTTGCTTAAAAATGTATGTGTATCACAAGTAGTGATTGAGAGATGTGAAGAGAATAAAGAACATGAGAGTGGTCACAAGTTGGTATAGTTTTGACAACAATAGGAATCGTTATGACAAGGGTATTTGCTTTATGTTATCGTTAGTTTACTTGATGTTGCAAATGTTGGTTCCATCATTTGTAAAAGTTTTAACATAATCACACTTATGTTTTATCGCTTCTTCAAGGCTTTAAGCTTATTTGATATTATGTTCTAAGATCACATTGAAGGAAATGGTGCAACACACCATTCGGGTCTCGATTTTGAGCCTCGAAAATCGAAATGGGGTGTTACAAGTTTGGTATCAGCTAAAGTTTGAGAGATTTGGTTTTCCTCAAAAAACTCAAACTCAATCGATTTGAAAAAAAAATTGAACAACTTGCAATTTAGGAAGAATTGAGTCTCACCGCGTATTGACACCTTTTATTAGTTTTATAGCGTGAAATTGTTGGGTATGGGATATAGTAGGTTAGAACACGTGAATTGGAAAAAAAAACAGAGTTTTAGCAAATACGTGTTTCACGCCCGCGAAGGTGAGTTTTGCTCCCCCGAAGCAAAACAAAAAGTTTTCTAGAGACCTTTCACGTCAGTAAAAAAGGTTCACGCCCATGAAGGGCAAGAGAATGCAATAGTTCCTTCTTTTTGTTCCTAACTCAAAACAATTCTTAGATAGTGTCCTATGAATACTTAAATATGTTTTGGAGTACAAATAGCTTAAGTTGATGTAGGAACCTAATGTGAACTAAGTATGTAGCTTGGGGGGAAATAAGGGAAAGTGCAAGGTGTGGTAAGTAGCATTAGCATACACGTGAGACTTTAGACGAGTGGTGTAACCGTGTAAGGTTGAACACAAATAGTGAATTAAGTAGATTCTCGGACATACACATATGGAGTATCCGGTGAAGTGGTTTAAGGCACCTTAAGAAGTGATTTTTGCAAAAGGTCTAGAAAATGACATGTATGCATATGATAATGAGATGTTGTCAAAAAAATGCAAAAGTAAAGATGGTTGGAAAAAAAATACCATATATATATAACTAATGGTACCCCTTACTATATGATAAACGTGAGTGTTCAGTCCATTACACTTTCAATGTAAAAGATAAGTAATGCTACATGTATTACTTCAGGATAAAAAGGGATGGAAAATATAAGAAGTCCATAACAATAACTAGTGAGAAGTAAGGATGGTATGGTTAAGGTAATTACGTGGCATACTAAAGTGATATATTTGCGTATACTTATGTGGTTATGCCCTTACAAGAGATTGATTCGTAGATAACTAACGTTTTTTAAGGATTTTGGCGAAGCAAGTTAAAATGAGCCTAGGGGTCTTGACCAAGCGAGAATATAGTAAACCGAAACCTAGATACATAAGCTATATTCAAGATAGTTACCTGCTACTACATTGAAGGAATGTCATTAGGAGACGATTAAAGTATTGCTTGAACAAAATATATATAACAAAGAGGAGAAAGGTGCACGTAAGGAACAAATGCAGTAACTACAAAGAAAATTAGTTATGGAACCATTTTGAGAACCAAACCCGTGATTTTTAAAGGTGAAGCTGACCCAATCAAGGCAATGCATTGGACTATAAGAGGATTCACTTAAGATATATGCTAGTGAGTGAGACATAGAAGGTGAGGTAAGTCACTACGTTACTACAAGAAATTCTACAATTTAAGAAAGGATGCCTATATGTTGTGAGTATGTTCTAAATTTGTCGGAATTTCTAGATTTGCCAAATATTTGGTAGATATGGAGACAAGGAATACAGATTGCTTTGTAGTTGGACTTAAAGATGATATGTGAAGGTTGTATTAAAATATCTGCCCAACACTTAAATATAGAACCTAAGGAGTTAGAAGTTACAGATTGAAGTGGAGCTTGTCGATTGTAGTCAACTCAAGATTAGCAAGGTTTTTGAGAACTTGACTATAGAAACTAACAAATGCAAAATGCTAATAGTTTTAATACTCATAATACTTAGTGCTTATTGATTGGGAATGACAAGAAATTAAATGAACATGAAAGAAGTACCCGACACATGATTTGGGACCGGTTATAATTGTCTTTGCTCTAAAAATCTGACGGCATCAACTTTATGGTAAGGCTAATGTTGTAGCTCGCACACTAAGGAAAAAAAGAATGAGATAAACATAAAGGATTAATGCTATGAGGATCAAAGTGGTATCAGAGTTTATGAAAATACTGAAAGAAACTCCGTATGAGCCTCTTACCGAACTTATATCAAAAATTAATGAACGGGGGGTCAAATATGATAGAATTTTGTAGGCGGGTGATGAGGGAATCAAAAGATTTCAAAGTAGAGTACGGATTCCAACAAATAGTGGTCATTGAGAGATAATTCTAAACGATGCTCATAAATCAAAATTTTGACATATGCTGATAAGATGTATAAATATATGGATCTTATGTACTCGTAGCATGGAATGAAAAAGAACATGTTCCGTGGAGAAGTGTCATACATGCTTTAAAATGGAAGTTAAATACGAAAAACATTTTGGTAGTTTACAATCATTAGAGATCCCGATGTGGAAATGAGAAACATCACAATGGACCTTGTGATTAAGTTACCACACACTCAGCATAGGAAAGATGTTATATGGGTAATCATGGACCATTGAACCAAGTCTGCTCATTTCTTAGCAAACCAATATATATATATATATATATATATATATATTTCATGGAATGGTTAGCAAAAATATATGTGGATGAAATAGCGTCTCGTCAAAGTTTACCTTTGTCCATGGTGTCGGATCGAGACAGTAGATTTATGTCTTGATCTAGAAAAGTCTTAAAAATGAGATTGGGTGTCGATTGAAGTTGAGGACAACTTACCACCCTCATACCGATGGGCAGAGTGAGCAGACGATTAAAACTCTAAATAACATGTTATGGGCTTGAGTAATTCACATGGGTGGTCACCTACCTTGATAGGTTTTCAAATAACAATAGTTATCCCTCCACTTTAAAGGCGACATCACATAAAGCAATGTATGGCAGAAAACATATAACACTATCGACCGAAATTGAACTTTGAGAACAAAGGAATTACTGGACCCGAGTTGAGTTGATCAATCAAACTTCAGAAAAGGTTAAGCAAATATGTGAACAATTACATGATGCCAAGATTGTCAGAGGGGTTATGCACATAAATGACGAAAGCATATTAAATTCAAGGTTGGAGATAAAGTGTTGTTAAAGGTAGCTCTTTGGAAGGGTTTAATAAGAATCCCGAAGCCAAGAAAGTTAATTCCTTGATACATAGTCCAGCATATGGGAGTGGTAGCTTATCGATTGGAATTACTGTCATAGTTGCAGAAAATACATGATATGTTTAATGTATCCAATCTAAGAAAAATGCTTCATCGATGAAGAAATGAAGATACCTCTGGAGGAGATCAGAGTTGATGAAAACTAAGTTATGAAAATGATTCATGATGAAAATCCATAAAATCGGAATAGTATTCATTAATATTTGGGTTATTCATTATGAATAATACCTTAAATAGTTTGTTCCGATGATCTCAAAATATTTATGATTCTCTGTTTAGCTTTCCCCGTATGAAGAAAATAAAGAAAAAACATAGAAATATCATAATTACTAAACAAGGACCTGAAGGAAATGGCCATGCAACATAAACCCCAGGTAATTAAAAACAAAATAACCATACATTTCTGGTCTAAAAAACACACCAATCGGGTAAACTTGAATTTCTTGATTTCCTACGGTACTCCTAACCTTTAATATTTCACGCTCTAATAAAAACTAAACAAATAATACCTTAATAAGAATTAAACTAGAATCCCATCCACATAAATATGATAAGCGAGTACATTATCATCATCATATAATATAACAATAAAAGGTTATAAGAAAACTAACGATTCCAATTTTCAGATGAGACGAGAAACGGCCGAGGATTGGCCTTTCCACCGGTGCCTCCTTCGATTTAGTCGCCTTCGGAGGCATATCTCCTAACACGAACAGAGACAGAGACGATCAAGAACAGTGGCTTCGTTAGTTAGGGTTTATGCAAAATGATCGTACGAGATCGAAGAGCTCCCGGATTATAGCAGAAAATTCTGGACTACACAGAGTGTCAGTCTAGCGTCAACCAAACGCCCAAACTCATCACCTTAGCATTTGGAATTGCCATGCGACCCGCCTTATTCCGTTGGCACAGTTGGCAACTTGGCATTCGAAGTTGGGCCTAGCGGGGGCCGGACTCGAATTTTTGAAAACGAAACTTAGGTTTGGCAAAGTAGCCCATGCTTAATAATTTAATTTATAAATAAGTTATGTTTGACAAAAACTAACTTATCTATAATCTATACTATATTATAAAGATGGCATAAAAAATTCTTAATTACAACTCACTAAATTTTATGTACTATCATTTAAAGCTATCTACTTAAAATCTCTTAAAAATAACTACTAAAACCTAATGTACTACCTGTAAAGCTTTTAACCCTAATTAATATATTTCATCCTTATCTCTAATCCCCAAACCCTAAAATTATGAAATTTAAATTCTGATAAACATAATCAAAACAGGATAAACATCTCAATTTAAATATAAAAAATTTAAAATATATAAGATAATTAATGAATTTTAACAAACTACTTAATTTTTTTTATATAAAAAACATTATATTGTTAAGCCTAAATTAAACAAATTTATATATAAAAAATCATTATCACTCAATAAAAACCATCCAAAATCGTATTGTAAATCAATAAAAAACGAAAAATAAAAATAAACATTAAAATCGTGATGTATTAAGCATTATGTACTATTATTTAATGCTAATCTACTTAAAATCTCTTAAAAAACAATTAATGAAGCAATATGTACTACTTTTAAATGTTTTTAACCCTAATTAATAAATTTCATCCTTATCCCCCAAAATATTTATCTCTAATCCCCAAATTCTAAAATTATGAAATTTGAATTCTGATAAACATAATCAAAATAGGATAAACATCTCAATTTAAATATAAAAAATTTAAAATATATAAGATAATTAATGAATTTTAACAAACTACTTAATTTTTTTTATATAAAAAACATTATATTGTTAAGCCTAAATTAAACAAATTTATATATAAAAAAACCATTATCACTCAATAAAAACCATCCAAAATTGTACTATAAATCAATAAAAATAAACATTAAAATCGTGATATATCTCGCTGCATTGCGCGAGTACGCTTCTAGTATATTATAAAAGAGACATAAAAAACTCTTAATTACAATATTTTAAACACAAAATACAACTAATTAAAGTCAATTACTTAATTTACAATTTCATAATGCTTTGGTACAACTTATATTTTATTATAAAGATGTAATTTATTTTAGTTATGATCTGTTTATAAAGATAATGATAAATTTTTTTGTTATGTTATTATATTTATCTATACTATATAATAAAAAGAGACATAAAAAATTTTAATTACAACATTTTAAGCACAAAATATTATATTTTATTATAAAGATGTAATTTATTTTACTTTTAGTTATGATTGTTTATAAAGATAATGATAAGTTATTTTGTTGTGTTATTATATTTAAAATTATTGATAATATATTTTAATAAAAAATAAAACAGATAGTTTATCTCATAGTGTTTATCCCGTATTTAATATGTTTATATGCAGTTAGTTATACAAATAAAAACATGTGACTTTAATAAGTTATAATTATGTTTCATTAACTTGTAATTTTGAATTTTAACTAATATATCTATAATCTATACTGTATTATAAAAGAGAGATAAAAAAACTCTTAATTACAACATCTTAAGCATAAAATACAATTAATTAAAGCCAATTACTTAATTTACAACTTCATAATGCTTTGTTACAACTTATCCAATCATAGTATCTCACAACAAATTTAGTTAGAGATAACGATTATTTATACCAGATATTTCTATAATTTTAATCATATAACTTATCCAAGCACAGTATCTAACAAGAAACTTAGTTAGAGATAACGATTATTTATACTAGATATTTCTATAACTTTAATCACATATAATAATATATTATATAAGTTCATTTATTACGATAACGAAAAGTAAATAAGTTATCTTAAATTGTTAACTTTAGAAATAATATTATTTCCAAAATGTTGGGATGTTGATATATTAGAAATAATACTTAAATTATAACATAAATATTTTAAAATAATATAATATTATCATACATATCACGATTTTATCCAAAAGTACAAATTGATTAAACATAAATACAACTTATAAAAGCTCAATGTTTGAATTCGTGTAACTAACTGCAGATAAACACTTATTTTTATTTTTCTAAAATATCTAAAATTTTTAACTATTGATATAACTAACCGATAAATATAAGAAAATTCGCTTATAAAAGCTCAATTTTTGAATTCGTGTAACTAACTACAGATAAGCACTTATTTTTACTTTCTAAAATATCTAAAAATTTTAACTATTGATATAACTAACCGATAAATATAAAAAAATTCGAGATAAAACACCTTATTTTTATTTTATATTCAAGTATGTTATCTTTTTAATTTTAAATATAAAATATTTTAAATATAATTATCATTTAAATTAAACATTTTTTGACCCGTAACAAATTTTTTTTTTATTATTTTTTTATAAAAAAACATAATTAAATTAAACTAAAATATATTTTTGTTTTAAATCTAGGCTTCTCAAAATCGTAAAATAAAATAAAAAAAGACTAACAAAAATTATAAATAATGATCGAGGGTTCGAGTTCTAGATTTCAGAAATCCGCTGCATTGCGAGGGTACATTTCTAGTGTATTATAAAGCATTTAAGTTAAACTCTTAAAAACTAATTTTTATGCATTAGGTACCACTTAGTAATGCATATTACTTAAAATCCAAAAGTATAAATTGATTAAACATAAGTACAGCTTATAAAAGCTCAATGTTTGAATTCGTGTAATTAACTGCAGATAAGCACTTATTTTTATTTTCAAAAATATCTAAAATTTTTAACTATTGATATAACTAACCGATAAATATAAGAAAATTCGAGATAAAGCACCTTATTTTTGATAATGCAAGATCATTCTAAATCTAGTGAGAGAAAGTAAAGAGAGAGAGTTTGAAGCACAAAAGTAAGTTCTATTGAGATATGCGTGGGAGTCCTTACAAGACACAAACCACAAGGGACTTAAATACCCTTGGCTAATACAGAACAAATAAGCACCCTAAAACACAGTATTAGACCAAGCCTATAAATACAATGATTACTATAAAATCTGACTTAACAATCCCCCCTTAGTAATCATTGGCGTTGTGGTCTTCAATATTCAACTTCTAAATCAACACAAACCATCTAAGCGACTTAGAGAAGCTTCTTGACTAAAAAAAATTCTTCTCAGCATCTTTCAATTTATATTGTCTTTGCTGCCTTGACAAGACTGGACCTGTTTGTAATGATCTTGAAATAACAATCAGTTCATCAGCTTGTGCTCTAAACAACGCACCTCTTTCAAATGTACTTGAATGAACTGTGGTAGTCGAAGCTGGAACAGCAAAAGAACTAGAATATCTGAGAAAATAGAATCTTGAGCAACAGATAAACGTTTGAACTCTTTGTCTCTTTAACTTCTCCTTAACTTCTCCCCCTCATGACCTTGATGATCTGGATCAACTTGGTCATGCAAATGTTGGACGAGACAGCTTCAGATCTGTAAAATTCAGAATAAAGAAGAAAAATGAAGTTTTTGCGCTACATGTTGGTGGCGCAAACTTAGGTTTGCGCTAGCTGAAGGTGGCACAAAGTTGAGTTTTGCGCTACCAACTGTTGGCGCAAATCTGACTTAAACTCGGAAAATAATCACCTGTTGAGCTCTTTTACTCCCCCTACACAAATGCACTAAATATGACAATTCAAATTAGCATTCGTATAGAAAATTAGATACTCCCCCTCGAAATATGAGGTATGATCTTTTCATAATATTCTCCTTATTCACTCCCCTTCGAAAAATGCCTAGACCCATTAACACAGATATGAGAACACAATGATCGAAACATCAATGTAGAAAGAAAAATATACTGAATATGTATTTTGAAACAACTAAATATATAAAATTTTAAACACTAAACAAATTAAATTATACTCAGTAAAATATCACAGATTAATCCATTAGTTGAAATCAAGTGTATGTTGTTGGATACAGACACAAGTTTCATTGCATATCAAGTTAAGACATATTCAGTTTCAAAAACTACCAGCAATCTAATCAGTGTGCTAGCATGTGAACTTCGATTAGCTTCAAGAAATTGCAATTCTAAAAATATAATAGAGAACTTTGCATGTACTCACACTAAGCCGTCAAAAATTAAGATTTTCACAAATTTATAGGTTTATCGCAACTCAGAAATATCACCAAGTATCATGAGATGTGTGCGCATTGGCATCTTTTAGCATTGTGCACATTGGCATCTTCACATGAGTGTGCTCTTTGGCATCTTTTAAGCTTGTGCACATTGGCATCTTTTAATCAAGAAGTTTGGTAAGTAAAGAACATGCCGTAAACGTAACTTTCTATCTGACCCTATTGCAGGATTTGGGTCAGCCACTCCCAGACTAGTTGGCCTTAGGGGACTAGGTGTCAAGCACCCTTAAAACTTACTCTCCCAGATCAGAAAGGCTACATCGACACATCCTAAACCCATTCATACTAGTAGAACATGACTTTCGATCTGGTTCTATAGAAGGATTTTGGTTCGATCACTCCCAGACCAATTGACCTTAGGGGACCAGATGACAAGCATCCCACGGAACTTACTTTCCCAAACCAGAAAGGTCACAGGTACAAACTTTTAAACCTAGAGATTTATGTATTTTATATATAAAATTCATCTCAATCACCCAATTTTACATCTAAGTGCTTAGCCCATATTTTCATTACAATCCTTAATTCTGACTTTTTAGGATTTCTAAGCATTGTAAACTATAAATATTCCGAATCACATAACTTTAAAACAGTATCAAAAGTTTCAAACATGTTGCTGACTTTTCGACTTTTGTAAGACTTGGAAGTTGAACATATAAAACTTCGATATAAACAAAACAACTTGAAAATTTATCCTAGACACACATTTTATTCAAAAGAAAGAAAAACTGTAAAACTTTTACTTTATAAAATAAAATTTTGTAAATATTTAAACTTTTAAATTCAACATGCCGAGTTTAAAAAAAATATTTTTCATTTAAGACAAAGGCAAATTGATATTTAGTCGGAACAAAATAAAATTCAATAATACCTTCTTCCACATAATGTATAATGAATTTGTATCTCATATCAAAATTTTGGATTGAACTTGCTTAGATTCTTGAAAAACATCAGAAAATTGGAACAACATCACAATCAGAGATAAATGCAACGGAATAAAGTAGATGCACTCACAGTTTCTCATTTGTCCATAAGCTAAATGCATTGAAGAACGAGTCCTAAACTGATATGTTTAGAAGTCGGATTCCATTGAAGTACGGGTTCTGAGCTGATTTACTCAGAAGCCATTGTTCACTTACTCCCCCTTGACATTAGGTGTCTGCAACTTAGAATCAATCTTTGATTTTGGTACCCACTTGTATTTGGGTCCATGTTTGTTAGTTACAGTTCTAATGGGAGAATATTTGTTAGATTTGACAAATAAAGCATGAGAAATATTATCAGATAAATGAACATATCCATCAGTAGAAGAAAAAGCATAATCATCTGAACTAGAATCAGAAGAAGAATATGAGACATCTTTTGAAATTCGAATCATTTGCTTTATTGAGTATTTTGAAATTTTATTACAACCAACAAATGAATAACTTTTATAGATTTTGTCTACATATCTATCCTCATCAGTCGTAGATTCATCATATGTCCGTTTGACCCTCCATATCTGCCTTGTATGAGTGCTCAAAGTCCTATCTGAAATATTTGAATCACAAGAATTAGACCTGTCAGAAATGACTTTAGCTTGTTTCTTTAACTTCTTTGACCTATTTATTTTACGCTTTGGTTTATAATAATCATCATTTAGCGTAAAAGATTCATCAAGAATTTTTGATTTAAGATTTGAATCAGAAGAAGCAATTTTACCTAAGAAGCCAAACTGATCAGACATTAAACTTGAACTTGCCTCAGAGTCAGAAAAATTTTGAGAAAATTTTTCAGATTTTAGAACTTTCTTTTTGTTTTCTTTAACATCAGAAGAAAGACCAGAAACAGAATTTGTAAGTAAATCTTGTTTTTGAAAAATTTATTTTTCTTCAAGACTTGTTGTCATGAAAGAAAGAATAACATCTGATTCAAATTTTCTTTGAATATTTTGTTCTTCCATTTTATCTTCAAGATCAATGATTTTGCTTTCTAACACTAATGGAGAAATATATCTCTTAGAATCATAAGAAACTGGAGATATATTTTCTTTATTAGTGTTAGTAGCACAAATATCAAAATAATCATCAGATAATGAAGATTTAATGAGAGAAATGTCATTTAAATTGTTTTTGTTCTTCTTTGATTTATCGGGAAAATATTTGGCATTTTCGCGCGTGTAAACAAAAGAAATTTCCTTTTTCTTGTTGTTCATTCTTTTCTCATTTTCGATATCTAAAACTTGCTTTTCATTCATCCAATCAATTTTAAATTGAGGAGCATATTTAGCAAGATTTAGATAATGGAATTTATATAAAGTGGGGGATTTTTCTATAGCATTGTTTAAACAATGTGGATTTTCAAAACCAAGTCCCCATTTTTCTTTGATAGACTCATAACTCCGTGGTTTGTTCAAATAAATAGTTTGTTCAGTTTGATTCCTTCGATATAATTTTTCTTCCAACTCATTTATTTTATCCGAAAAACTTTCTTTTTGTTTGGTCATTTCTGTCAAATAATCAAGATAAGTCAAATTTGATTTTTCTAAATCATCTAATTTCTTTTGAAAGATTTCTTTTGTATGAGCCAAAATAGATTTTTCATCTTTCAAAGAAATTTGCAATTTATCAATCAAATTTGACTTTTCTGAATTTAATTGTTTTTCAAATAATAACTTTGAGCGAAAATCATGTAAAGCAGTTATAATGATATTCATCTGTGAGGATATAAATTTGAAATCAAACTCAGAAGATACCTCATCTTCATCAGTTGAGGAATCATCATCATCATCATCACTCTGATCATCTCCGATGAAGCACATATGAGCAGTCTCCACATTATCAGCTTCGTTGTCAGAGTGATCTAGCCAGAATTCTTCTTCAGCTAGCAAAGCGGTTCCATTTTCTCTCTTTTCGGCTAGTTCCAATTTCTTCTGATAATATGCCGAATCTCGGACTTTCTTTACTCGACACTCCTTAGCGATGTGACCCGACTTTCCACAATTGAAACAATCAGCAACTTTCTTATGCTCGGGCACTTTGACCTTAGACCCTGAAGTGAAGCGAAGAGTGTTGGAACCCGAATGATGTTGGAACTTCTTGTGATAGTGCTGAGAGAGAAGAATCATCGCCTTCTGTAGCGCCTCACCATCATCATCAGTGGCCCCGTCGTAAGCATTATCAGACAATGCTTGATCAGTCAGTTGGCTCGTTAGAAGTGCAACCGGGTCCACTGTTTTCTTATTCTTCTTGTCAAGTTTGGCCTTCTTATCCTTGACAATGCACTCATCTGTCAGCAAAATCTCATACATCTCTTGGATTTGCATGGTAGAGATCCAAACATCATTCCTCAATCTATGACAAGATTTGTTCCATTTCGATTGAAGAGAATTGAGGAACTTCAGATTGGTCTCTAGCTCAGTCTTTTCCACTTTTATCTTTCACAGATCATTTATCACCGCATAGAACCTGTCAAAAACACTTTTAAGAGATTCCCCGTCTTTGGCTTTGAACTCTTCAAAATTGTTCATGAAACGCGTATGCCGAAGTTGTGTTGCAACTGTAGACCCAAGCATAATCTTCTCTAGATGTGCCCACATTAGTTTAGGATTGTTTTTGTAACAATCAATCCTGTTGTAGATAGAATTTGGCAAAGCTAGCATCAGATTTGCCTTTATATCACGATCGACTTTATATTGCAACGACTTATCGGGTGTGTATTCAGAGATAGGCTTTGTCATCCCAGAAGCCAGTATGGGTTTTTCAAAAGATCCTTCAGTTAGAATCTTCATCATGTCATCTCCGTTCTTTTGACGCTCGATGAAATTAAGAAACCGATCTTGCCATTGAGTGAACTCATTCTCATCAACCAGAACCGGAGGACGAGTTTTTGTGCCCAATGACATCATAATGTCATTCTTGTAAAACTGAGCTTGAAAAGCAAACTTTGCAGAATCCATAGAGAAAAACTTCAGAAAAATGCCAAGTCTGAAACAGAAAGTCTAGCGCAAACTGAGTTTTTCGCGAACAGTGACTGGCGCAAATTGAGTTTTGCTTGAACATAGGATGGCGTAAATTTGAGTTTTGCTTGAGAAGAAGCTGGAGCAAACTTTACTTTGCGCGAAATGTTGGTGGCGCAAAATTCACTTTGCGTGATATGAAGGTAGCGAAAAATCTACTTTGCGTGAATAACTTGTGGCGAGAACTGAACTTTTCGCGAAAAACTAGTTCCTGACTTGTCGAAAACTCGAAAAACAGAAGAATCTGGCGCAAAGTCTGGATAAACTGGGGCAAAACTCTGATGAATCTAGCGCAAAACTCGAAGAACTCGCGCAAATCTCAGATCTGACGCAAAACGTGAGAAAATCAAGAAACTTCTAAAAATTCGATTAAAAACTTGAAATTGATGAGATTTTTATGCACATAAGTGATCGAAAACAAGTTTCTAACAACTTTGAATCAATTAATTCGATCAAAAACCACAAAAAATTGAATTCGTGTAATAAACAGTGCTTGAAAATGACTTTTCCAGAAACTCGAAAAATCTCAAAATTGATCTTTAAAAAACGATTTTCTTGCAAAATGATGTGAAACAAAGATGATCTACTAATGAAAACGGATCCAACGAACCAATCCACAAGAAAATTCGTTCAAAAAACAGTCCGAATTTGATGAAAAAACAAAAAAATGAGATTTTCTTGAAAAAAGCAAGAAAATCGATCAAATTTCCTAATTCAACCACAAATTCAGAATCGAAAAACGTTTCTCTATATACTCTCAGATTCAGATTAGGCTCTGATACCAATTGATAATGCAAGATCGTTCTAAATCTAGTGAGAGAAAGTAGAGAGAGAGTTTGAAGCGTAAAAGTAAGTTCTATTGAGATATGCGTGAGAGTCCTTACAAGACACAAAGCCACAAGGGACTTAAATACCCTTGACTAATACAGAACAAATAAGCACCCTAAAACACAGTATTAGACCAATCCTATAAATACAATGATTACTATAAAATCTGACTTAACAATTTTTATTTTTTATTGAAGTATGTTATCTTTATAATTTTAAATATAAAATATCTTAAACATAGTTATCATTTAAATTAAACAATTTTTGACTCGTAACAAAATACTTTATTATTATTTTTTATAAAAAACCATAATTAAACTAAACTAAAATATATTTTTGTTTTAAATCTAGGTTTCTCAAAATCGTAAAATAAAATAAAAAAAGACTAACAAAAAGTATGAATAATGATCGAGGGCTCGAGTTCTAGATTTCAGAAACCCGCTGCATTGCGAGGGTACATTTCTAATAAATATGTAAAATGACTAAAAATTACATCTTAAAAAAATAATTAATTATATTATTTAATTATATAATTAAAACAAATTTTTAGTAATATAATATGTTAACTAATACAAACAAAATATTAATAAAAATTAAATAATATAATATGTTAAACTAAAAAAACTAAAAATCTATTATTATCTATATCTATACTATATTATAAAAGAGACATAAAAACTCTTAATTACAATATTTTAAACACAAAATACAACTAATTAAAGACAATTACTTAATGCTTTGGTACAACTTATATTTTATTATAAAGATGTAATTTATTTTACTTTTAGTTATGATCTGTTTATAAAGATAATGATAAATTATTTTGTTATGTTACTATATTTTAAATTATTGATAATATATTTTAATAAAAAATAAAACAGATAGTTTATCTCATAGTGTTTATCCTGTATTTAATATGTTTATTTGCAGTTAGTTATACAAATAAAAGCATGGGACTTTAATAAGTTATAATTATGTTTATTAACTTGTAATTTTGAATTTTAACTAATATATTTATACTATAATATAAATCATTTAAGTTAAACTCTTAAAAACTAATTTTTATGCATTAGGTACCACTTATTAATGCATATTACTTAAAATCCAAAAGTACAACTTGATTAAACATAATTACAGCTTATAAAAGTTCAATGTTTGAATTTGTGTAACTAAATGCACATAAGTACTTATTTCTATTTTCTAAAATATCTAAAATATTTAACTATTGATATAATTAACAGATAAATATAAGAAAATTCGAGATAAAGCACCTTCTTTTTATTTTTTATTGAAGTATGTTATCTTTTTAATTTTAAATATAAAATATCTTAAATATAGGTATCATTTAAATTAAATATTTTTTGACCCGTAATAAAATACTTTATTATTATTTTTTATAAAAAACCATAATTAAACTAAACTAAAATATATTTTTGTTTTAAATCTAGGTTTCTCAAAATCGTAAAATAAAATAAAAAAAACTAACAAAAAGTATGAATAATGATCGAAGGTTCGAGTTCTAGATTTCAGAAACCTGCTGCATTGCGAGGGTACATTTCTAGTATCTATATATATATATATAGAGAGAGAGAGAGGTTCAAGGGAAAACCTCAAAAAAACAGAAAACCGAAGAACACGCCGGTAGCCCTTCATTTGGACGGTATGCACTTGTGCATACAGGTAAATCATGTTGTTTTTTTGGTTTTATGCACAAGTGCATTATGCACTTGTGCATATGTACATGTGCATTTTACAAATTACTTGTATGCACAAGTGCATACCGTTTGGATGAAGGGCTACCAGGGTGTTCTTTAGTTTTCCTTTTTTTTTGAGGTTTTCCCCTGAACCCGATCCTATATATATATATATATATATATATATGTATATATATATATATCATAAACTTTGAATTTATTAAAACAAATTTAAAAAAAATCTACATTAACTTATGAGTTTAAATAACCGTTATGTATAATATGAAAAAAAATCGATTAATAATAAAAAGATTAAAAGTAATTGATAACTAAAATATACTGACTAATATTAAAACATATATACAAATAAATAATTGATTATTAACAATAATTCTAAATGATTAAAAATTAATATTAATGTACCCAAAAAGTAAGTTAGCTTACTTTTACCAAACGATGCCTTAGTGGCTCGCCCCCTCTTCCAATTAGTCTAACATACAGGGTGAGATTCAAAGAGAATGTTGGGAAAAAAAGGAAGTTTATAACTCATTTAAGCTATTATATTAAGATGATTCAATGGTTATGGTTAAAAAGATGGTTATAACTATCTTTTTAAAGAAAATAAAAATATTTCATCCTATTTTTTAAATCAAAAATTGGTGAAATATAATAAAAATTGGAGTGAAACAAATTATAATAAAAAATCAATCATTTTGTTATATTTAATTTCACATCCATTTTGATATTTTTTTTTGTAACACCCTAAAATTTAGAGTAAATTTAAAATTCGAAAATTCGGCAATATGATGTCTATAAATGGAGTTAACCACCCAAATGGGTAAATGTGCAAAAGCGTTTACAAAATCTTTTGAAGAATATTAAAATTGAGAACAAACTAATCTAAACAAATTACATCTAGATTATATAGGTTGTCAACCCAAATTCCAAAATGCTATGATCTTTTGTACGCCAAGACTCCCAAAAGTATCTATCGTCCAAAAATAGCCTCAATGACCTGCGCTCATCCCTCAAACCTTGGGCGACCCACCACTAAGGGAGCCTGTTATACACGTCATTTGCGAAAAAGTGTTAGGCTTAACGCCTAGTAAGAACATACAGTTTATAACAATAATTTGGAAAAGAATTTAAATATAAATAACAACCGTTCATTTAGTTTGCATTTATAATGAGTAATGACAGTCACACAAGGACCTTGCGGTCCAAAACATCTTGCGATGACGGGGGAGACCTGGTTTCCAAGTATGGTGGCGGAACACAAAAGTAAGTCACTCTTTGAGTTGTGAGCTCAATACTTGGACCCATGGCCACGAACAACGTCGGCTCGTACTCAGATGTGGGGGAGGGCACCCGAGGATCCAAGTCATACTCATTCACTAGGATTATATTTACGGCCTATGGCTAGTATTGTTAGAGCACATAATTGTTGGATTCAAGATCATAAAGATTGAAGACAAAAGTTCAAGAAGTTAAAGCTGAAAAGTCAACTCTCATCAAAGTCAAAGTCTTTTGTTAGTAAAGTCAAAGTCAATATAATTGTATTTGTTTGTTTTCTTTGTAATTGTCAAGGGTATAAATAGTCTTTGTTTGTCTTTGTAATCAGATGTACACGAATCAGAGAAGAGGAGATTAGAATATCATTCTAGAGAGAGAGAGATTGAATGTAGTGAGAGAAAGTGAGAAAGTTTGTAATTTGAATTTCATCAATGACATGTGATTTAGATTCTTATCTTGATTGTTTGTAGCAATTAGAACTTGATTCTAGGACTAACAATTGGTATCAGAGCAGATCCAAATCGAAATCAAATCAAGAAATCAAGATAAGTTTGTTGTTACTGTTCATCGTCACTGTTCATCGAAGTTCAAATCAAATTTCGAGTTTTAGTGCAAATTAGGTGTTGAAATCGATCAGAGTTTGTTCATATAGTATAATTGATCATGTTTGTATGATTTGATTTGTCAATTGCACTGTAATTTTCTTGTAATTTTGGATTTTGTTGAAGTTTTTGTTCACGAGTTCTAAACACTGTAATCGAGTCGATTTGTATAGATTTGTGTTTTAGATCGAAATTAGTTGATTGTATTGTGTTCTCGATGAATATGTGAGTAAATTCTCAAAGTTTGGTGCGGAAATTCAAAGTTTAGATTGAATTTTTGTTGAATCAGATGAAGAACACGCAAGGAATCTGAAGAACGCGCAAGTTCATTCGTTAGAACGCGCAAGCTGAAGAATCTCAGTTTTGGTCAAAAACGCGCAAGGCATTGTTAGCGAGTTCTAGAAACTCGCTGATCGAAGTCTGCGAGTTTTGAAAGTTGGGAATTTTTTCTAAGGATCAGAACACGCACGTAGTGGTTAGCGAGTTCTACAAACGCGCTAATCGAAGGGTGCGAGTTTGAGCTGGAATAGTGATCTGCGAGTTGGTTGATCTGCGAGTTTGGTTTATCTGCGAGTTTTATCAAAACACGCTAGTAGTGACTAGCGAGTTTCTCAAACGCGCACGTCTCTATCTGCGTGTTTATCAGTGAATAGTATCTTGCGAGTTTCAGCGACTTGCGAGTTTCAACAATCTGCGAGTTTCAGTGTTCTGCGAGTTTTGAGCTTCTGCGAGTTCCACAGTGATTTGCGAGTTTTCATACTTAGAATTTTTTCTGAGAAATTTTTAAAACTGTAATATGCCCTTTAATAGTGACTTTTTTTTCTCTAGGGGCGCTGCCCCTTGATCCCACCCGCTAACCGGGTAGCGGGGCCCCTGTGCTAAGTCTGCGGAAGGGGATATAGTTCTTTTTGTGATCAAAATCTCTGAATTTTTATTTCAAGTTTTTTCTGTATTTTTGAGATTTCATTTGGATTAACGATCAAGTTCAAGTTCTTTTTGTAACAGATATTCAAGATGGAATATTTTTCTGATGATGATGAAACAAAGATTGAAAAGCTCAAATTAGAGAACAAAAATCTTGCTTCTTCAGTTGATTACTACTCAAAGAGGTCAAAACGATATAATGATGAAAGGAAGATACTGAGAGAAGAAGTTAGTGCTTTAAAGACTATTAATGAAGATCTTCTGAAATAGACTTCTGGGCTTAATAAAGAAAAGGTCTTGTTTTTGGAAGCTGAAAACACTGAGTTAAAGAGCAAGATCTCAGAATTAGAAGATCACATTGTCAAGTTTCAGCAAACAGGGTGTGCTAATGAAAGGAATATCTTTGAATTAGAATTGCAAATTGTTGAAGAAAGATCAGTTTTTGAGAAAGAAAAGAAAGAATTTGCTAAGAAATTCTCAGAGTTTTCAAGAAAATGTGCTGACGAGAAGAAAACAGTTGAGCTGAAATGTTTAAAGCTTTCTCAACAAATTTCTGAATTTGAGAAAGTAATTATTCTGGAAAGAGAAAAGTTTGCAAAGGAAAGAAAGACCATAGAGCAAAAGAATGTTGGGATATTCAAATAAATATCTGGTCACAGGACAAATGCTGAAATGGGCTTTGAGAATCTTATTTGAAGCAGAGATAAAGAAGCTAACTGCAAAGTTATCTGAGCTATCTACTTGTGTGCTTATAGAGCAGCAAACGAAGTCTGAATTCAAGACGAAGATTGATCTTCTTGTAAAAGAAAGAGACAGTTACTCTTCAAAGGTAAAAGAGCTTGAAAAGATTGTTTCAAAGGTGGTGGTGACTGAGCAAACGACTCCAGAGTCAAAAATCCACTCACCTAGAAATAGTTCAGTTGGTTCTAATAAGCCAGCATCAAGCTCACATCAGCAAACTATTTCTACAAAAAGGTCATTTAAATATTTCAATCAGATTCGTACTACTAATCTTTTCTATGATAGCAAAATAGATGGTTCAGGTACACATAGAAGAAGAAGATATAAAGAAGAAAAACTGGTATGGAGAGTGAAACCAGTGGTTGAAAATGAGACGAATGATGAGAAGAAGGAAGAAAAGTAAGGAAAGAAGGAAGAGAAGAAAAGTAACAAATCATTTGTACATGCATCAACAGCCAAGAAGAACAAAGTGCTGAAAGGTAAACCTGATCTTGCTTACTCGAGAGATCAATTGATTAGGTTATCTAAAAACAGGTATTGTTCTTACTGTCATACATATGATTTTATTCATAAAGCTAGTGATCATTACTGGTATGGTTCTTATTCAGTTACTCCCATTCGAACTGCAACTTACATTCATGGACCCAAATACCAGTGGGTACCAAAGCCGAAAGTTGATTATGTGTTGCAGGCATCTACAGTCAAAGGGGAGTAAGAGAACCGATGAGCGAAGGCTTCTAAGTAAATCAGCTTAGGACCGGTACTTCAATGAAGTTTGACTTCTAAACACAACAGTTTAGGACTCGTACTTCAATGTTGAAAAAGATGTTACTCCCGGGCTGATAAGAGATTATACTCCAACACTCAAATGAGGAAATCAACCTTCAAGGGGGAGTACATATGTTTCTGAAAATATGTATTCGGAAGATATGACGAACTACAATTTAAAGGGAGTTGTAGATCTCTATCATGTGCCTTTCACTGATAAATTTCAGATGCATATTTTCAGGGGGAGTAAAAGATTGTGATTTCTGATTACTTCTGATCAGAACTCGTACTTTAATCGTTTTACTGCTTTACTTCTTTTATATTTGAATAATTTTGTGAATAAAGTTGTTTTGACTAGACTTTGAGACTTATACAGGATGAGAGAAGCTGACACGATCATATCTTAATGACTTCAGCTTGACTTCATGAGATTTAAGATTGCACAAAAAGGTTCATTTCTTATCTTAATCTCATATATGGTTGAAAGAAGGACAACTTTCAATAATAGAAAACATGTTCTTAAAATGTTCAAACCACTTTCCGATTCTTAAACAGATTTCATAAATTGGAAGTGTGATTTTTAAATGTTTTCATTTTCATTTTGAGCTTTAATGATTAATAAACCGTGTGTTTCCAAATATAAATACTTGTGTATTTTCTTTTCTACATACTTTCAAGTATTCACACACATCGATTTAATTTTTGATCAAATTGTTCTTACCATGTCTCTAAATTGAAACAATTTTTTCGATGGTAAGACACCCCGCTTGTACTTTAAAGAATTTTGAGCGATATTTCATTTCGAAACGTCATTTCAAGAATTTCTATATTTTTGTTTCGTATAGACAATATCCATTATTCTTGACCTTAAGCTTTGATTGTTATATCATTCATTTCTGATCATTTTTCATACAATGTCAGATTTTCAAACAATCCTTTTGCATTCATGTTCATTCATTCAATATACTTGTTTGAAAATACTTCAATGTTTAAAAATGCTCATATTTCCATGATTATATCTCTGAGAATATTCATATCTGACATTTGTATATGAGCTTTAACTGATAAAGTTAAACCATATTGAGCAACTTTATGCTTTCATAGGAAATATGGGTTCTTTGTGCTAGGACTTCAATGAACTTCTATGATATCACGTTAACCAGTGATTTCTACCCAAGAAGTTAATCCTTTAGTGATTGAGTGTGATGAGTCAAAAAGAAATGGGTGTGGGTGTGATGAGGTAAAATGGAAAAGAGAGTTTGGTTAGATGTGAGCTTAATGATTAAAAGAAATAGGGTGTGAGATCAGAGTAAAAGAATATCAAACTCTGCACCAACTACTTTCTGAGCCGGGCAGCCACATTACTAATGTTTCACAATCCTTGGTGAACATTATTGAAACAGGCAAATAGCGCATGCCAACTCTTGACTAAACCCCACCATCTACTCATTTTCTTCTCAAAAAGAAAATGTTTCATATTTTCAAGGGGACGCAACATATAATCTATCTGGTTTTCATTTGGAAAATCTGGATATTGAAAAAGAAGGAAGTCTGCCCCACCTTCGCACTTTAATCATGCACATTGAGTCTGTGTTTATCTACTGTTGTCTCAGTGGTTTACACTATGTTGAGCCTTAAAAAGCAATCATTCGTGCTTAATTCTTTCTACACTTGCACGAACACACAAGAAATTTGTTTTCTTGTCATAACATTCATATAAATTGCCTTTGTGGTATTTCGATGATTGGATGGAAGCCCTGGGGAAGTGAACATCAAAAAGCTCCTTTATATTGTGTATCTGTTACACACAGTGACTTCGTGTTATTGACAGGCATTCTAACTGATTCATTTGTTGATTCAGGAGTTACATGTTATTATTTTTGTCTGGATTTGCAAAGATCTAGATGAATACTTGGTTATGGATCACAGAATCAGAGGCTCAGTTTGACAGATCAGAATGGTCAAAGACATTTCTTGGAATAAAAGTTTTGATGATATAGATGCTCAAATCATCAAAAAGGGGGAGAAGATATCAAGAAATGTGTATTTCAAAGAAATGTTAAAGTTGAAAGAATTTTCCGGAAAGAAGTATTTGTATTGGATATGGAGAGAGATATTTCAGAATTGAAGTTTGTTCAAAGTTGATAAGCGAAAGTTCAAAGAATTTCGAAAGCAAGCAAATTTTGGAGAAATTTTATTTGAAGAAAGTTGGAGAAAACATTCAGAGCTATAAATGAAGATAATTTCTTTCAATGTCTGAAAGAGGTTTGTTTATAATCTTGAGGGAGATTGTTACTATTTTTGAAGATCAGACGTTGGGAAGATTGCTGAAAGTTTTTGAAGACAAAGCTTATCAAAGAAGAATTTCATTGTGTTAAGGGGGAGTTTGTATATCATGTTTGTATCAAATGAGAGATTACAAGAGAAGATAAAGATTGTTTAAAGGGGGAGCTTAATCAAATCGAGCTTAAAGAGAGAAGATCGCATTGATAAATCTTTTAGTAATGATCTTGATCCAAAGGGGGAGATTGTTAGAGCACATAATTGTTGGATTCAAGATCATAAAGATTGAAGACAAAAGGTCAAAAAGTCAAAGCTAAAAAGTCAACTCTCATCAAAGTCAAAGTCTTTTGTTAATAAAGTCAAAGTCAATGTAATTGTATTTGTTTGTTTTCTTTGTAATTGTCAAGGGTATAAATAGTCTTTGTTTGTCTTTGTAATCAGATGTACACGAATCAGAGAAGAGGAGATTAGAATATCATTCTAGAGAGAGAGAGAGTAAATGTAGTGAGAGAAAGTGAGAAAGTTTGTAATTTGAATTTCATCAATGACATGTGATTTAGATTCTCATCTTGATTGTTTGTAGCAATTAGAACTTGATTCTAGGACTAACAAGTATCCGGTCCCACATAACCGTATCTGTTATTCCCTAGATTCTAGTTTCTAAACACAATTAATCAATCAAACACAAACAAAAATTCAATTACCTGTTTTGATTCAATCTCAAATCAACAATTACACTTTCTCTCTCTAAAACTCTCTCTCTCTCTCTCTACAAATTCTCTCTAGATACGTACTCTCAGATTCTCAACTAAATCTTCTACTAAAAACAGAAAATACAAAGGTATTTATACCTACAACAAATACAAGGAAAAACAAAATACAAATACAACAACTTTGACTTTTTATTACAAATTGACTTTGACTTTAATGAAAGTTGACTTTCTCAACTTTGACTTTCTTGAACTTTGACCTTCAGTCTTCTTGATCTTGTATCCAACAGATTTATGCTCTAACAATCTCCCCCTTTGGATTCAAGATCATTGTTGAAAGATCTAGCAATTCAGTCTTCACTTTTTAAGCTCTATCTGTACAATCTCCCATTTTTCTTTGATGGTATTCTTTCTAAAACTGTCTTCAAACGATTAACCATCTCCCCAAAACTTTCACAAAATACTTTCAGACTTTGGAAAGAAATTATCTTCAGAATCAACTCGGAATGCTTTAGCAAATAATCTTCAAAGAAAATTTCCTCAAAAATCATCACAACATCAGAAATTCTTTGATCTTCTTCAAATCTTTACTTTGAATCTTCTGACTTGGACATTTCTTTAAATCATCTCTCAAAACTTTATCACTTCTTGATACCATCTCCCCCTTTTTGATGATTTGAGCATCTATATCATCAAAACTTTTCTTCCAAGAAATGTCTTTGACCATTTTGAGTTGTCAAACTGAGCCACTGATTCTGTGATCCATAACCAAGTATTCATCTAGATCTTTGCAAATCTAGACAAAATAAGAACATGTAACTCCTGAATCAACAAATGAATCAGTTAAAATGTCTGTCAGTAACATAAAGTCACTGTGTGTAACGAATACACAATATAAAGGAGCTTTTTGATGTTCACTCCCCCAGGGCTTCCATCCAATCATCGAAACACTACAAAGGCAATTTCTATGAATGTTATGACAAAGAAACGAATTCTTTGTGTGTTCGTGCAAGTGTAGAAAGAATTAAGCACGAATAATTGCTTTTTAAGGCTCAACATAGTGTAAACCACTGAGACAACAGTAGATAAACACAGACTCAATGTGCATGATTGAAGTGCGAAGGTGGGGCAGACTTCCTTCTTTTTCAATATCCAGATTTTCCAAATGAAAACCAGATAGATAATGTGTTGCGTCCCCAGAAAAATATGAAACATTTTTTTTAGAAGAAAATGAGTAGCTAGTGGGGTTTAGACAAGAGTTGGCATGGGCTATTTGCATGTTTCAATAATGTTCACGAAAGAATTGTGAAGCATTAGTAATGTGGCTGCCCGACTCAGAAAGTAGATGGTGCAGAGTTTAATATTCTTTTACTCTGTTCTCACACCCTCTTTCTTTTAATCATTATAAGTTCACATCTAACCAAACTCTCATTTCCATTTTACCTCATCACACATCCCACAATCATTTCTTTAGACTCCTCACACTCAATCACTAAAGGATTAACTTCTTGGGTAGAAATCACTGGTTAACGTGATTTCATAGAAGTTTATTTAAGTCCTAGCACAAAGAACCCTGTCCTATAAAGCATATTGTTGCTAAAATGGTTTATCTTGAACATTTAAGATATGGAAAACATGGGTCAGATATGTGTATGCTCAGAAAATAATCATGAAGATATGAGCATTTTTAAACATGGAAGTATTTTCAAACAAGTATATTGAAGGAATAGGAATGAATGAAAAAACTTGTTTGAAAATCTGACATTGTATGAAAATGATCAAAAATGAAATGATATAACAATCAAAGCTTATGGTCATGAATAATGGATATTGTCTATATGAATCTAAATATAGACATTCTTGAACTAAACGCTTCGAAATGAAAATACGCTCAAAAATCTTTGAAGTACAAGCGGGGTGTCTTACCATCGAAAATATGGTTAAATATGAGACATGGTAAGAACAATTTGATCAAAAATTAAAACGATGTGTGTGAATACTTGAAAGTATGTAGAAAAGACAATACACAAGTATTTATCTTTGCAAACACACAGTTTATTAATCATTGAAGCTCAAAATGAAAAATGAAAATATTTAAAATCACACTTCCAATTCATGAAATCTGTTTAAGAATCGGGAAGTGGTTTGAACATTTTAAGAACATGTATTCTATGATTGAAAGTTGTCCTTATTTCAACCATATATGAGATTAAGATAAGAAATTAACATTTCCGTGCAATCTTAGATCTCATGAAGTCAACTGAAGTCATAAAGATATGATCGTGTCATCTTCTCTCAATCTGCATAAGTCTCAAAGTCTAGTCAAAGCAAATTTATTCACAAATTTATTTGAAAAATAAAAGACATAAAGTAGTAAAACGATTAAAGTACGAGTTCTGATCTGAAATAATCAGAAATCATAGTCTTACTCCTTTTGATATTATATGCTCCCCCTAAAATCATGCATCGAAAAAAAATTTGTCAGTTAAGCAAAATGCAGAAATTAGTTATGCTCCCCCTCAAAAGAATAATGATCATCTTAAATTGCATCTCACTCTCCCCCTGAGATCATGAACAAACTATTAAAGTGCAGATATCTTTTCAAAAATAATGATAAAGAGAATGATGAAAAATAACAATACTTAACTTTATTAGGTAACAATTGATTATGTCTTCAGATTTAACATACCAAGCTTAGAGACAAGAAAATTAAATCTCTTTTCATCTAATGGTTTGGTAAATAAATCTGCACGCTGATAATCTGTTTTTACAAAATAAAGTTCAAATGTTCCTTTTTCTACATTATCTTTTATAAAATGATACCCGACGTCAATGTGTTTGGTTTTCGTATGTTGGACAGAATTAGCAGATATCGCGATTGCACTCTTCGAGTCACAATATATAGGTATTTTGTCAAACTTGAATCCATAGTCTCTTAGCTGTGTTCGCATCCACAGGACTTGAGAGGAGCAACTGGCAGCAACTACATACTCTGCTTCAGCAGTCGATGTGGAAACGCATAATTTTTTCTTTGATGCACAGCTAACGAGCTTATCTCCAAGAAATTGAATGTGACCTGAAGTGCTCTTTCTGTCCAACATGCAACCTGCATGATCTGCATCTGAATAAGCAGTCAGTTGAAACCCAGTATCCTTAGGATACCACAGACCAAGGTCTGCAGTCCCCTTCAGATATCTAAAAATCCTTTTGACAGCAGCCAAATGGGATTCTTTAGGAGCAACTTGATATCTAGAACATAAGCATGTTGAAAACATAATATCTGGGCTACTTGAAGGAAGATACATTAATGATCCTATCATACCTCTATAAGTTCTAACATCAACACTTTTACCCGAAGGATCAGTGCTAATCTTAGTACCTGGTGCCATCGGGGTTCCAATTGGTTTACAATTTTCCATATTGAACTTCCGAAGAATATCCAAAATGTACTTAGATTAGTTAATGAAAATCCCCGTTGAAAACTGTTTAACTTGTAATCCGAGAAAGAAATTCATCTCTCCCATCATACTCATTTGAAAACGTGACACCATGAGGTTAGAAAAGTTTTTACAATATTTAGGATTTGTAGAGCCAAATATTATATCATCAACATATATTTGAATAAGGATGATATCAGCTTTTTCCTTTTTGATGAACAAAGTGGTATCAACTTTACCTTTGGAAAAACCTGACTTGACCAAGAATTTAGATAGGACATCATACCATGCTCGAGGGGCTTGTTTTAAACCATACAGGGCTTTATCCAAGATGTAGACATGATCTGGTTTATCTGGATTGACGAACCCTTCTAGTTGAGACACGTATACTTCCTCTTTAAGAATATCATTCAGAAAGGCTATTTTCACATCCATCTGATAGACTGTGAAATTCTTGTGAGCTGCGTAGGCTAGAAACATGCAGATTGCCTCTATACACGCTACTGGAGCATATGTCTCATCGCAGTTTATGCCTTCCTCTTGCCGGTAACCTTTGGCAACAAGGCTAGCTTTGTTTCTTATGACGATACCATCTTCATCCTTTTTATTCTTGAATACCCATTTAGTTCCTATCACGGTTTTACCTTCTGGTTTTGGAACTAATCTCCAAACCTTTAGGGCTTCAAACTGATTGATCTCTTCTTGCATAGCAGATACCCAATCCGAATCAGCAAGAGCCTCTGATACAAGCGTGGGCTCTATCTTACTGAGGAATGAGTCATGCATACATCGATTAAGAGTCGCTGACCTAGTTTGTACAGGCTTGTTGAGATCTCCAATTACTTGGTGTAATGGATGCTCTTTGGTCCAGTGATGCTCATGAGGGAGTGGAGTAGATGAAGATTGATCATGGTCATCATCTAAAAATCCACTATCATGCTCTTCAGTTTGAATAACAGGAGGGGGGTTTGCAGTTAAAGTTTCAGGTGCAGAAGCATCAGTTGGAACAACAGACTCTGGCTGTTGAGTAGACAATGTATCACATCCAACTGATACAGTTACTTCTGGCTCAACAGTTACTTGTGTATCTTCAACTGTAGAAGTAGATGTTGGAATGTGAGTTTCTGACTGAACGGGGGATACAAGTTCAGTTAAAAACTTCTGAAGTGACTGGATGATTGCAGCTTGTGTCTTCAGACCTGTCAGTCACAACAGATTTAGGCAAATTAGATCCTAGAAACTCATCATAAAAGAATTCAAATAAAAAATCTAAATCAGATAAATGTGAAAGTGAAGTAGAAGCGTTATCCGAATTGTTCTTTGTAGAAACAGGTTCTGGACTGATCTGCCTAGAAGCTAATACTCCAGTGATAACGGGTTCTGAACTGAGTTGTTCAGAAGCCATCTCTTCATGTTACATTAACGCTCTCGACGACTGTCTTTGACTTCTTCAGATAAACACGATATGCTGCAGATGTTGAAGAGTATCCAATGAAGATGCCTTCGTCCTCCTTAGCACTGAATTTGTTTAGATTCTCTCTGTCGTTAAGCACGAAACACTTACACCCAAATATATGAAAATACTTGATTGTCGGTGTTCTATTGTTGATAAGCTCATATGGAGTCTTTTGAAAACGACGATGTATTATGGACCGATTTTGAGTATGACATGCAGTTGACACAGCTTCTGCCCACAAAAATAGAGGTAGATAAGATTGGCTAAGCATAGTACGAGCGGCCTCGACTAGCGTCTGATTTCGCCTTTCGACTACTCCATTTTGTTCAGGCGTACGAGCAGCAGAGTACTGATGTGATATCCCGACCGATTCGAGATATTCTTCAACAATCTTGTTTTTGAACTCTGTGCCGTTGTCCGTTCGAAGAAACTTGACTTGTCTTTGTATATTCACCTGGGTCATCTTTAATAAAGTAATGAGAACTTGGGGCGCCTCATCTTTTGATCGAAAAAATTTGACCCACGTGTATCTTGAGTAATCGTCCACAATAACCAACACGTATTTCTTTCCACCCAAGCTCTGAGTTCTCATTGGACCACACAAATCCATATGTAACAACTCTAACGGAGAACTGGTGCTTGGTTCAGGCTTCGGTTTATGCGGAGCTCTCTTCATTTTACCCTTCTCACATGCAGCACATAAGTGTTCTTTCTCATATTTCAGCTCAGGAAGTCCTTTTACCAATTTTCCACTAACCAGCTTGTTGATGTAACGAAAATTCAGATGTGATAGTCGTCGGTGCCAAAGCCAACTTTGTTGCATCGAAGCTTTTGACAATAAGCAAACGTGACTGTCATTCTGTACCTTTGAAAGATTGATGGTATAGAGGTTCTTCTTTCGATTTCCGACTAAGAGTTCATTGCCGTCTTCATTACGAACAGAACACCTCTTAGCTTTGAAGTTGACCTCTAACCCTTTATCACAAAATTGACCGATGCTAAACAAGTTGTGCCCTAAACTTTCGACATAACTCACCTTCTTAATCGTTATGTTGTCTTGAATGATGTCACCATATCCTAAGATTGGTGAAAGCTGATCGTTTCCAAATCTGACATTTCCACTGAATTTCTCTGTATAATTAGACAATAAAGCTTTTTGCCCAGTCATATGCTTGGAACATCCACTGTCCAAGTACCACATATGTCGGGTCTGCAAGAGAAATCAGGAAACAATAGATTTAGTTACCCATTTAAAAACGGGTCCTAACAGATTAGCACAAGATTTTGGTATCCATTTGAAAATGGATCCTCCTTTTCTTTGAAAACTTTTAAAAACATTTGACCTTGAAGAATACACATGATAAGATCCAAACCAATCAGTAGAATTATGATGATAAGCAAAATCATTTCTCCGATAATGATAAGATTTAGTAGTAGTAGGAGATAATTGAATCAATTGCTTTATTGAATAACACTTGTAAGAAGTTACAAGGTTTTGTTTATGAGAAGCAAGTTGACCAACTACATCATTACCACTACTATCATATCTATGACATGAAGTATCAGAAACTGATTCCGCTGTCTCATCATTCTTCCTTTTTGGTCTCCATTCAGATCTCGCTTTCGACCTTTTCTTCCTTAAATCTGAAACATAAGATTTAGAATTATTAGGAAAATCAGATTTCTGAGATTGAGTTTTCTTTTATGTACCAGTGTATTTCTATTTCTGTAATCGATGTTTCTTATGTTTCTTACCTTGAGCATAGTAATCAGCAGTTACAGAAGCTGATTTCAACAACCATAGCTGATGATTCACCAATATTAAAATCACTTGGTAACACTTTTTCATTTATAAGACAAGTAGAATGATCAGGAAGAGAAGCATTGAAGTCAAACATATCAATTTCTTCTATGCACCCATCATTAGAATTAAGAAAGTCATTTGCAGACTCAAATAAGTCATCAAAATTATCAGACGAAGTTTGAGGTGCCTTTGAAACTGTAGAACACTTTGTAGGTTTAGATTGAAAAACAGTGTTCTTTAAAACTGTAGAAAACACACTTTGTTCAATATCTACCAAAAGTCTTTCATCAGAAACAATATTTTCAAGTTCAACTATTTTGCTTTCAAGAATGAGTGGAGGAACATAAACCTTTGCAATTGCAGGTTTTGCCTTCATCTCAGAAACAAAATAACTAGCAAAATAGTCGTTTGAAAGAACTTTTGGTGTCTCTGAAAGATAACTATCATTTAACTTTGCATAGTTAAATGGTAGTTGCATTTTCTTTACATTCTTTCTATTTTCAGTTTCTTTGGCCTCAACTTCTTCTGGTAATTTGGTAACAAATTTGGGTTTTAAATGAGTATGTTTACCAGCACAAGCAAGAAAATCAAAATTATAAAGTGATGGTTGTTTTCTGATGGCTTTCTTTAAGTAATGGGGGTTTTCAAAACCAAGTCCCCAGTTTTCCTTAACATCAGCCTCTTCGTTAGGTGCATTAAGAAAAATGGTTTGATCTGTTTGGCCTCTTGCATAGAGTTTGGCTTCCATACCATTTACCTTCTTATTCAAAAGCTTATTCTCAACCTGCAATTTATGAACAGTTAGTGTAGATTCTTTCTTCTCAAACTCATACTTAGAAATTTTAACTTCAAAATCAGAAATCTTCTTTTCAAAACAATCTACTTGAAGTTTAGAATCAGAAGCAGACTTGCGTAAAGAATCAATTAGATCTTTGTTCCCAATAACAGACTTATTAAGCTCAAAGATCTTGTTGTTTCTTTTAGCAACTCTGTCTTTTTCTTTCTTCAGTTTTATTTGAAGATCATTTAGCTCAACCATCATAGCTTTCATTTTGGTTATGAAATCTTTTTCAGTTAAATTTAATACCTCATCAGCTGTCTCATCATCTGACTCATCATACTTCACTTCTTTTCCCATTAGACAGAGATGAGCAGTTTCTTCTTTCTCTTTTTCATCCTCTTGATCAGAATGATCCAACCAGAATTCGTCTCCAGCCATTAATGCTATGCCAGCTTCTTGCTGTTTGGCCAATAGCAGTTTGTTCTGATAGTACTGGGAGTTGCGAACCTTTGGCTTTCGACATTCTTTAGCAAAATGTCCAATCTTGCCACAATTGTAGCATTTAATTGGATCATTTGCTGGCTTTTCAGCAACGGTGTAATCATTCACAAACTTCTTCTTTTCTTCCGGCTTCCTTTCCATATACCGGTTCTCTTCATGTCGCTTTCCTTCAACTCTTTCTCGGTGCTCATGATTCTTGGAGCTTGATGAAGAATATATTTGAGAATTGGATCCCAGCTTTTTGTAAAATTTCTTTTGAAATGCTCGGGTCAGTAATAACATTGCTTGTTTGAGACTTTCTCCATCATCACCATCTGATTTAGATTCCGATTTAGAACTTGTAAGCACTTTCTTCTTTTTCTTCTTCTCATTCATTTCTTTCTTCTTCTCTTTGGCTACTAACGCAATAGGATCGGGAGCTTTTTCTGCCTTCTTTTTATCAGCTCTTTTCTCTTCCACTTCTTCTTCATTTTGCCTCAGAGTCTCATAAACCTCATGTAACGGTATGTCATTCAGATCCTTCATCTGTTTCATCCTACGCGTATGCTTCTTCCATTCAGGTTGTAGGATACTCAGAAATTTGACATTGTTCTCAAGCTGCTTCTTTTTCACTTTGTTCTTTGACAATTCATTTAACAGCAAGACAAACCGTTCATAAGTATCTTCTAAGCTCTCATTCTCTTTGGCTTTGAACTCCTCATAGCTATTGATGCAATTGGCTACTTTCATTTGATTGCCAACTTTGGAACCCATCATCATCTTTTGCAACTGATCCCACATCTTTTTAGCATTTGCCTTGTAGCTATCTATTTTGACGTAGATGTCATTCGGGATACTTTGAAGAAGAAGGGATCTTGCTTGCTTGTCTGCTTTGAAACGACTATTTTGCTCTTCAGAATACTGAGCATATTCAACTGGAACTGTTTTCATTTTCTGATCTCTTTCCTCAGTACCATCTTCACTATCAGATGAGTCATCATCAGGTATTTGAACTGTGATTGGTACCATAGGACCTTCTGTAATTGACAGCAGAATGTTTTCCCCATTTGCATGTATGTCTACAAAATCCAGAAATCTGTCTTTCCACTGTTCGTATTCTCCTTTGAACAGAACAGGAGGCTTGACATCAGTGCCAATGGAAAGAGCATCTTTAAAAGTCATCTTGATTAAACCTGTTTGAGAAATTTATGCAATAAGAAACTAGAACTGATCGTTAGTCCAAATATGAAATCACAAGAAAAAAAATCTTGAAATATAGAAAATCAGAAAATTTGAAAAAAATGACTAAGTGACAAAACTCGCAAGTCACAGTAGAACTCGCAAGTCACTATTACTGAAAAACCCGCAGACTAAAGATTGCGCGTTTGTGAAACTCGCACGCAAAGACTTGCGTATTCTGATAAACTCGCAGATAGTTGAAACTCGCAAGAGACTGTTCTCGATGAAACTCGCTAATGCATGAACACGCAAGTAACTATTCACGTTGAAACGCGCTAATAGAGACGTGCGCGTTCCCAAAACTCGCTAGGCACTACTTGCGCATTTGAGTAAACTCGCTAACCACAGCTTGCGTGTTCCAACACTTAGACAATTTTCTGAGTTTTTCAAACTCGCACGATGTATGAACTCGCAGAACCCTGTTCCTGATGAAACTCGCACACTTAGACTAGCGCGTTTATAGAACTCGCTAATTGCTACGTTCGTGTTTTGGTCCTTAGAAAAATTTCCAACTTTCAAAACTCGCAGACTTCAACCAACAAGTTTCTAGAACTCGCTACTAACGCCTTGCGCATTTTGTTCAAAAATGAGATTCTTCAGCTTGCACGTTCTATCGAAGAACTTGCGCGTTTTGCCGATCTAGCGCGTTCTTCAGTCTATCGAACCAAACCTTGATTTTTCTCATCTGTTTTTCTATCAAACCTTTGTCAATTGGCTTGAGACTTTGTATGAATGATCGATTACAATACTAGAACTAATTACAATACAAGAATTACAAAAACAAACTCAAATTGTAACATTTTGATGAGATTTACAGTGCTCAAGAACTCGTGACTCAAAACTCAACAAAAATCACAAATTCGTGAGAATTACAGTGCAATTCGTGAAATTAACTAAACAAACTCTATCAATTACACTTTCCGAACAACACCTGAATGATTTCAACTCCTAATTCATACAAAAACTCAAAAATCGATCTGGATATTCAAGAACACAATGTCGACTTGTTTCTTGATCTGATTTCACTTTTGGATCTGCTCTGATACCAATTGTTATTCCCTAGATTCTAGTTTCTAAACACAATTAATCAATCAAACACAAACAATAATTCAATTACCTGTTTTGATTCAATCTCAAATCAACAATTACACTTTCTCTCTCTAAAACTCTCTCTCTCTCTCTACAAATTCTCTCTAGATACGTACTCTCAGATTCTCAACTAAATCTTCTACTAAAAACAGAAAATACAAAGCTATTTATACCTATAACAAATACAAGGAAAAAAAAATACAAATACAACAACTTTGACTTTTTATTACAAATTGACTTTGACTTTAATGAAAGTTGACTTTCTCAGCTTTGACTTTCTTGAACTTTGACCTTCAGTCTTCTTGATCTTGTATCCAACAGATTTATGCTCTAACAGTATCAAGTTACCTCCGATGACCCAATGTCTCAACTAGTTACAAGGGGGAAAAACATCCCAAAATAGATCGACTCAATACCTAATGGATCCATTAGTAATAGTCTAAGACTTGTCACATTTATATTAATGTCAAACTTTAATCACATATATAGGTTCTCATATTCATTTTCATGAAAGCAAACATTTATATAAAATACTACCATATGGAACCAAGTCCATAAGAAGGCCAACATGGACCATTACCATTTTCAAATGTAAATCATTTTCCAAACGTATAATTTTCCCTAGGGGTGAGCATAACCCGACCGACCCGACAACCCGAAAAACCCGAAAACTCGTTACCCGATCACCCGACCACCCAAACCCGAGAAAATAGTACGGGTATAGCGGATCGGGTTGGGTATCCATAGCCCCCACCCCACCCGTCCGAAATATCCGAATTTTTTTTAAATTAAAAAAAAATCATTTTTATTTTATATTTATATAATTCTAATTCTAATTTGTAATTTGTATTTGTAGTTTAATGTTTTAGTTTGTAGTTTAAACTTTAAAGTTGTTGTTTGTAGTTGTAGACTTTTAGTTTAGACTTTAAAGTTATATATTGACAATTTGTAATTTGTAGTTTGAGAAATTAGGTCAAAAAAAAACCCATTGAGGCCCACTACCCGAAATATCCGACCCGAACCCCGCCGAACCCGAACACTAATCGGGCGGATGTCGGGTCTTCCCCCACCACCCGAATATCCGATCGGGTTTGGGTTTTGGATATTCGACCCAACCCGACCGATGCACACCCCTAATTTTCCCATGTCATAAAAATTCTACATTGCTCATTGTCAATACAAACATAAAATCCAAGTATCTTACCTTCCAAAAATCCATTTTTAACAAGTAAATCCCCAAAATGGTGAAATCCACATATAGCCAAGAGGGCTTTATTTCAAGTATTTTAGCCATCAAAACACAAGGTTTAATACATTTTATATCACAACACATGAAGCTCTATAACATATCTCAAAATGGCATGGGTGGATTTATAGCTATGGCGTAGAGGGCATAGGCCCCCAACAAACTAATATTGGGCAATGTAATTTTCTATTTCTTTTTCCTTATTTTTTTTAAAATAGAAGTCAAGGCCCCCAACAAATAAAAGTTAAGGCCCCAACTTGTTAAATAAATACTTAATTTCTTTATTTTTAATCATCTCGTTTATTATGAATTAGTCAAAATTTGTATTAATATGTAATATGTTAATTTGTTTTAAGTTCAAAATAAATAGAAAATATATATAGTAGTATAAAATCTCAGTTTAACCAAAATAGTAAAAAATTAACCGAAAACTGAACCGAATAAGTTGTCTTCATTTGATTTAACGAACCGTGTAAGGCGAAAACGGATAGCCAAAACGAATAACTTGAAGCCGTTTTGGTTCAGATGAATTATTAGGTTTCAGAAATTTTTCGACACCCTTAAGTGTGCCCCCAACCATAAAATTTTCTGGATCCACCACTGCAAAAATGGTAAAAGCCCTAAAATCTCCAAAAATATCCAAGTTAGGTCAAATGCTTCAAATCAATAAAATATAGTAAATGGGAGATCAAGAGTTCCAACATATAAGTTTTGACATGTATAAAGTTTAGAAAAAAGTAGATTGAACTCACAATATGGATTTTTGATCAACCCTAGAAACCTCAAACTTAGGAGGAAGATGGAGATGATGAGATGGTGACTTCTTGGGCTCTAGACTTCATAACCCTAGTTGATGATGATGAAATCCTTGAAGAATGGAAGGAATAAAGCAATCAATGCCCTAAAATCGAATTAAATGAGGTAGGAATGGGAGAGAGTAAACCTAAAAATATTGGTGGAATAATGAATGAGATTGCAAATGAAAAGGGAGAAAAATTCGGGTTTTAATGAGGTTGGGCCTCGATCGCGACAATGAAATGCTACAGTGCCAGATGTCACTGTCCCGGGCACAGTAGCGCCAAGTGTACCGAGAATTCAATCTTTTGTGCTATTGTGACATGCTACAGTGCCAGATGTCACTGTAGCGGGCACTGTAGCGCCAAGTGTACCATGGCCAAAATTTCGCGTTCATAAATTTTGATTTTCGTGCCTCCTACGACATTCTATTATAAACCAAACTTAACGTACTAGGCTAAAAAGCATTAATGGGGACAAAATAAGATAAATATGAAATTCTTCTTACCCAAAAATCCGGGTGTTACATTTTTTCATCTGTTTTTTTATAGTTCTCTGGTTCTTTTTAAGTTTTTTTTTCCAGTGTAATATTGAATTTTAAGTAATGTGTATCAATAAACAATACTTAATGCATAAAAACTTGTTTTTAAGAGTTTATTCGATAGTTTAATAATATAATGTTTTTTAATAAAATAAACATTAAATAATCTGTTAGATTTTTTAATTATATTTTGGATTTTTTATATCTAAAATTTGATTTTATTTTGTATTTAGTTATACGGGGAGTGATTTTAGGGAGTTAAAATAGTTAGAGATGAGGATTGAAAATTAATAAATCGCATTAAATATAGTACATAAAACTTTAATGGTTGTTTTTAAGAGATTTTAAGTAATTAATATTAAATAGCGGTACATTAAGTTTTATCAATTGTTTTTAAGAGTTTGTTATAAATGTTTTATAATATAGTATAAATATAATATACTAGATTAAATTATGGTGTGGTCCCTATGATTTGCTTCAAATCTAGATATCATTCCTCAAAAAATATTATTTATATTGTTGGTCTCTAATTTTTATTTTCTTAACATTAATAATCCTTCGAATTAACACCGTTAAATTGAGTATGTAAGAAGGGGGTCATAAAGCAATTTATCTCTTTTTTCTTAAAAAAATAGAGTAAATTACATTTTTGGTCCTTTTATGGTTGACACTCATTATTAAATTTGGTCTCTTTTTGAAACTAACTACAATTTTAGTCATTATGGTTACCATTTCGTTTCACTTTTGGTCCCTCTGACTAACTTTAGTTAAAAATGTTAGTTTTGATCAAGAGCATTTTGGCCCTTTTAGCTTTTTTTTTGTCCTTTTCTTTTGTTGTCTTATTAGATTTTAGAGTAAGTTACAATTCTCGTCCCTATAGTTTGTTTGTTTTATTTTTGGTTTTTCCTACCTTTTTCATTTTATACCCTTGCAATATTAGTTAATTAATAATAATTTTAAATAATAATAAATTAAAAATACATATTTCATTTTGTGAATTACACCATGTAGAAAAGTCTTGTCGAGACATTTAAAACGAGTTAAATAATTTTTAAATTTTTATGCAATATTTCCGATATATATATACATATCCATCTACACTAATAAAAAAACATTTTCTGTTTAAGTTGGATTTATTGTTTTTTCTTATTTATGTAAGATACAAATGAAAATGTATCTGTATCTAGTAATAAAAAAATGTATCGGGTTTTAGATATTTGATTTAATTAAATGTATATCAAATAAAAACTTTATAATTATATATTTTTTCAAAATATAAATATAAATTTATCGTAATGAACGATAAATAAACAATTAACAACCATATATTTTAAGTATAATAAATAACTAATTAATATTTGAAATATAAAATAATAAAAATGTATGGTTGTTAATTGATTTTTTCCAGATAAATTTAAGTTTATATTTTGAAAAAAAATATATATCTTATAAAGTTTTTTTTTATTTGATACATATTTGTTTAAATAAAATATCTAAAAATGATATATTTTTATTACTAGATATAAATATATTTTCATTTTTATCTTACATAAATAAGAAAAAAAAGATATATTTTTTATATCCAACTTAAATAGAAAATATTTTTTATTGGTGTAGACTGATTTGCACATATACATTGTATAAATGACATATAAATTTAAAAATTATTTAACTCATTTTAAAGGTACCGACGAAACTTTTTTAAATTGTGTAATTTACAAAATGAACGTATTCTTAATTTATTATTATTTAAAATTATTATTAATTAATTGATATAATAAGAGTATAAAATGAAAAAGTAGGAAAGACAAAAAAAATGAAACATGATAAACTATAGGGACAAAATTTGTAATTTACTCTACATTATAATAAGATAACAATGGAAAATGACAAAAATAAAGCTAAAATGACCGAAATACCCTTAAACTAACTAACTTTTTTAACTAAAGTTAATCTGAGGGACCAAAAGTGAAACAAAGTGGTAACCACAGTAACCAAAATTGTAATTAGTTTTAAAGAAGGACCAAACTTGATAATGAGTGACAACCATAATGACCAAAAAAGCAATTTACTCAAGAAAATTATTAATTAATAGACGTTAACATAAATAAAATTTATATATTAATGTTTACACAATCTTTTAGGACTTTTTATATTACTAGAAGCGCACTCGCGCAATACAGCGAGATACATCACGATTTTAATGTTTCATTTTATTTTTTTTTGTTGATTTACAGTACGATTTTGGATGATTTTGAGAAATTAATAATGGGTTTTTATAAATTTGTTTAATTTAGACTTAATAATATAATGTTTTTTATATAAAAAAAATTAAGTATTTTGTTAGAATTCAATGATTATCTTGTATATTTTAATGACATCTAGAAAAAAATAACCAATTACATATTTAATAATATAACTAAAACAAATTTGTAGTAATATAATATATTAATTAATAGTGATACATGGAAAGGTCTGCATAAAAGGAATGTCTTGCACGTACCAAATTGGTGAGGTGTTAGAAGTCTGCAGTAGTAATATGTATTTTGTGCTTTGAAACTTGTAAATTAAGAGATTTTTAAAATTTTGCATAAAATGATGGTACATTGTGCCTAATAATTTGTATTTAAGAGTTTTTTACCTGTATTTTATAATATAGTATAGATATAGATAAATGTTGGATTTAGGGTTTTGATTTTATGTTTGTTGTAACATAATTTTTTTAATGAATTTAAAAACTGTAGAAAATGTAAAAAACACATTAGAGCTCATAAATATACCCACATTAATGACACACCTCACATGCAAGATGAACATGCATGTTAATTCCTATTCAGCAAATCTAAGATTTAAAACTATTCATACATACACAACTAGTGTTCGGTACCGTGCGTTGCGCGATAGCGATAAGTTTTTAAAAAATATTAAAGTTAAATGGATCGATGATCACATATTAGATGTTAAACAAATATAAATCGGTATCACACTTGATGTAAAATTGTTTTATCATATTTCTCAGTTGTTTCTTTTGATACATACATACATATATATATATATATATACATATATATATATATATATATATGTAAAATTGTTTTATCATATTTCTCAGTTGTTTCTTTTGATACATACATACATATATATATATATATATGTGTGTGTGTGTGTAGAGGAAATATTATGCGAGAAATTAAACATTTAATGTAAAGTAATAAATAATTATTTATAAGGATCATTATCTAACTAAGTAATAAAAAAGAACTATTGATTTATAAGCATTGTTAGATAACTAAATCCTAAACCCTAAACATTGTTTCAATATATATATATATATATATATATATATATATATATATGATATTATATATGTATACACACATAGATGCAAGGAAATACTGTTCTCATCATTTATTAAGATAAAGTTATCTAAAAATACGTAAAATATTGTTAATGATAAAAGGTAACCTATTTATGTAAGATAACTCTATAAAAAATGATAGGTTATAATAAATGTGACGTGATAAATAAAATGAAATTTATAAATATAAAACAATTGTTATGAGTGTGTGTGTGTGTATATATATATATATATATATTGAATTACCTTTTATAAATAATTGTTAATGATAACATAACTATATAATGATATGTTATAATGAAATTGACATGTTAAATAAAATTAAATATAAGATATTGATATTTCACTTATGTAATTCATAATGACTAATAAGTGTCATGAACATACTAATTAATGGTAACGGTCAGTTTTTTATGCAACATAAATAAGTGTCATGGACATACTAATTTACAGTAACGGCCAGTTTTTTATGCAACATAAATAAGTGAACTAAATGTTAATAAATGACTCTTCATAAGATAACTGTTTATTGATAACAGTAATTTATGTTTATAAGGCTCATTATCTAACTAAAAAATAAAAAACACCTATTGATTTATAAGCATTGTTAGATAACTAAAACCAGTAAAAATATATATGTATATATATGTGTATATATATATATATATGTGTGTGTATATATATATATGTGTATATATATATATGTGTATATATATATATATAAGTTCGATTTACTCTAGTGAAGTAAAGTTTTGATTTATAAACATTGTTAGGTTATTAGAAAGAAAAAAAACCATGAAAAACTATTATGTGAAATGTTAACCATTAAAAACTATTATGTTTATAAGTTTTGATTTATAAGCATTGTTGGCTTATTCACTTAATATAAGTTTTCATTTATATACATTGTTAGTAATTCATATTTACTTTTTAAATTATAAAATTATGTAAGGTTTGATTTATAAACATTGTTTAACTAATATAAATGAAGTAAATAAAAATAAAAATACATTGATTTATCAAATGTTAAATATTCTTTTGACCATTTATTAAAAAAATCAATATTAAGTAAAAGCTATAGTGAAAAATAAAAAAGAAAATAAAAGTTGTGTACTCATTTAATACATAATTTTTTTTTTAAAATAATTCAAAACTCTAGGAAAATTCTAAAGCCTCCTTGGAGACCTCTCATTCACTCTCTCTCCTAGACCCTTCTTTATATATATATATTGATATATTGATTGTTGGCTTATTCACTTAATATAAGTTTTCATTTATATACATTGTTAGTAATTCATATTTACTTTTTAAATTATAAAATTATGTAAGGTTTGATTTATAAACATTGTTTAACTAATATAAATGAAGTAAATAAAAATAAAAATACATTGATTTATCAAATGTTAAATATACTTTTGACCATTTATTAAAAAAATCAATATTAAGAAAATATTAAGTAAAAGCTATAGTGAAAAATAAAAAAGAAAATAAAAGTTGTGTACTCATTTAATGCATAATTTTTTTTAAAAAATAATTCAAAACTCTAGGAAAATTCTAAAGCCTCCTTGGAGGCCTCTCATTCACTTTCTCTCCTAGACCCTCCTTTATATATATATTGATTGTTTAACTAATATAAATGAAGTAAATAAAAATAAAAATACATTGATTTATCAAATGTTAAATATACTTTTGACCATTTATTAAAAAAATCAATATTAAGAAAATATTAAGTAAAAGCTATAGTGAAAAATAAAAAAGAAAATAAAAGTTGTGTACTCATTTAATGCATACTTTTTTTTAAAAATAATTCAAAACTCTAGGAAAATTCTAAAGCCTCTTTGGAGGCCTCTCCTTCACTCTCTCTCCTATACCCTCCTTTATATATATATATATATATATATATATATATATATATATATATATATATATTGATTATTTACTACACTCATTTACAAGGTCTTACCTACATATAATATGCAGTTTAAATATGTATTAAGTTGTAACATGTGCAATATGCATATGATATGTAGTGTGCATATGCCCGCAATAACTAATATCATGTGAATAGAAAGTTAAAAACAACTTTTTTATGGTTTCCAGATAATCCTATATAATGTTGAATATGAAAACATCTTTTTCAAACACAATATTATGTTCTTGGAATAAAACCTTACTGCTATCAAAACCGATATTAGCTTCTCGAAACAGCGAACTAGAAGATGGACGATTTGGGATATTGAATTCATATACAGATATGTCATCAAGCTCAGTATGATTACCAAACTCTTGGGTTAGTCTTGTATTCGTGCATTTAACAAAGTCATTATCACGACGGGTCGGGGAAGCATCTTGTTCATCAAAAAGAGATTCTAAAAGACTTTGGTTATCAACATCACACGTTAAACGTGTGTCGCTCATTCTGATATATCGCAAATTTTATCTTCTTCGATTCCAGAAAAACAATCACACATATGTTCTTCACTTTTAGTTACAAAACATTAAATGCAGGTTTGATCAACTTTATGTTTGACCTTGATCCATTAACGTAATAAGAAAGGATAATTACAAGATAATATAATTACATAAATATAAGAAAATTATGAAAAGTATTTAATCAATATTATATTTAATTAAAATACCAATAATACCCCCTATAAAAATACTAGGTGTGAAATTGAACATTAGGATTTCGTGGAATTTGATTGGTCAGGATTTGGGTAGTATAAGGGGACAAAAAATATAGCTTTTAACAGTCTTTTAACATGTTATAACACTAATGGAGTAGTTAATAAAAAAAATGAGTCTCTCTCTCTATATATATTAACCATTATCTCGCCACTTCCCCCCTCTCCAATTGCTTGTCTTCTCTAGCCATTACCTTTCTTCCTCACTAGTGATGTGACAACCGTCTACCCTCTTCTCTATGACCAAGCAAACTCAAGAATGAATGGTGGCAGCATGTATTAACCATTCCCCCCCCCCCCCCACCCCCATTGCTTGTCTTCTCTAGTCATTACCTTTCTTCATCACCAGCGATGTGACAACTGTATCCACTCATCTCTACGACCAAGCAAACTTAAGAACGAATGGTGGTAGCAATTTGGGTTTCTTTCTCTAACGAACCCCCTCCCTTCATAGTTCCCCCGGTTTTTACACCAATAGTTTGGGTTTCGTCATCTAGAGTTATGAACGAAAACAAAATCAATATTCAAGGATCCTTCGCGAACCCCAACCGTATCCATAAAATTATCAGACAACTTTTAAGGAAACTTGTCCAGTCCAGTTTTATCCAGTCCTAGTCGTACCAAATACAAGACAGACATTTGTCTTGTCCTATCATGTCTTGTCCAGTCCTAGTCTCCTGTCCAGTTATGTCCTGTCCAGTCCCATCCAATATCTTGTCTGCGTATCAAACGCTACCTAAGAGTCTCACAATACTATAAGGAAAATGTCTTCATGTGTTATGTAAATAAAATAGTTAGTAAACTGCAATTGTATCGAAGAAGTTAGCATAAATTGTTAATAAATTGTAATCTGTAGATTGAAACAAAAATTAGATACAGTTAATAAATTGTAATATGTAGATGTACCATATGCAAATATTAAAAAAAAATAGACACGGTTAATAAATTGCATATTTGGAAATATCAAAGCCAAATTACTTTACGTTGTGTTCTCGAGTTTTAGAAGGAAAGAAAATAAAAGAAATGGAATGAAAAGAAAAGAAAAGAAAGGGAAGGGAAGGGAAAGGAAAGGAAATAAATAAATATTTGTATTTGTGTTCTTGAGATTGAAGGAAGAGAAAGAAAAGTGAAAGAAATAAAATAATTTTTCATGTTTCAAGTAGGAGGGAAAGGAAGGGAAAGATGTTAGTTTTACCCATATACTCTTATTTATTTCGTAGTGAAATATAATTAATGGGTATATGTATAATTTTATAAATATTTTTAATTCTTTTTAAATTAATTTCTTTCCTTTCCTTCCGTTTCATCCCACATTTGGGAGGAAAGTTTTGGGAGGAAAATCAGCAATATTTTCCTTCCCCTTCCTTTCCTTTCCCTCCTTAAAAAAACTCGAGAACACAACATTTTTTCATTTCCTCCTACTTTACTTTCCTTCCCTTTCACTTTCCCTTCCTTTCCTTCCTATAAAAAACTCGAGAACACAACGTTAAAGATTTCTTTAATCACATCATTATCGGAGGAGAAAACCAAACTCGGAACTATAATATTGTTAGAACAAATAAATAACAATGACTTTGATTTCCAATTTGAAATTTTCAGCGAACGGTGTGGAAAGATTAATTAGAAAAAAACTAGAGACTTGGTATAATATATAAAGAACGAAAAGGTAGCCCTAACCATTTTTTATGGTTGTATGTTGTAATGGGTATGAGCAAAGCCGAAGACGACATAACAAGTGGATAAAAACATCGTAATTTTAATCATCTCTACGTGTGAATCATGATAGAAATTTACTGTTGTCAGAGGCAGTTGTTGAAATTCCAAAGCTAATTTCGAGTAGTAGGCGTTGATGGGGGCAATTTTGGAATTGGGTGATTTCCAATTTGGCGGTCGCAAACTCGCTCAAGGTGAAGAAGATGGACCATTGATACTTGGGGTTGGGCTTAATGATTAAAGATTTCATGACTCAATATGCCCACATGCACAAATGAATCAAAATCATCAAATATCGAAACAATCCCATCAATATGTATTTGAGATCCAAAACAGTGGCATTTTGACATGTATATAGTTTTGCAAAGCAACTAGAACTCACCTTACTAGATTTATGCCAAATTTAGGTTTTTACCCTAAACTTGAGTTTCCTTTGGTGAAAACTTGAATCTACTAGGAACTCTTCCAAAACTTAGATCCAACACTACCAAAAGATCTTTTTCACCTCTAAAGACCCAACACCTAAAGCAAAATAGGAAGGTGGGGAGAGGGGATGAATAACACACCAAACTCTAGCTTTTAAAATTAAGAGATATGAGAAGATTACTCATACCAAATACTCTTGAATCCACCAAGAGCCTTTTATCCTCTTCAATATCTTCATGAAGAGCTTCAAAATTGAGTCTCTAGCTCAAGAATCACCAAAATCGGGTAAGAGATCAAGGATTTATGGCAAAATGCAGAAAGCAAAAAAGAAACGGATTTATGTAGTCCAGGACTTCCCCGCGACCCTAGGACACAAGGCATTAGGCAGGTCACTCGCGTCTAGGGGTGTACAAAAAACCATCAACCCACGAAACCCGTCCTACCCAAACCACTAACAATCCAATTAAACCCAACCCGTCCAACCCGTCCAACCGCCCACCTGCCAAACCGGTAACCCGCAAATTAAGAGGGTTGAAATTAGGTTACATTTTGTTCAACCCGCCTAACCCGCCAACCCGCCGCTAATATATAATTTTTATAAAATTATATATCTATACATATAATAAATAAGTAACTGGAGGGACACGTGTCGCCTTCTGGTGAGTCCATTTTTTTTATTTTCCAGCCTAAACATGAACCTGGACGCATTTTACACTATATGTTCATTTAGCAAATCAACATTCATTCCTTATTTAATCTTTCTTTAATTCAATTTTTTTAATTTATACCTTATATTTACTACCCTTATAATTAGATAGGTAGTTTACTTTTAATCCCTTACTTTTTTATTTTTCATTTTAGACTTTTATCATATAAACATAAATAATGTATATGAACTAAATTGCATTGAAAAAAACATTTTTATTTTTTATAAATTATATCATTGTAATCGTTTCGTCAATACCTTTGAAATGAGTCCAATATTGAATATTTTTGGATATAATTATATAATTAAATATCATAAATATATATGAATTAATATGTCGTGATGATATTTAGTATATAATATACTAGATTCGCCCCCGTGTATTACACGGGGTAATTTAAAAATATTAAATCATGTCAAAAAACTTATCTTACAGATATGAATGGTCATCGAAAGTACGATGCTATTTTTCCAAACTTTTTTCCATTCAAAGTTGTTTTTTTTGCAGCCGGTTAAATCATGCCTAAAAACTTTTTTTGTATTAATAATTAATTTTGAAAATCAATTATTAAAATTTGTGAGATAAAAGTTGAAATGAATTTTGTAAAAAGATTTGCATATGTTCGATAATACTTGATTTTCAATTTGTATTACAAAAATAATACTCATACGAAATAATATTTGATTTTCAATTTGTATTAGAATAAAATATATTCTATTTTATTTTTAGAAAATATAATATATTTTAATTCAATAAAATATATTCATATTACAATTTTGATTTCTAAATTGGATTTCCGAACATGTGCAATCTCATTTTCAACTTTTATCTCATACCAATTTCGACAAATTCCATAGTAATCACGACATATTAATTCGTATATATTTATGATATTTAATTATATAATTAAATCCAAAAATATCCAATGTTAGACTCATTTCGAAGGTATTGACGAAACGATTACAATGATATAATTTGTAAAAAATAAAAATGTTTTTTTCAATGCAATTTAGTTCATATACATTATTTATGTTTATATGATAAGAGTTTAAAATGAAAAATAAAAAAATAAGGGATTAAAAGTAAACTAAATATCTAATTATAAGGGTAGTAAATGTAAGGTATAAATTAGAAAAATTGAATTAAGGAAAGATTAAATAAGGAATGAATGTGGATTTGCTAAATGAACTTATAGTGTAAAATGCGTCCAGATTCATGTTTAGGCGGGAAAATGAAAAAATGGAGTCACCAGAAGATGACACGTGTCACTTCCGTTACTTATTTATTATATGTATGTATATATATATATATATATATATTTTCTATCATGAAGTTTTATAAAATAACATTTTTAATTTTTAATTTTATTTTCTTGACATTATGATATTTTGTATCTATACATATAATAAATAAGTAAATTTACGTTCTATTATAAATTTAGTTTTATAAATTCTTAATATTTATTCATATTTTTTATTAATTTTTTGTAAAACTTTCTTTGTGAAAACTGTCTAAAACAAGGACATTTTGTAAACAGTTACAAAAAGAAAACAACTCTGAAGGGAAAGAAGCTTGAAAAAGTAACATTGTACTTTCGATGATCATTCATATCTGTAAGATAAGTTTTTGGCATGATTTAATTTTTTTAAATTGCCCCGTGTATATATATATATATATATATATATATAGGGTCCCATTCATTTGCTAACCGAATCATTAGTGCTAACCGTGCTAACCGAGTTTCGACCAATCAGAACGCTCCCTCATTTTTGATAATGCTTTTTGAGTATAAGGGCAATAATGGAATTTACTTAGAGTTGACCAATCCAATATTATTCAAATTAAACGCCATATCAACACCTTTTCCATAATTAAATGAGGTTTGTTATGGTAATGATCCACACATTAAATATTATATTTTAAAATTCAATTTTGGTTCATATTTTGTTTCAATCTCCAGATATCAATTACTTATTTTTAAGGATTCATGTGTTTAATATATTATCATCCTTATCGATTGAAACTAGAATTCTTTTCACAAACAGTTCATATATACACAAATACATAAAACTGCATACATGCACTTACAGTTTGTATTTTTAATCATGCTCATATGCACATATTTTATACTCAAATGCATTACAATGCATTTAAGCTTATATTCACAGATTCCTTACTCAAATTCTAAACAATGACTAAATGCAGAAATCCATATCGATTCAGACATGCACATTCAAAAATCAAGATAACCATTCTTATATGCACTAGTTCCATCCTCAAATGCTCATATGCACAGATTCCATCCACAAATTCATCACAACGCCTATATGCACAAATGCATACCAATGCATACATGCACTTACAAAAATCAATTAAATATGCTCATATGCACAGATTCCATCCACAAATCCATCACAATGAATATATGCACAAATGCATAACAATGCATACATGCACTTACAAAATTCAATTAAACATGTTCATATGCACAGATTCCGTCCACAAATCCATCACAATGCATATATGCACCGGAATAATTACTATTTGAATCCATAGGTTTCATTATTTAACATTCAAAAAACTAAAAAACAGTACTCCGAACAAAAATTCCATTAGTACAGTGTACACCTCCATGAGGAGCCCCCTGCGAAACCCAGAACCATTTGGTTTGCTAGACACAAACCATAAAACCGAAACACCCCTATCAAGACCTCCTTAATGAACAACACAAGAGACAAATTATTTAAAATACACTATATCAGATTTACCAACACCTGATCAGACCCCCGATACAGCCCCGGTCCTGGAACGGTTTATCGACCCCCTGCCTCCAGACGATCCCTTCTCGATATCAGTCAGAACTTCAAAGCTTCCACCTTCCTTCAGCAAGGCGCTGCACTACTTGATGAGTTCGTGTCGCTTGGATTTTACCTCTATGTCTTCGATTCCCGCCTTCAAAATTCATCTTCGTGCCTTCGATCCTCGTCTGAGAAGTCGATCCCAAGCTTTTCGATTACCGTGGATGTTGATTTTGATGAAGAAATTGTTGAGGGGTGTTGATCGATAAAGCATATTTGGGGGGGATATAATCCCTAATTTTGTGGGATTTGATTCATAAAGGGTTGTTACCAAAATTAAAGAGGGTGTTAATCGATAAAGCATATTGGGGGGGGGGATAGAATCCCTAATTTTGTGGGATTTGATTCATAAAGTGTTGTTACCAAATTAAAGAGATTTTCATTTTGACCAAATTACCCTTCTGCAAATATGCATTTTGTTTTTATAATCCCTTTTTAATATTTTATTTTAATAGAAATTCAATTAATTGAGGGCCATTGATCTTATAATTCTACGGTTGAGATCGGTTAGCACGGTTAACACTAATGGTACGGTTAGCAAATGAATGGCCCTCTCTCTCTCTCTCTCTCTCTATATATATATATATATATATATATATATATATATATAGTCTTAGGTTCATTCGAGAAATGGTAAATATATGAGAAATAGAAAAGTAATCCTAGCCATTCATACGGTCAAGATCGGATTTGACTGGTCAAGAATTGCGGCGATTCCAAAAATTGAAGGACAGTTTCGTAATTTTTACAAAATTGATAGGGTTAATTTATTAACCCTAATTACATCACATTTCTCACTTTTTAAATGCTTTTCTAGTATCTTTTAGAGACTTTTTATTCTTCTTTTAAGTCGTTTATGGAGTTTGTCTGTGTTGAACCTAACTTAAGAAAAATTGAACAAAGCATGCACAAACATGGTATTTATAACGTTTTTTCACTCACTGCAGGTCATAAGGGAATCGCTGATAAGGCTAAGCGGATGAAGCCTTGTTGAAGTCGTTGAAGCAGTTGCTAAATTCAAGAACTGAGCCCGCTGAAGACATGGCCGCTGAAGATCTTTAAGTTGTTTTGTTAAACAATCTTTTGTTTTTGGGCTGAGAATTTGGGCCAATTTATCTACGTTGCTTTTAAACACTTTGTCTGTTGGGCTCTGTAAAACAATCATCTTACTTTTTAGTTTAGATTTTTAATTGTTTATTGGGTATTTCGGCCCATGGCCCATATGTTTAGTTATAAATATGGTGCTCTAGGCAACCATAGAATCACACCTCAACCTCAACTTCTTTCCATTTTTGGAAAGGGTGTAGCTTCCATCTCTCTTTACATTTAGGGGCTGTTTGTTTAGCTCTTTTTTTGGAAAGGGTATCCTGGGCCTATGGCCCAGACTAATCCCTGGCAATTGGGGCCTTTGACCCATCTGCTAAAGCGTGCAACCCTGAGTTTATCCTCAGTGGCCACAAGTGTTGCTAGTGGGGCTCGAACCCGGGTTGAGCGCTATGAACTCCCCAAGCCTTTACCACCACACCACAGCCCTTGTGCTGTTTGTTTAGCTCTTAATGGCTACCTCTTAAGCGGTTAGAGGTAGAGTATGTTTAGCAAAAAAAAAGACCTCTTAATGGTTACAATTACTTCTTAACGATTTTGAGCCTAGGGTTCAACTAAATGGTTCAAATCTTGGATTGTTTCACTTTTGCCCTTCCCACTCTATCATACGTCGCTTTCTCGCTCCACACCACTCTATCCCACACTGATTTCTCACTCGCCGGTCTTTTCCATCTACTCCGGCGATCATCTCTGTCACTTCAGTCAATACTCATGTAGGTATCTTCCATCCCTTTGTCTCATATGTGTCTTCTCCCTCAATCTCAAAATCGTTGGATTGTCTTCTCCTTCACTCTCAAAATCGTTGTGTTAATCCCTTCACTCAACAACCCCTCACTCAAAATCGAGGATTAGTTGTTCTCATTCACTAATCAGCAGCCCCTCACTCAAAATTTCAAAATGTGTTCTCAAAATCTTTGGGTTGTGTTAAAGATTTTTTTTCCTTCGATCTACCAAACTTCATAGGGCTGTGTTAAGCATTTTTTCTGTTTTGATATACCAGATGACTTCACAGGGGCTGTGATTTAAGGCTTTTTTTTAATTTTTTTCTTGTACAAGATCCAAAGTTTGTTTCCATGTTTGATTTGTTGATTCATCATGTTATCCTACCTAGTTTACTATTGTTGATTTTTCTTTTTGTACTAGATGTAAATTTTGTTTCCTAGTTTGCTACTGTTGATTTTTCTTTTTTTTCATGGCATAGTCCAACTCTTAATCCACCATTGCCAAAACTTCAAGGGTAATCAAATCACCAATCACAACAGCATGGGCAATCTAACTTTCAATCACACGGGCAACCTCATTTTCATCAACAGTCACACCATAACTCTCAGAACAACCATCAAGGGAACTTTCAAAATCACCAACTGTCTTTTCAAAATAAACCCAACCAGCATGTTGAACCATATACTTCCTTGGAAGCTATGATGAATGGGTTTATGACCCAAACTTAGGCTTCCATCAAGAACCTTGAGACTCAAATGGGTCAAATGGCTCTAGAAATTAGGAAAAGACCAACAAGTTCTCTACCTAGTTACATAGAAGTGCCCAGAAGGGATGGAAAAGAGCATGTAAAGGTTGTAACCCTGAGAAGTGGAAAGCATTTGCCAGAACATACCTTAAGAGAGTTAGAAGAACCTAGAAAGACGGAATCTAAAAAGACTCCCAAGGAGTCAATTCATGTCTCAATACCTTTGGAACAACCCATTGAGACTGTACCAATTCCAAAGAAGTCAGACTATCCAACCCAAATTCCCAATGAACCAAAAGAAACCCAAAAACCTAAGGAAAAGAATAGTCTGTATGTGTCACAATCTGGTAACAGTCCCAAAATTCCTTGCCACACCACACCTGTAGAACCAGTTAGGATCACACCAACCATTGATAAAGAACCAGTTTTTAAACAGCTCCCTACACCTACTCCTCAAAAGACTACGCTCCCTACTCTAGTCCCTCCCTATATTCCTTATCCCAGAGATTAAGGAACCAAAAGGAGGAATTACATTTCAAAAAGTTTTTAGATGTTTTTAAATAGTTGCATATCAACATACCTTTGGTGGAAGCCATTGAAAAAATGCCAAGTTATGCACAAATTTTGAAAGACATTTTGAGCAAAAAGAAAAAGTTGATTGGGTATGAGACTGTAGCTCTTACTGAGGGTTGTAGTGCATTACCGTCCAGTAAAATCCCTCCCAAAATGAAGGATCCTGAAAGTTTCACAATCCTTTGTTCAATAGGAGGGAAGGAAATAGGAAAAACCTTATGTAACTTAGGTGCTAGCATAAACCTCATGCCTTTATCTGTTTTCAACACCTTAGGCATAGATGAAGCTAGGCCCAACACTGTTACCCTTCAGTTAGCGGACAAGTCCATAGCGTGCCCAAAGGGAAAAATTGAGGATGTCTTAGTTCAGGTTGATAAGTTTATCTTTCCAGCAGACTTTTATCATCTTAGACTTTAAAGCTGATAAGGATGTCCCCATCATCTTAGGAAGACCTTTCCTTACAACTGGAAGAACTCTGATAGATGTCCAGCAAGAAGAGTTGACCATGAGAGTCCAAAACCAAGAAGTGACTTTTAATGTGTTTAACTCTGTGAATCCCAGATTGCTCAAGTAACAATGATAATTGAAAGATTAATCGTATTGAATGATTGAGAGAGTTACAAATATAGGATTGAAAAGCAAACTCTCTCTCTAAACCTGATAAGCACACAATACTGTTTTCTCTCAACTTCTAATGCTTTTGATTAGAAAACACACTTTAAATACCAAGGGCTTAAACCTAAAGGCCCAAGCCCATTACAAACCAAACAAGCCCAATGCTTAATAAAAGGCTTTTACAAATCGATAAATAATAAACAAATAAACTATATAAATACTTTATATAACTTTCCACGCACTAGGACTTTCAGTCCTAACAATCTCCCCTAAAGTTGTATAAAGGATTTATCTCCTTGAAATCTTCAGGTATTGATCTTCTCTCCTTCTTGAATATTTGAAAAACTTTGGTGTTGCTTGTCTTCATGTCATTCCAAGCTCCCCCTTGAACAAAGCTCTTGGTCTTCATAGATTCAACTTTGTAACCAGATTCAATGTACCACAGTCTTGACTTATTGCACAACTAAGCAACTTTTAACTGTAGAAACTCAATACATCGGATCAGCACAAAAGAAAAATAACGTGCGAGTTACATGACATTCCACAGTGCATCTTCAGTTTAAAAAACAAATAATCTATCTCTGAACCGCGAGTTGAATTTAATTTCAGCTTAAAAACTTGTAGAACCAATATGCTCGTAAGAGGAATGAACTTGTAGCAAACACCATTTGATAAAGGATAGAAGAACCAATGCAATCTTTGAAATCCATGGCTTTTCAACCTCAGATTTAAGAAAGAAGGATAATGTTGCTCCCCTTCTGCTTTTGCTAACTCCCCCTCAACATGATAATCTGTCTTTGAAACTTGTGTCGTTGTTATTGCATTCTCCCCCTCATGATGATTAGGAGAATCCTGAGCATCATGTATGTTCAAAGACTAACAGGATGAGTAGCAAAAGATAATATAAAACATTTAGTAACCAAGATGGGGTAATCAACTAACACGAAAACACATTAGTAACTGTTATCACAACAATTAAGAATAATTGTGTGGCCTATTTTTAGAGTTGGCAATGGGGTATCTCTGATAGGACTTTCAGTTATCACTGAAGTAAGATTTTAAGAATCTACTTCTCAAACTGTTCCGACAATGTCACAAAGATATGCGATTGGAATAATAAAGATTCGTGCGTGTGTGAAAGAAATATAAATATGTATATGTTAGGCTCAAAATTTTATTCAACCTGGGATGCAGGTTTGGAATCAATAGACATAGTGAGATGAATATGAATTTTGGAGACCGGAGCTGATGTCTTCCTTTTTCAATATCTAATACCTCCGAGTGAGGAATAGGAGTCGATCAAGAAACTAGACTCAAAGATTTAGCAAAAATCAAGAAACTCAAAAATCAATTTAGGAGTCGATCGACCCAGGGAATAGAGAGAATTTTTTTTTTACCTTTTTCGAATCAAATCTTCGTATCTTTGCTCTGATACCAATTGTGAATCCCAGATTGCTCAAGTAACAATGATAATTGAAAGATTAATCGTATTGAATGATTGAGAGAGTTACAAACATAGGATTGAAAAGCAAACTCTCTCTCTAAACCTGATAAGCACACAATACTGTTTTCTCTCAACTTCTAATGCTTTTGATTAGAAAACATACTTTAAATACCAAGGGCTTAAACCTAAAGGCCCAAGCCCATTACAAACCAAACAAGCCCAATGCTTAAAAAAAGGCGTTTACAAATCGATAAATAATAAACAAATAAACTATATAAATACTTTATATAACTTTACACGCACTAGGACTTTCAGTCCTAACAAACTACCTTAGATATCCTGCTGAAAAGGAAGAATGTTCTACACTAACCCTAATTGAATCTTGGTGTCAAGAGAAAAGCTTGGGGGAAATCTTGGGAATATGTGAGTCTGATAGTGATAAGGAGGATTCATAGAATTCAAAAGAACCACATGAAATTATTGCTTTTGAGGTTCTAGAAAGTGAGGATTAGAAAACCCTTGTTCTTTCCTTACAATGTGCTCCAGACCTAGATTTGAAACAACTTCCTTCTCATTTGAAGTATTCATTTCTAGGAGACCCTGAAAAGTTACCAGCCATTTTTTCATCATCATTAGAGTCAGCCCAAGAGGAAAAGTTGGTCAATATGTTGAAACTTCACACAAAAGCCATAGGATGGACCATTGCAAATTTAAAGGGCATAAGCCCTACTATCTGCCAACATAAGATCATCCTGGAAGATAAAGACTTCACCTCTGTTGAGCCTCAAAGAAGACTCAATCCTATCATGAAAGAGGTTGTCAAAAAGGAAATCTTGAAATGGCTTGATGCTGGAATAATCTACCCTGTTGCCAGCAGTACTTGTGTTAGTCCAGTACAATGTGTACCCAAGAATGGAGGAGTCACTGTGGTAACTAATGAGAAAAATGAACTTATACCTACTAGGATAGTATCATGTTGGAGGATATGCATGGACTATAGGAGGCTAAACAAGGCCACCTAAAAAGATCATTTCCCATTACCCTTCATGGACCAAATGCTAGATAGGTTAGCAGGAAAGGAGTTTTATTGTTTCTTAGATGGTTACTCCGGTTACAACCAAATTTCCATTGCACCTAATGATCAAGAAAAGACCAGTTTTACTTGTCCCTATGGGACTTTCGCCTTTAGAAGAATGCCTTTTGGACTTTGTAATGCCCCAACTACTTTTCAAAGGTGTATGATGTCCATTTTCTCTGACATACTAGAACAATCCATGGAAATTTTCATGGATGATTTTTCTGTATACGGGACATCATATGATCTATGTTTGCAAAACCTTGAAAAAAGTCTTAAAAGATGTGAAGAAACATATTTGGTTTTGAACTGAGAAAAATGCCACTTTATGGTTAAAGAGGGCATAGTGCTAGGGCATCTCATTTCCAAAGAGGCATTGAGGTTGATAAGGCCAAGTTGGAAGTGATTGAAAAATTACCTGAGCCAACAACTGTCAAAGGAATCAGAAGTTTTTTAGGACATGAAGGATTTTATAGGAGGTTCATCAAAGACTTTTCAAAAATTTCAAAACCTCTTTGTATGTTACTACAACAGGACCATGTCTTTAACTTTAATGAAAATTGTAGAAATTCTTTTCAAATTTTGAAAAAGGCATTGGTTACTGCTTCTGTAGTAATTACATCTGACTTGTCTCAACCTTTTGAGATAATGTGTGATGCCAATGACTAGGATGTTGGAGCAGTTTTAGGTCAAAGAAGAAAAAAAAATATTCCACTCTATTTACTATGCCAGTAAAACTCTCAATGAAGCTCAAATCAATTGCACCACTACTGAAAAGGAATTGACAGTTGTGGTTTTTGCTTTTGAAAAATTCAGGTCATATTTGATGGGAACAAAAGTAGTTGTTCACACTGATCATGCTGCCATCAAATATCTCATTTCTAAAAAAGATGCAAAACCTAGGCTAATAAGGTGGGTCTTGTTACTAGAAGAATTTGATTTGGAGATCATTGATAGGAAGGGAGTGGATAACCAAGTAGCTGACCATTTATCCAGGTTAGAGAAACAAGACAAACCAGCACATGATAGTGACATATGTGAAGTATTTCCAGATGAGATAATATTAGCTCTCCAACATTCTACCACATCCTGGTTTGTTGATCTTGTTAATTATTTATCTTGTGTAATCATTCCCAGGGAGCTAAATAAGCATCAGAGGAGAAAGCTCATTTTTTACTCTAAAAAATATTTATGGGATGGCCCATTTTTGTTTAAAATTTGTGTAGATAAGATGATCAGAAGATGCATCCTAAAAGAGGAAGTGACATCAGTCTTACATCATTGTCACTCAGGTCCTTATGGAGGACATTTGGGAGGAAACATGACAGCTACCAAGGTTCTACAATCAGGATTGTATTGGCCTACACTGCATAGTGATGCTCATGACTTTGCAAGAAGTTGCATTGAGTGTCAAAGGAGTGAAAATATCTCTCATAAGAATGAGATGCCTTGAATGAAATTTTAGAAGTAGAATTATTTGATGTCTGGGGTATTGAGTTTATGGGACCGTTTCCTCTCTCCAATAATTGTGCCTACATCTTGGTAGCAGTTGACTATGTGTCCAAATGGGTGGAGGCTATGGCCTGCCATACCAATGATACAAAGATTGTAGTTAAGTTCTTGCACAAACACATCTTCACAAGATTTGGAACCCCTCGTGCCTTAATAAATGATGAAGGCACTCATTTTATAAATACCCTTTTGGAAGAAGTTCTGGAAAAGTATGACATTAACCACAGCGTAACCACAACCTACCATCCTCAGACCAATGGATTAGCTGAGTTGTCAAATAGGGAAATAAAGAAGATTTTGTCCAAAGTAGTCAAACCACACTGGAAGGATTGGGCCTACAAATTGGATGATGCCATATGGGCCTACCGGACTGCCTATAAGACCCCCATAGGAATGTCTCCCTACAAATTGGTCTTTGGAAAAGCCTGTCATCTACCCCTAGAGTTATAACATAAAGCTTATTAGGCTATCAAGGAACTCAATTTGAGTTTAGACTGTGCAGGAAAGAAAAGGTTGTTACAACTTAGTGAATTAGAGGAACACATAAATATTTCCTATGAAAATGCTAAATTTTACAAAGAAAATACAAAACAATGGCATAATAGGAAAATCATTTTAAAAGTATTCACTGAGGAGCAACAAGTTTTACTGTTTAATTCCAGGCTCAAATTATTTCCTAGAAAGTTGTGCTCTAGGTGGACTGGACCATTCCAAATAGAGAAGGTGTACCCCTATGGTGTCATAGAATTGATGGACCCCGAGAAAGGAACAACTTTCAAAGTAAATGGACAAAGGGTGAAACCATTCTATGACCCAAAAACCCAACTACAACAACCATTTAAGGTTGGTGAGCCCATGACATGATTAGGCGCCCACAAATGTGGATGGACTCCCAAAAGTCCATTAGGTACTTAAAATTACAAGGTTGGGCTTTTGAAAATTCAGAAATTTTGAAACCAAATTGTAATTTTGGGTCTCTTTCTCTCTCTTTCTCCTTCTCTTTCTCTCGCAGGTCAGTGAGCACTGAGTTCTACCAAATTCAATTCTCTAAGGTAAGGAGGACTAAGTGGCATTAGTGACCTACGACTTCTAATCAAGGACGACTCTCCATTTAAGCAGGGGATAAAAATCAGTAACCTACAGTAGCAATTCACTGAGAACCACTGCTGAGAAGTTCAGCAGATTACCCTTGGGGTGTGTTTGGTACAAAGAGTTGAAGGCAGAGAAATGGAAATGAATTCTATTTCTCTTGTTTGGTAAGTCAGAGAAAAGAAATTATGAGAAATAAACCATTTCCATTTCTCACTTTTATTTCCCCCCCCCCCCCACATGAAAAGAAATGGGGGGAATTGGAAAATTGGATTCTCAACAAAAACACAAAGAGTTGTTCCAAAAAAACACATCCCTAAAACAGATACAAAAGCAAGCGTCTTTTTCCCTGGTGAGGTATCTTCTCCGGCGCTCTCTCTCTCATCGCTCTCTCTCGTCGCTCTCCCTCTCCATCGGCGAGTCTCTTCTCCGGCATACTGGTAATCTCTCTCTCTCTCGCTCTCTCTCTTCCAAAATATATATTTCCCCTCTTTTCTAACCTAAATCGCATCTGGAACAACTGTGGACGCATATCCGACGCTGGTAGAAGAACACGCCGGAAAATCGTTTGTTTGCTTGTGGAAAACCACCGATTGGTATTTGGAACAACTGTGGACGCATATCCGAAGCGGTATTTTTCTTCATCTGGAAAACCCCCTCTTTGCTTGCTGTGATTTTGTTACCTGTGGTTTCTTTGCTTGTGGAAAACCACCGATTTTCAAAATTGGTGTTTGTTTTCTAATCAAAATCTGTTTTAAGCTACTGTGGTTTTCAAAATTGGTGGTTTTCAAATTCCAAACTTTACTACCCATGGTTTTTTAACTTTTTGGTGTTTGTAAAAAAGCTAAAAAAACATAATGAGAAGCTTTAACTTTTTGGTGTTTGTAAAAAGCTAAAAAACCATTGATTAGGCTTTAGGGCTATTGTGTCTTGTTCTCTTGTTAGAACCTGTTTATATAGGATGCTGCTATTATTTGTCCAAATTTGATATGCATTGGATTATGGTCAATTTTCCTACATGTATGGCATTTCCATTAATGGATATGGTGTTGGAAGGATTGGGTGCAATCTTGGCTTAGTTGTTATTCATAATATGAAATAATGGTGCTTGTTCTCCTAGACTTCGTACGCCATTTCATTTTATTTACTCGTATATTTTTCTATTCATAATATGTAATTCCATCCAACAAAGTTTGCCTCTTATTTTTATGTACATTTCTATAAGTCGGTATTTCAAGTTAATCTTAAATGTTGTATGTCGATTACACAAAGAATTCTACAAGTCACCCGTACCAGTGCCAGATAATGAAACCGACGAGAGATGGAAATGGTTTAAGGTTAGTCAAACACATAAGTTTTTATTAAATATATTCTTTGTTAATACAATTTATTAATTATGTTTTCTTTTTATGAAGGGTTGCCTAGGAGCATTAGATGGAACATATGTTAAAGTTAAAGTCCCCGTTGTTGATCGAAAACCTTATTGGACACGAAAGGGGGAGATTTGTACGAATGTACTCGGATTATGTACGAGAGGGGGAGATTTGTACGAATGTACTCTTTATTTGTACTATTTATTTGTAGAAACATGAATTATGATCGTTAATGTTAATTTTTCATTTATTTTTAATTTTTTCTTCACTATTTGTAGAACCATGAATTATGTATTATATATTTGTATGTATTATTTGTAGACATGGCAGAGTCAAATGTAGTGAAAGGTACCGGAAGGAGCAAACACACTTGGACAAATGATGAAGACGCAAAGCTAATTGATGCATTAATGGAGTTACATGCATCTGGAAAGTATGTCGGTGCTGACAACGGATTCAAACCGGGCTATTTAAATGGAGTTCAACAATTGCTAGATTGGTAAGGATGTGGTTTTGGGACGGTCATTTCTTGGGTTGACACAAGAAGAGAAAATTGGCATGGTAGAATTGTATACCGATGATTCCATGGGATAATTGTTTATGGTTGAAGTACTTGAACTACTTTTTTTTTTTTTGGTTTCACTATGTTGAAGTAATTATGTTTTGGTATGACTTTGGTTGGAATGATGTTGAACTACTTTTTGATTTAATTAATGCATTTCAATTATTAATTTATGCATTTTAATTATTAATTCATTGTTGAATTCTCTGTTACATTTCTCTGTGCTTCCAAACAAGAGAATTGATTCCCTGTTACTTTTCTCTGCTGAATTCTCTGTGCTACCAAACAGGAGAGTCAATTCCTATTCTCCAGACCAAATCTCTTTCTCTGCAATTCCATTCTCTGCAATCATTTCTCTGCAATTACATTCCCTGTACCAAACGCACCCTTGAGAAATTCTTCTCGAAGTCCCTTGTCATCAGCGACTACAAAAGAATTTCCTGAGAAGGACATTCTCGCTGAAGAAACTACATCCTTTAATACTCTTTCTTGTCAACAATGTTCACTTGTGGTTTGCTAAATGTTTTATTCCTCAACGATTAAAAGAATTACTGTTGCATCTCTTTTTACCTTAAACAACCATGAAAGTTTGGGGTTGAGAAGTGCATTTGTCAGCGATACAAGCAGGCAATGATAGCGACTCACTTTTCTTCATCACTGATCATCGTTTGCTAATGGTAAGGGTAAGCATGAATTGTGACTCTGAACAGGTGACGTGGAAATTAGTTTCTCGATTATCGAATTTAATTATTATTAGGTCAGGCTAATCCTGCCACATTAGCAGAGCATTAAATGCAATGGTACTTTTTCGAAAAGGTGGCGGGCACTCATGAGTTTGCATGCAAACGAAAAGAAGTTTTGCAACTCTGCTAAACAACTCTCCATCTCTCACACCCTCTCAACTGTATGAATAAAATGGCAGGGAGACCTTCCATTTCGTACTTTCAAAACCTAGAGCACAATACCTTCTATACGTACTTTGTACACCATTTCTAGACGAAGACTTTTGAAATCTTCGACTCTGCAAGTACGAGGTTAGATTTTCTCTTCCAGGTACTTGTTTAAAAATCCACCATGTTCTTCTTCAAATCTCAAAAATGAGACTAAGACGCCAGTCGCAAACTCGAGGAGGAAGGTTCACGAGGCAAAAATCACGACTGCAAATGGCTTTAATGATAGAAGTTGCAGAACCCTCAAATGTGTTACCCATACCCTCTTCTTCTTCATCATCTTCTTCATCCTCTTCTTCATCATCCTTTTCATCTTCCAAACCCTTACCACCACCAATGGAGAATGCCAACCGACAACCAAACCTTGACGTCCTATTAGAGGCCGCCAAAATCATTGGTCGAATGCCACCACCACCACGGGCAAACGACCATGAAGCCTCTAGTTCAAGGCAAAGACAACCCATAACATCAGACCTAAACATACCACTTTGCAACCCTCCCACCTTCCCAACTAATCACACACCTACACCCATTCCACAAGTTACACCACCAGGGTTCCCATTACCACTTTTCCCCAACCAGGGGAACTTCCACCACTCCCATGGAGGTTATGCTAAACCCAAGGGGAGAGCCATCGTGAGACCACCACTGGCACCTTTTCCATATTTCCAACAACTACGGGGAAATTTCAGACCCCCTCTTGCACAAAACCCTATGGTTCACATTCCTGAGCTACCAAACCATATGCCACATGCACAACCCATCGCATGTGCACCACCTCAGCCACCGTGCCCCATTCTTAGTGAGGCATCGAACTCGCTGAACCCTGAAAATGTCAGGATCACAAGTCAAGGTCAGTGACCACCAACTCCGAGCTCAGAGAGGCCAACAAGAATGGTTCACCTCTCAACTTTCAATGTGGGTTGGACCAAGCCGAGTGACAAGACGAAGGACAGGGTGGAGAAGACCAAGAGGCTCGCTCCAAGATCCCGCTCTCATGGTCAAACCACACATTCCCGTAACTACTCAAGTATGTCGTTTCAATCTATTCAGCTCTAGAACTGCCTAAGAGAGGCATGATTGGTTTTCCAAACGACCAGGACATAGTCCTAGGGGATTTCATCAACAACTATATGATGCCTTCCCTGTTATTAGGGAAGATGTGGAGAGATTGGGGTGGGAAATCTTGTGTGAAGTCCCACCCCCATTTAATCTAGACTGGGTCAGAGACTTCTACACAGAGGTCTCTATCTCCAACTTAGCTGAAATCGAAGTTCGTAAAAAACTGTAAGCTACTTAGCAACTTTTATCAACCAAGTTTTCGGGTTACCCAACTTGAACAATACTCGGCTCGATGACCTGCTCTCTACTATGACTTCAAATGACTTAGAGCATCTCCAACAGTTATGCTAAATTTTTTCTAAAATAGAGTAAAAAAAGTCAAAATCTCTAAAACTTTTTGCATCCAACTCCAACAGCTATGCTATTTCTCTCTCTTCTCTAAAAATTTAGAGATTTCTCTAAATTTAGATATTTTTGTAATCTCTCTCCTCATTTTTCTAGTTTAGCATAAGGGATAGCATAGATGTTGGAGCAATAAAAATGCTAAAATCCCACTTTTTTTCTATTTTAGCATAGCTGTTGGAGATGCTCTTAGAAGATATTCTCAAAACCATCACTAAACCTGGTTCAACCTGGTTTTTCAAAGGAAACTCTAGGCATCTAAGGACAAGGTCCCTGACCACCGAATCAAGTATTTGGTCATACTTTGTCAGACACATGTTGTTCCCTATAAGTCACAACACTGACTTGTGTATGATCAGGGTATCCCTAATATATTGCATTGTTAAAGGTTATGCCTTTGACGTAGGATGACTAATCTCCCTGAACATCAAACTTAGTTCAGATCGCTGTAATGGGCGACTGATTTATCCTGCCATCATCCATAAGCTAATGGCAGTGGCCCATGTTCCTCACTTCACCAGTGACATCTTCTCCAAGGAGAAGATGTCCATGGACAAAAGAAACATGGATCGGCGAGTGAAGAGTAAGAACCATCAGCACCCTCTCGTCACTGAGGAGGAAAGTTTTACTTCTCAATTTCATCCTATTCACATTGAATTGCAACATCACATTAAGGGTCAGCTAAATGCTCAGCGAGAAATCCTTGAGGCCAGTCGACAAGTTCAGAATGACCAGCGACGGGACAGAAGGGAGCGAGATGCCTGGCTAATTTATGAGGAGGCCAGAGACCGAGCGATGAGGAGGACTTGGGAAATGCTAGATCCAAGTTTGTTGGATAACCTACCACCATTCCCAGCTTTTAGAGGCCACATGCGAGTGGACTCATCACCCACTCCCCCTGAGTAGGCCAGGTTCCATCACTAACAACTCCATTTAATTTTCTTTCTTTGTTCGCTGTTTTCTAGGTTATTTTGAGTCAGTTATAGTTTGAATCACGAATCATGATTACACCATTCCTCTTGTACAACTGTTTCTATCACTGGAATGTGACACTCCCTGACACTGAACGCATGACTTTGCAGTTTAATGAGATCACTGATTACTATTGCACGCACCATTGAACACTGTAATACAGTCCCTGACCTCACGCTTCGTCCCTGAAACACTTACCCAACCTTTTTGAGACACTTCTTTGACTACAAACTTGTTCAATGGGGATATTGAACCCTTCTAAGTTTGGGGTTGGAAGAAGTTGTCTTCTACACTTATTATCTCAAAAAAGGCTAAACCTAAACATACACATCCCTTCACCTCAAAGCACACTCCCTCAAATACTCAAAGTCATATGTATGAATAATCGTTGAAAAGAGAAAAAGCTCTCACTAATTGCATATGAAAGTGTCAAAGACATAAGAGGTCAAAAATGCCCACAACATACCTCCATAGGAGAAGATGGCAGAAAACTTGTGTCGTAACCCATCTAAAGAAACCCTAAGTGCATAAATTGAAAACTCACAAATAGCATAAGTACCAGAGATACAAAGTTTGTTCAGGTATTGTTAGGCTAGTTTCTTGGTGTCACTAAATGGTTTAAAGTTTATTTCGAAGGACGTGAATGACTATGTGTCTCACACTTTCAGGAATTGAAAATCCTCTTGGTAAAAACTTGACTTGTACACAGTGGTTGTGATGATATGTGATTCAAAATTTTCATTCACTTTTGAGTCTTTTTCTTATCTTTTTGTTGCTTGGGGACAAGCAACCATTTAAGTTTGGGGTTGTGATAGGGTTAATTTATTAACCCTAATTACATCACATTTCTCACGCTTTAAATGTTTTTCTAGTATCTTTTTGATTCTTTTTATTCTTATTTTAAGTCGTTTATGGAGTTTGTCTATATTAAACCTAACTGAAGAAAAATTGAACAAAGCATGAACAAACATGGTATTTATAACGCTTTTCACTCACTGCATGTCACAAGGGAATCGCGTATAAGGCCAAGCAGATGAAGCCTCGCTGAACTTGTTGAACTATCGTTGAACTCGCTGAAGCAGTTGCTGAATTCAAGAACTGAGCCCGCTGAAGACATGGCCGCTGAAGATCTTTAAGTTGTTTTGTCAAACAATCTTTTGTTTTGGGGCTGAGAATTTGGGCTAGTTTATCTACGTTGCTTTTAAACACTTTGTCTGTTGGGCTCTGTAAACAATTATCTTAGTTTTTAGTTTAGATTTTTAAAAGGGCTTTTGTTTATTGGGTATTTCGGCCCATGGCACATATGTTTAGTTATAAACATGGTGCTCTAGGCAACCATAGAAACACACCTCAACCTCACCTTCTTTCCATCTTTGGAAAGGGTGTAAGTTCCATCTCTCTCTACATTTAGGTTAGTTTAGAAACCTTCGGCTAGTAATATTGGGCCGATAGTTTGTTCTTTTTTGCTAATTGAAGTTCGCTAATTTAAAGTTACAAGTTTTCTTACTTACTTTCGGTTACTTTGCTTCTCATTATTGTTTTTGGTACTTTGGTTATTTGTACAAGATCCAAAGTTTATTTCCATGTTTGATTTGTTGATTCATCATGTTACCCTACCAAGTTTGCTATTGTTGATTTTTCTTTTTGTACAAGATCTAAATTTTGTTTCCTAGTTTGCTACTGTTGATTTTTCTTTTTGTACAAGATCCAAAGTTTGTTTCCTAGTTTGCTACTGTTGATTTTGATTCATCATGTTGATTCAAGTTTGCAATATTCATGCTACTTTATGTTTTATCCAAGTTTGCTACTTTATGTTGATTCAAGTTTGCTATATTCATGCTACTTTATGTTTTATGTTGATTCAAGTTTGCTATATTTGTATGTTGATTCATGCTACGGTTATGTGTTTGGGTTTTTGGTTCTTCATTGTGATATTGTTTGAAAACTATTATGTTGGAATTTGATTGTTATGTTTTGTTTATTCTAGAACTTGAAAAATTAATGTTATCCATGTTTGGATTAATATGAAATGCTTTTTTGAACTAATAATATTGATTATGTAGTTATATTTGCAAAATAATTGTTTTATTCAGATATTTGCATACAGTTATTTGTCATTCAGAACTAAATCATTCAGAGGGTTAAAACGGTAATTTGTTGTCATTCAGTTTGTCCATTCAGAGCAGTTACCAAACAACCATATTTCATTTTGCACTAAATCATACAGCCTCTTAAGCATTCTGACCTCTTAACTATTCTGCACTAAACCATTCAACAACTACCAAAGCTAGTTTAGAAACCTTCAGCTAGTAATCTTGGGCCGATAGTTTGTTCTCTTTTGCTAATTGAAGTTCGCTAATTTAAAGTTGCAAGTTTTCTTACTTACTTTCAGTTACTTTGCATCTCATTATTGTTTTTGGTACTTTGGTTGTTTGTGATTAGAAGTGAATCCAAAAATTCATTCTTTAATCCAAAACAAACAATCGAAGCTCTAAACATTGGTTACCATAGTTGATCAATGCAAGTTTTACTTTTTAATTACGTTTCTTGATATGCAAGTTTCCCCATTCCCCGTTCTCTCTTCCTTTTAATCTTTTAATTTCCCGTCTTTTTACTTATGCAATTTAAATTTCCGCATTTTACTTCGTTGCAATATAATTCACAACAGTTTAATTTTCCGCATTTCATTTCTTGCACTTTAAGTTAACTCTTGCTTGTTCTTCAAGAAAGCCGATTACTTGCATGACAAGTTTCCTTTCTTGATGTTTATCGCTTAACATTTACTTATTGCATTTTCCATCTCCATCATTTTACTTTAAAAGTTTTTATATCTTTTATGAAGAGAAACCGAGAGCTATGACAGGCTGACAACCTAAGCCTGGGGTGTGAAGTCAAGTTGAGGTTTAAACCGGTAAAAACGTAAAGAGTGTATTTATATAGTCTTATTGTTATTTAAATCAAACTATAAATATTTCATTGAAGATTGCATTTAATCAATTGACAACTGGTTATCTGTATGAAAATGTGTTGGCTTTTCAGAGGTCACTTAAATATTTATAATCTGAAATAATGTAAGTTTGCTATAATATCTTTTTACCGGATTACTTGTTTTTATCTCAACAAAACTTTACACCCTTTGCTTCTCTTTATAATTAATTTTTCTGTAGTTGTTAATCAAAACCCCCAAGAAAAGATTTTCTTCGCTCACCATCTGAAACCAACTTTTAAAGACTAGACTTTTGAGAAACCGTTGGAAACCTCTCCCTGTGGGATCGATATCCGGTATTTGTACCGTTATTACTTGTTTGAAAACGACAGTAGATCAAGATGTATATTTGCGTTGAGATCTATTTGCACGTGTTTTGAGGTTGCTTAAAAACCAACAACAAAAATACACGGCCCGAGTTCATATATGAACCTGTATGAATTATATGTTCATATATGAACCAGTGTAATTCACATATGAACTATTTTAACTGATTCATATATGAACTAATTAACTGTATGTTCATATGTGAATCAGTTGAACTAATTAACAGATTCATATATGAACCTTTGTGATTTACATATTAACTAATTAACTGATTCTCATATGAACTAATTAACTGATTCATATATGAACGTATAATTCATATGTGAATCATACATGTTCATATATGAACACGTCATGCGTATTTTACGAAACTATCCCTCTATCTTCTATGGACTACGCAAGGAATTATCCGGTGCTTCACGGTCAAAGCCGCAAATGTTGACCAGATGAATGGCTAGGATTACTTCTCTATTTCTCATACATTTACCATTTCTCAAATGAACCTCTCCTATATATATATATATATATATATATATATATATATATATATAGAGAGAGAGAGAGAGAGAGAGAGAGAGGTGATTTCATTTGGAAACCATGTTTATATAGCAAACTTTGAAACCCACTCTTAGACCATAGATTGAAGATCAATGGCTATGGTTCAATTGATTTATTTATGGAATTAATAATAATATTTAGATTTTTTTTAATGAAAAGAAATTGATGGAAGGGTAATTTGGTACTTCTGCATCACCACGTAATTTAGGAAATATGAAATTCCAAATTAACAGGCATCATAATCAAAGCACTTGAAAAATGGGTTTTTTATTTTTTTAATTTTTAATATTTACATACTGGGATTTTGGTTTATGAAAGTTTTATGTGTTTATATATTGATCACCTTGAAATTATTGAAATATAATTAAAATCGAAATGAAACTATAAATTTTCCGATGGAAGTCGTACAATGAAACAATCAACGATTCTTTTATTTTAATAAATTTGTCATATTGAAATATAATGAAAATGTCAATTTGGTATGATGAAAGTTAGATCAAACAGTGCATTGTGTTGCTTATCCATGGTGAACTGTGCTGGCATTTGAATCAAATTGTATGAATGTGATGAAACTGTCAATCGGTTATGATGAAAGTCTAATGAAATTGTGCTTAAAGTTATGATGAAGATTGAAATCTGATAACTTGTGCACTGTGTTGCTGAAATTGCGGTGAAACTGTGTTGCTGACATATGAAAAATGAAACAGTTTTAGTCGCAACAAAACATAAAATTAAAGATATAAAACATCCCATTTATATCGTATAGACGTTAAGGAGAAACATAAAATATCATTAGTTTTTCAATATGATACACCTCATTAATTAATAATTTAACAATTCCAAAATTAAAGATATAATGATAAATATCATAAATAAAATATTCTATAATGAAATTACGAATAAGCCCTTGATAATAAATAAAACCAGAAAAAAAAATTACATGATTGGTCTAAATTGGTTTGTAAAGTTTGCTATATAAGGATGGTTTTCAAATGATCGCTCCCCTATATATATATATATATATATATATATATATATATAACTTTATGAACCTTGCTCAACAAATAGAAATGCATCTTTGGTTGTTGTTTTCATTGTTTATATATTTAATGCAAAAGGGTAGAAAAGTCATTTCATAACTAACCAATAATTCATTTATTTTCTTGGGGGTTACAAGAAAAAAAGCATCCATGATTATAGCGTAGGTTACAAATTCATAAATTTTTTCATTTTCCATAAACTTTTAAAATCATATGAATATTTTCACTTCGATTTCATATGTCCTTGTTCTTTATCTGGATGAACACACCTAGCAATGTCCTTGTTGTTTATCTGGAGGTGAACATTGATGAACACAGATGTCCTTGTTCTTTATCTGGATGTGAACATTGATGAACACAGATGTTCTTATTCTTTATCTGGATGAACACACCTAGCAGATGTCCTTGTTCTTTAACAAATGTGAACATTGATGAACACAGATGTATGTTCAACTAAGAAAAAAGAAGAAATGTAACTGTTTTGATTTAAATGTAACATAACGGTTTTGAAGGTGTGTTCAACAATGAACATATTTGTAGGTGTTCATGAATGTTCGTCATGTGCATTTGAAACAATGGGAGATTTAATTCCCCATTTGAAAAAAATGAGAGATTTAACTGTTTTGATTTAGATGTGTAATTGTTTTAAAGGTGTGTTCAACAATGAACATATTTGTAGGTATTTATGAATGCTCATCATGTGCATTTGAAATAATGGGAGATTTAATTCCCCATTGTTCACTTCGGTTACAATTGTTTTTCAATGGAACATTAATGAGGCGTTTAATAACATTTAAAACAATGGAAGATTTAATTCCCCAAATTACCCTTAAACACTCTTGTTCACTTGTCCATTTAAGAAATAAAACCTCTTTTATTAATTAGAAATTATTTTTAATCTCAACCATTCAATGTTAAGATGAAGGGTTTAGATTGGTTCACAAAGTTAACAACAAAACTATGGTTAACAAAAGAACTCAACCCTATATATATATATATATATATATATATATAGGGTCGGGTTCATTTGTTAACCACATTTTTTGTGTTAACTTTATGAACCATTATAAACCCTTGATCTTGGAAATCAATGGTTAAGATTGAATATTTTTTAAAAGCTTTAATAAATGTACAATTAATGAAAAATTAGGAGTGAACTATAGTGATAAGGGTATTTTGGGAAAAAAATTAATGAAATATTATGTTTTTATTCTCTCTTAATTAATGTTCCTTCCAAAAGAATCGTAACCCCCGGTTCATTAGTGTTCATGAATCTGCATGTATTTGAACATTATTTTTTCAAAAGAATCGTAACCCCCGGTTCATGCATGTTCATATGAAGAAATATGAACATTATTACTTTTAAATATCATCTTCATATGAAAAAATATGAACAATATTACTTTTAAATATCATATTCATATGAAGAAATATGAACAATATTACTTTTAAATATCACCTCGAACATGTGCTAACTTTATGTTACCTTAACTGACATCATATTCATATGAAGAAATATGAACATTATTACTTTTAAATATCATATTCATATGAAGAAATATGAACAATATTAATTTTCAATATCACCTCGAACATGTGTTAATTTAATGTTACCTTAACTGACATCATATTCATATGAAAAAATATGAACATTATTAATTTTAAATGTCACCTCGAACATGTGTGTATGCACTTACATACGAACCGCCTTAACTGAATATCCTCCATCCATGTTATGTGTTTCCCGTATCGACACGATTCCACCAATCGCACTACTATCGACGTCATTATATATGATTGAATTCATAACATTTGATGTCGTTGTTGCGTTCATTCCAAGTATGCTCATGTGTTTTATGATTTAAGAAAAATAGCGGAAATTTTTCTGGAAAACAATGACTATACGATTTTATCAAACAAATGAACCGGAAAAACTATAATAATAATGGTTTGATTTCAAAATTTTGATGAAAATGGACAAAATTCTACAATCGTAACCTACAATAAAATTATGGAAACTTGAATCTTGTAACTCCCCAATAAAATTAATGAAAATTGGTTATTTAGAAAATGACTTTTGTACCCTTTTACATTAAATATCAAAATAAATTAAACATCGCCCAATCTTGCAATCCTATTGGTTGAGCAAAGTTCATAAAGTTAACAAGAAATGTATGGTTAACAAATGATCCTTGCTCTCTCTCTCTCTCTCTATATATATATATATATATATGGGTGGTTTCAATTGGAAACAAAATTTCATTGGAAACTTTGGAAACCAAATTTCAATCATTAATCTTTTTAATCAATGGTCAAGATTCATTTGAATTATATATGATAATAAATTAATTTATTAATAAAAGATAATAATAATATGTCAAAAGGGTAAATGTGTCTTTTTCTTTTGTGTTTCAAATTTGGCAACAAAGATGAAATATGCTTAAATATAGAAAAGCGTATATTTCTTTAAAAATAAAAAGAGAGAGCATATCAAGACTACCTTTGTATTACATGTTCATCAATATGCAGTATGTAAAAACCCAAATCGGGTATCAAAGCTAATCCGACGAACCCATCATTTGAATCAACTAAGGTAAAAAATAAAACCTATGGGACGGAAATAAATAGAGTTGCTTATCACGATGAATTATATTTGTTCGATACAATGTTGTCAATATAAAGGTTAAGAAAAGAATACAACGGAAAAAATACAAGAACTTAAATTGAAATAATAGTAAAAAAAAGGATTTGTGTTGGATTGGCACTACATAAAACCCTTATTGTCCTCTAACTTTAAAATTTCTTCTTTGGGATTGAATTTGGGATGTAAAAAGGGAAGTAAAGTGCTTCTTTAGAAGTTAAACTTCCATTTGTCCATATTTTGAGAAATAGTACCTCTTTGTTACCATTTTCATAAGAATGAATGCTATGATTCACATTTTGAATAGGCATGAATACAGGATCTATAAAGTTTCATTAAGTTTCATTACCATTATTGTTTCATTACATTTCCATTATGTTTCACTAATCACTATATCAAATCTGTTTCATCAGGTTTCACTCTATTAATATTTTGTTTCACTATATTAATATTTTGTTTCATTACCTTTCTATTATGTTTCACTATATCAAATCTGTTTTATCAGGTTTTACTATATTAACATTTTATGTTTCATCAGATTTCACTATATTAATATTTTGTTTCACTATATCAAATCCATTATGTTTCACTATATTAATATTTTGTGTCTGGAGGTAATATTGAAGATTTCATATGAATATCAACTTTCATTCATTGGATGAATCAATCACTGATTCATAAGAATAAAAAAATTGATTTGTTGTTTGCGTATGAATCAATTTGTGTTTACCTAAATTAAATGTTTCATGTTTAAATTAATAAAGGATCAATATTACCATATATAAAATACATTAAAATTAAATAATTATTATAATAATAATAACACTTACCATATATATTATGAAATTATGTAAAAGACTAAAATAACCTTATCAATTAAAAATAAAAAGAAAAAAAGGAAATTCAATTATTGGTTAATTTCGGTTTCCAAAGTTTCTAATGTAATATTGGTTTCCAATTATTCCCTCCCCTATATATATATAATACATTTTACTTAACCGAGCAAACTAATGGAGGATTGCTCGTGTTCGTTCATTAAACTTAACCAAACAAATGAATGAACACGAACGGTAAACGAACGGAATTTGTGGTGTTCATGTTCGTGCATTAAGAAAATGTGTTTGTTCGTATTTATTTACGTTTGCTCGTTAAGATGCTAAATGAACGTAAACAGACGAACAAAAACGAACGAACACAAAGAACAAAAAACAACATCATTAATCATCATTTCGTTCCGAAGTAACATAAACAAAATGAAAAACCGGATAAATTTAGGAATGATAAAAAATGAATTCAAAAATTTTAATATAATTAATGATTTTACATATGAATATCATAATATATATATATATATATATATATATATATATATATATATAAACAAACATAAATAAACACATTAACAAACGTAAATAAACGAACGAGCTCATTGTTCATGTTCGTTCATTTAACTAAACAAACAAAAAAATGTATTCATGTTAGATCAATTCTTAAATAAACAAATATAAACGAAATTCTCCCCGAACGATTCGTTAAATGTTTGGTTCATTTACAGCCCTAGCACTGCTAAGTGCTAACCAAATAACTTCTTGGTTCGCTAAACCTTTGTATATTCTTATTATTATTTATCGTATTTTATTCTACAATTTTATGTAAACTACTAAACCGCCCAACCCGCCATAACAAGCAAGGGTTGGGTTGGGTTGGGTTTTTCCAAACCGCCATAATTGGGTTGGGTTGTAAAAACGTCCCAACCCACGTACACCCCTACTCGCGTTCCAACATACAGTGGGTTATGCAACCTCGGCGGCGGGAGGTCATTTTTTGTCGTTTTCTCGTCATTTTTCTCCGATTTCGATCGTGATTTGAACCACAAGTGTTCCAACATGATTTTCAACTAAAAACCCTTAAACATTTTGTAACACAACAATTTCGGTAAGTTAATTAATCCCGTCTACCCCTTTTATCGTCATATAACCCTTAGTGCATATAACCAAACTTAGACATTTTGTCAATTCTCATTCTACTCGCAACCGTAGAAATTTTGGACCAAAAATGCCCTTCTGCAGGGTTTAGGCGAGAATGCCCAACGATAGTGTCGTGGCACTCTTGCAATGTCACAGTCGCAGGCAGGGGGAGGGTCACGGTACATATTAGGTGATAATGCCCTGCGGTTATGCCAAGGCACTCTCGCGGAGGGGAATGTCGCGGCGAGCTGTATGCCCGCGGTACATCCTGGGAGAGAATGCCTAGAGATTGTGCCGTGGCACTTCGCTGACGGCCTCTGAGGCTTTTATAACCCAATCTTGTTTTATTTCAAGGGATCTGATTTTTAGAAAGGTTCATCGATTTTCCTCCCTTTTTGGCGATTTTCATCATCATCTTTCATCTCACCTCAATTGAAGGCTCTAAGAGTATTTATTATTCATCTCCTAGGGTTTTAGCATCATCTAGTGGAAAACTCATTTATTGAACAAGGCTCGAAGCTATCATCTCCATCTCTAGGGTTTTTATCACCCCTAGGGTTTTTACTTCACAAACTTTTTTGATGAGTTCCTTAATCTTTATCACTATATTACCATTAAATATTCATTATGCATTGAAATTGTGTATTTGATTACATGTTGGGTTTTGATCTAAAATGGGGATTTTATGGATTTATGATCATATGTGTTAAACATGAGTATATGTGGATTGTAAATATCTTAATCTTACATAAAAGATGATTTTGGTAAAGATGGGATACTGTGCGAATTGGTCAACCGGAATATGGAATAGGAAACTCCCTCCTTTCATAGCTCTCGGAAGCTATATACTTTTGTAGGGTTTTTGGGAGATGTTGGCCTAACTTGGCCTTGTATGTTGAAAATAAATGGAAACCATGGATTTAGTATGGGTGTTCATTTTAGAACTCTAAATGCTATGATGGGTAATTTGGTATTACATGTCTAAATGGAGTTTAGAAATCAAAAGTATTAAGTGGTAAATGTGGAAATATGGAGATTTGTATGCTATAGAATTTGTTAATATATATTCTCCGTGATCATAATTTATGTCTAAATCCTTATGCATGAGGATTTAGTATTTGTATTAAGTTTTGTACTAGGAAGGCCAACTTTGTGGTCCGCTAGCAAGTATACAATAAAGGAAATCGATGTCCTTGAGGTGGTACCTGTCTAGCTTGGGTATACAATAAAGTTCTATAAATCCTTGAGGTATAACTCTACGGAGTAACCAATAAATGTGTGCAAACATGATTGGACACAGACATGACATGACAAATGTATGTCTGTGTTTGGTACGACTAGGACCGGATACGACATGACATGACAAGTTGCCTCTAAAAGTTATTTGATAATTTTATATCATATAATAGTTATAAATGACATAAACAAAGTAAAATATTTGAATAACTTAATTTATAAAACAATTTTCATATATATAAGTAAATGCATATATATAATAGTATGAAATTTGAATGACGAATCTGATATAAATAATGGTATTTCGAAAAATCCCGATTTGTACAAAGGAAATACTATGTCTTGATTATGTTTGAGGATCCTTATGAATTTGCAGAGGCACGGTGAAAGTTTTTCAACAAGCGAACGTAGCAGTGGTGGCTGTAGAGGCCGTGAAGATGGTGGATAGTGGAGTGGTGGCGGTCGAGGGTGGTGAAAAAGGTAGTTGTGGCCAATGTGGAGGATGTATAGGTGGAGATGTTCGACGATGGTAGTGGTGTTGGCGATGGATAGTGGCAGTCGATGGTCGGTCGACAGTGATTGTGGAGGTGGTAGAGAAGGTTATTGTAGTGGAAGAGGAGGTGGAAGTGAACGACAGTGGTTGGTGATAGCTACCAGTTGCCGCCGGTGGTGGCGGCAACAATGGATAGTGATCATATTAGTAGATTAGTAAATTTTTAGGTTGTCTCACTCTTGTCCCACTTTGTTCCACCTATTTTGGTGGAATAAGAAAGTCCTTTTTGTCTCATCCTGTACGCTTCTTGTCCCTTGTCCCATGTCATGCCAAATGTGAGACAGTGAGTTTATGTCATGTCCCGTGTCGTGTCAAACATGGGACAGTGGGTTTTGTCCTATCCTATCATGTCTCGTGTACCAAATACAACCTAAAATCGAGTTCTATATACACCCAAATTCAACGTTTTACACATTTATTGAGAGATCAACGATTACGGGTTAGTTAGCGGTTTTTGATAACTGACAACTACGAGGTGGATAAGATCATACATGGATCATAAGGTATTCAGAATAAGAAGCTTTTGAAGTGAAGTTAGAGATTCTGAACTTTGAAGTTAGCGCTTTTGTAACTTGGCTCAGAGCTACTAAACATGAACTCAGAAGCTTGAGTTAGTCTTCACAGGCATTCTAAATTGAGTTAAGAAACCTTCTTACCTTCTGAAATACACTTAGGGGGTGTTTGGTTCGCGGAATTGGATGGAATTCAATGGAATTGGAATGTCCAAATCCATTGACCAAATTCCAAAGTCTTTTTTGGTTCACATAATTAAAACTAAGGAATCCTGCGGATTCCATCAAATTCCTTCAAACACGGATTTCACAATTCCACGGGGTATCCTATGGAATTCATTTTCTTTCCAACAGATTCCAATTCCAATTCCATCCAACCAAACGCGACCAAAATGCGTGGTCAAATTCCATCAAATTCCAATTCCAATTCATTCAAAGTCAAATTCCTTGATGAATTCCAATTCCATCAAATTCCATTCCACGAACCAAACGCCACCTTAGAATATTTAAAAAATCAAATCTAGCAAACAGTTCCCCTTCTAAAATTCATAGAGGTCTCAAGGCGCTGCCCAAAACCCATGAGGGGGTGTATCCCCCTTAGCCACCGCATTATGACGATATAAGGTGATAGAGGCAATATTTGTGAGTGTGCACACTACACCTCCATACTCACAATATGCTTTATCACCTAGTCGATCCCATGTAAATCACAACTACACCAAACTCTTGAAGAGACTAAAATCACCAAGAGAACCACACCATACATCAAAAGTCTATAATACGATAATAATAACAATATATTTATATCAAATTCCACAAATGAAGTGCAAAAAAAACAGTAGTACTATGACAACTGCAAATCTCTTTAAATTAGAAACAAAGTCCCTAACTGTATCTTCCACTTCAACAAATTTCTACATTGCCATCATCTGTGAAACAACATGCCACATCATTACTAATCCAAAAGTGTGTAATTGAAGATATTAAAGGTCAATTCATAATATGATCTCATATAAACACTAGATAACTTCAAAGATTATTGTCTCATGCTTTTTGTAATTAAAGAACACTGAAAAACCAAAGTAAAATCAGCAAATATTCAATATTAGGAGCCTGAGAATATTACAGGTTCGTATACATGTGATCAAAGATGATGTTTTCCCGATCACAATAGGGCTATACTAGGTTCAATATTGAGTCTTTCTGCTTTTGCTTAGCTGTAGATGAGCTCAAGAATAACATAGAAGATGATAACTTCAAAGATTATCGTCTCATGCTTTTTGTAATTAAAGAACACTGAAAAACCAAAGTAAAATCAGCAAATATTCAATATTAGGAGCCTGAGAATATTACAGGTTCGTATACATGTGATCAAAGATGATGTTTTCCCGATCACAATAGGGCTATACTAGGTTCAATATTGAGTCTTTCTGCTTTTGCTTAGCTGTAGATGAGCTCAAGAATAACATAGAAGATGATACACCACGGTGTATGTTTCTTGTTGAGGCTAGACAATGTGTTAACGAGATGTAGGAACACACCTTGGAATTTAGAAAGTAATTCACGATACATCTACTTTGTATTTAAGAAAATGTATTTTTTTTTTTTTGGTTAATACTACTAACAATAACATGTTGATCAAATGGAGATACTAGCAATAATTCAGACAAGTCATAGTAGACAGGACTGGACCAAACACGGGAACAGGACTGCACAAGTTGTCTGTCTGGCACGACTAGGATGGACAAGTTGCCTGTTTGGCACGACTAGGATGGACAAGTTGCCCTTAATATTGTTTAATGATTTTATATGGTGGTTATGGTGGTGGTGGAAGAGGAGGTGGTGATTGTGGCGAAGGTGGAGGTGGAGGTGGAGGTGGAGGTGGAGGTGGAGGTAGAGGCGGTGGTGGTGGTGGCAACAGATAATGGTGGATATCGAGGTGGAGGTGGTGGTTGTGGTGGAGGTAGATTGGTATTTTTCTAGTTTTGTCCAATCTTGTTCCACCTAAATTGGTGGAACAAAAAAAAACCTTTTTTGTCTCATCCAGTCCGAAGTGGCGCTAAACGTGGAACAGCGAGTTTTTGTCCCGTCCATGCTGCGCCAAACGGAGAACGGTGAGTTTTTGTCTTGTCCCATGTAGCACTAAACGTCAAACAATGAGTTTTGTCTGTCCTGTCTAGTCATGTACCAGATACAGCCTAGGGGAACAAGTCAACTAAATAAAAGATATAAAAGTATTGAGTTTTAACTGTGATATGTCAAAACAGACCCCCATAAAGCAATAGAATTGACACAAAAATTAGTAGGGGGGTTTTCATGAGTAACTATTACCTTTTTAAATATGCAGACTACCTCTTAACTAGATATGTCCTTCCTGTTACCAGATAAATATATTGTCTCCCCATACGGTCTGTCAAGAAAGAACAAAAATAATAGAATAAATATCAGTTAAAAACCTCTCATATATTGGAAATGTCGATGAACACTAGTGCAGTATTTAAAAAACATATGATAGTTTATGTTACAAGAGTCCTAATCCTAGTTTGATTATTGTCTATACATGTTTATCTTTATCCTTGCCTTATCAGTATAATTGGTGATGTGTGTATATATATAAAGGAATTTTCTCCATAATAGACACTGTTCCCTGAATATATCTTATATCAACATGGTATCAGAGCTGGAAGGTTCTCGATACAAACCCTTATTCTACCCGCTGCTCCTGCTGCAAATTCACCACCACCGTGAACCCAGATGCCACCCAGAAAACCCTAACACCTTTTAATCTTAAACTACGAGTGCTGGAAGGTTCTCCGATCGTTCAGTTCTTTGGTCGTGAGTTTTTCTGGACAAATATCCACTGTGAATAGATTCGGATTATCTCTGGCGTGGATCTTTTGTGCACAAACACCAGTCAGCTCTCTAATGCAACTGTTGAAAGGCATGAACTTGGTCGATGATCTTTATTTTTCTGATACTATGCTGGCAAGCGTGATTTCTGGGCTGTTTTGACTGGATATAATGTGTATTGTCTTTGATATTTTGAACCCTAGTGTGAAAGTAGGGTTGATTTGACCACCTCAGGTGCACATATATTTCCATCTTTTCTGTTCCTGCTCTTGATTTGGTGGACACCTCAATATGGGAAGCCTGACATTTGAGCTCCACTGATAATTACAAAAATCATAAATCTTCTTTTGATGAGGGGGATAAAGAAAATTTTGTTATGAACCAATGAGACGAAAATAGAGACAAATTAATCGTAGGGCAAAAAGGTGCTGAACGCTTTATGCTTCCGAGGTCCCCACCTCATTAACCTTAGGGGAGTTATGGAACCTTATATACTTGCAATTGTGCTGACTTATTAGAGTGCATAAACTCTTTGGGATCATATGATAGCTACCTACTCAAGATATACTGGTATATCATATCTATGTAGTCACTCAAGCATATTCAAGATGCTCCAAGAGTCATCACTCCCTTTTGTAGTTTCACATACATTTCAGAAAGCTTGTTGATGAGCTTAAAAAATGCTTCCCATTGAGTCCAGATCCTCGGTTTTGAGGCAGCATCAGAACAAGCTTCATGTTTTCACATTTATTGGAGGTTTGTCTTCTACACATAATATCGTCCAACCCATGCTCTTGAGACACTTAGGGAAGACCAATATTCAGTCCACCTATTCTCTTCTGTGGAAGATGTTCTTCAAAACTCACAAAAATCTTTTGCTCACTGCACGATTTGGCAGGGGTTATCCTCAAGAATTAAGAGACGTGGCAGAGGATTAAAGGATGGATCATGCTGAGGCACAGGCATTAAACATGGGGATTTATCAGGGTAATCATACAAAGTAGACATGTCCAGAGCTACAATCAGATTCATCAGGAACAGTTAGTGGTGTACAAAGTCTTCTACCTTAAATGTGTGATTCAGTGAGGAAGAGATCAACTTGATTCAAAGTGTTCAGGGTTCTAAAGAACATACTTCTCCTTGGGCCTATGTAACATAGCCACGAAAATCATCTTGTTTTTGGGCATCATCCTCATCTCAACTATATATTCCACTGCCCCATATCAGATGAGAGCAAACAAGAAACACTATCTAGAGTTTCAGACTATCTTCTTCTGCATCTCCATGTTAGAATGGCCGTTGGTTCAAATATTCCGGTAGGAGTCATCGGTTCAGTAAAAATCGATTCTAAATTCAATCCTTCCAAGGCCCTTCACATACCAACGTTCCCTGATAATATGTTGCTCTTTGACTAAGATAGGACTAAAGGGACCAAAGAAGGCAGACATTTTTTTTTTCTTTAGGCTAAGAAGCCCATAGGATAGGTTATCTACAAGTACAAATTACAAAAGATATGAGCTCCTCTAAAACGTTTTTCCCAAATCATTGCAACTTCACAAACTTGGGACTTCCGCAGAGCATTTAAAGACACTACAGCTAGGAATAAGTTTTTCATCTCATCTCCATTGTGACTGGTGCAAATGGGTAAGCACATGTGTGCATCTTATCCTTCAAGTACATCTAAGTCTATAGTTCTTCCTTTGAAATAATAGACAGTTGGTTTGGGCCTATAGGTAGTTTTAAATAACTTGTTATATTTTTTATGATTATTCTATAGGTAAATGTGTTATTCACTCAAATGTTGCACTGCAATATTTTCTATTTTTCTGTAATTTTGTTCATATGTTTAAAATCAATTTGAAGCTAAAACTAAAAACCTCCATTGTGACAATGCAAAGAAGTATTGTTCAGACTTCAGAGGATTTATAGAATTTATGAATGTCGGTAATATGGCATGGAACATCATATTCATATGCATACCAACTTTGCAACAAAACAGAGTTGTTAGAACGAAAAAATAGACATTTGTCAGATGTAACATGCATTGTCATAATGTCCAACATTGTTTTTGGGGGATGCTATTCTTATGGCTTGTTATAAAATGCATCCCCTCAATTGTTTAAAAGGTCAAATATTGTACCAAATTCTATTCATTACACACTTTTGTTTAACATTAGACCAAAGACTTTGTTGTATTTGCTATGTGCACAACTTTCAAGACGAGTAAACTTGATGTTAGGGAACTAGATGCACCTTTGTTGGGTATTTGTTATACCCTGAGTTTAGAGGTCAAATAGTCAATTTCGGTAGGCGGGTAGGTAGGGAAGGGTAGTATAAATAAAGCAAGTTGGCTAGGGGTTAGGTATTCTATTTTGTGATCTGATTTTAGCGGGAAACCGTTTGGGAGAGACCATGGCCTCTCGAAAGCCATAGAAGTGTTACTTTTTCTGTATTTCCTTTTTCAATTCAATCATACGACATCAGTTACCCGTCAATTAGTATCAGTTTACATCAAATTAGTATCAGAGCTGTTCGATCCAATCATGACCACAAGGAGTTCTAATGCGAGAATTGATGATCTGGAGGCTGGGCAGCAAAGTATTCAGAAAGTGTTGGAGCAACTTGTTCAACAGATGGATAAGTTGAGTCAGGAGGTAGCATCCAGTAAAGTCAATTCGTCAGGATCATCGGAGGGAGAAGAGTCGTCGGGATTCGTTGGTCCGAAGAAGAAGAATGAGATTACGGGTGAGTCTAGCCGATTTTTGGCGGTGAAAGGGAGGAAATTGGAGATGCCTACGTTCGATGGATCAGATCCAGATGGTTGGATTCTGAGAGCAGAACGGTATTTTGTGTTGAATCGACTATCACCGGAAGAACAGATCGATGTTTCATTCATCTCGTTCGAGGGGAATGCTTTGAAATGGTTCCAGTGGGAAAATCGTCGACATCCGATTGCTAGTTGGGAAGTATTGAAGAAACTCATTCTGAGGCAGTTTCGATCAACAGCATCTGGTACGTTATGTGAACAATTTCTCGCTGTCAAACAGGTTGGAACTATTGAGGAATTTAGGAGAAAATTTGTGGAAATGGCGGCACCACTAGAAGGAATTCCTGAAGAAGTTTTTTTGAGCCAATTCATCAACGGTTTAGAAAATTCAATCAAAGCAGAAGTTCGTTTGATGAGTCCAGTCACGTTAGAGGAAGCTATGGAGGTGGCACTTAAAATAGAGGAGAAGCATAAGACTATTGCGGGAGAGAAGTTTACGGGAGTATCGAAGAAGTATTTGACAATGAATTCGGAGGTCAATAGTTCAACGACGAGTACTATTCCAATGAGTTCTTCATCGAGGACGGGTACGGAGTTTAGGAGGCTGTCAGATCAAGAAGTACAACAGAAACGGGCCTTGGAGTTATGCTATCGTTGTGATGAGAAGTATTCTCCGGGTCACAAATGCAAAAAAAAGGAATTATCGGTGTTATTAATTCAAGAGGAAGAAACAGGGGAGGATAAGGGGATAGAAGATGAGGAGAAGATGTTGAATACAGCTGTTGTGGTTGATGAAGGACCGAACGTGGAAGTTCATTTAAATTCGGTGGTGGGATTAACCAATCCCAAAACTATGAAGATGGAAGGAATAATAGAAGATCTGAAGGTGATAGTCTTGATTGACAGTGGAGCAACTCACAATTTCATCTCAAAAGAAATTGTGGATAAGTTGAGATTGAAAGTGGAGGCCACTAAGGAATACTCTATAACGATGGGGACTGGAAACATTTTGAAAGGAGATGGAATTTGTCGTCAAGTGGTTTTATCAATTCAAAGTTTGGATGTGGTGGACGATTTTTTACCCATCAAGTTGGGAAATAGCGACGTGATTTTGGGAATGCAATGGCTGGAGTCTTTAGGATCGACATACACTAATTGGAAACAACAAGTAATGAAGTTTTCAGTAGGGGGAAAATCAGTGGCTTTGAAAGGTGATCCATCCTTGGGAAAATCCAAGGTATCGTTAAAGGCGATGGAAAAAATTATACAGCAAGAAGGGCATGTTGTGCTGGTAGAATTGGGATCGTGTGAAAAAACAAATGGTGCAGATGGGGCAGAGAATGACGTAAGTGAGCTTCTAAAACCAGTGTTAGTTGAATACGATCCTGTTTTTCATATGCCAAATACGTTACCTCCCATTCGAGGAAAGGAACATGGGATTATTCTGAGGCAAGGAACGAATATGCCTTTGCCGTGGCCACCACCAACATCATCACTGCTACTACCGGCAATGGTTGATATTAGAAGTGGGAATCGTTGGTTTCATTTCTTTCCACCTTGAGGACAAGGTGTGTGTTGAGGGGCGGGTATTGTTATACCCTGAGTTTAGAGGTCAAATAGTCAATTTCGGTAGGCGGGTAGGTAGGGAAGGGTAGTATAAATAAAGCAAGTTGGCTAGGGGTTAGGTATTCTATTTTGTGATCTGATTTTAGCGGGAAACCGTTTGGGAGAGACCATGGCCTCTCGAAAGCCATAGGAGTGTTACTTTTTCTGTATTTCCTTTTTCAATTCAATCATACGACATCAGTTACCCGTCAATTGGTATCAGTTTACATCTGTATTCTACACCACAAAAAGATATCACATTTATGACTCTTCTATTAGAAAATATTTTGTATGGGATGATGTCACCTTTTTGGAGTCTGGTTTCTACTTTCTTGTGCATGTCCATGCTAGAAATACCAAGTCATCCGATCCTAATGTATTTCAAGGGTATAGATATCATGGTATAAGTACCTACTACCTTCTTATACTTCCTAAAGACCCCTCAACTAGAACTCCTAGAGGCCTCCCTCTATCACCTCTCTTCAGGTATATCAATGACGAAATAAGCACATCAATATAGCCCACGACAACAGAAAGCCTGCTCTAGAACTCCAAGTATGCCTCCTCCAGCTCCCGCTAGAATCCGTAAGGCCGAACAAAAAGACAAAGCGCACATGTGTTGATAAGACTATTAATGGTGACCTGCTAACGACCTCTGAAGCTGATGTTCAGCACCTTGAAACCGTTGCCTAGTGTCCTACTCCTGTGATCCATAAATCACCACCAGAAGCATCGTTGATGCCAATCCTTGTGTTTGAAAGTCACGACTCACAGGAAGCTGTCACCACCATTCCATTCGCGAATGTAGCCATTGATCTGACTTCCCTTTGTTTGATCGAGACTCCATTTTGTCCTTTTGATTACTTTACTGTAAATGTTTTGGTTTTATAGTACCATTCGATGCAATATGATAATCATTACCTTAATGCCGTATGATAATCACAAGTTGATTTGCTAACAAATAGGTCAAAGTACATAACTACAGCAGAACAATTGTGTCCCTTATAGCTGCATGAGATTTTCTTTACCTAATCAACCGAGACTTTCTTCCTGACAACCAAGGCAGCAAACTTCTGGGATCTTTTATAGCAAGGTATTCATATTCTATTCAGCATCACAAGACAGGTTGAACCGCTAAATCAGAGACTTCATCCTCTTATATCCCTGTAATCCTAAAATGCATTTTCCACCTTTTTCATCCAGAGAAGAATGATTTGAAGAAGAGACTGATGATTCAGGAGTAAAACATTGCCTGGACCATGAAGGGGCCTCTTTATTATCATGCTGGCTTGATTTACTAGCTATGTTTGTTATCAATCAAAAAGGTAACAAATATAAACTTGACTCGAGTTTAAACTTCTTGGCTGCAACTTCCTGTGTAACACATTCATGCAAGCACAAAAACATAAATATTGCAGTACACGTTTGATACTACGTTTGATGGATTACCAATATATCTTTTAGATATTTAATAACCAACCCATGGTAGAATGCTGATAACTATATCTGCTACTCAAGGTTAGTCACATGCTATAAAAAAATTAAAGCACTTGCATATAGCATCTTGTAGTAGTCTAGTAGATAAATTCAGATTTTGATGTGCAGAAACAACACCACACATTATATCTTGCAGAAGAATTACCTTGGATTTTTCACATGAAGCAACAAAAATATGAGGGCGATGAGTATGGAGGAAGAGCCAACAAAAATGTAGGCCACCCCAAGGAAACTGTTCTTTCCTCCCAACCAGCTTGATGTCGAGAGGACAAGCATTTTCGTTCCACCAAAACTGTAAGTGTTATAGTTGTTCATGAGGTGTACTACAATTAAATCATCTTCTTCTAAATCCTCTTCAATTCTGCCATATAATTTACGGAAACTTGGAAAAGCTGCAGTCCGCATCCACACAATAAGATCCTCTTGATCACTTAGCTGAATAATTCAATATCAAATGACAACAGAGAGACGGGATGAGTGAGAACAAAAAAGGACAAGAAATACAAGGAATCTGTTTGAACAAAATAAATAATCAAGTCTAGACATAAATTTTGACTATCAGTTAAGAAGACCCTTAGTTCTTTGATCCTCAACATTTCACGTGTGAGGTTACACATGCAGGTAGAAGCATTAATCTACTTTCATGCAATTTGATGGGAATCGCCAACAAACAGAAAAAGAAGAACATGAATATGGTTCTCCAAAGTCATGTAGTAATCCCTACCCCTCAAAGAGTGTTGATTATCATTGATCACAATGATTAAGGAATATTACTTCATAACATAATTACTTTGAACTTTCACCCTTATAATCGACACAAGTATAATATACCACGATTGATATATAAACAAATATCGGAAGAAAGACTATGACTAGAATATGCTAAGATGATTTTGAATGAAAGCATAATAAAATTTTAATTCTGTGTAAAAATGGTGAATAGAGAAGACCAATAATGATGAAACCACTAAAAGTTGTTTTAGGAAAATATAACTGAGAATTAGTATAACATTGTTTTAGGAAAATATAACTGAGAATTAGTATAACATCTTTGAGAATGCATAAAGTTGAGTGTGTTATATTTGTCATGGCAGACAACAAAAATGGAGTATATTGGTTTCATTGATTAAAAACAGTAAATAATTCATGGGGTAACCATAAAATATAGAAACAATTTGCCTGAGGAAAGATTATAGTTAAGAAATGTAGCCTGAGAAGTCTTTTGCTTATACCCAGGTCTTCCTTTAGTTTAGATGACAAGAATTGCAAGTAAAGAAGCGTAGAACTTAACCTTGCTTCCATATAGATCTTTCGGTTGATGAGAATGTTTTCCATTTGATGCTTAAATGAGTGACAGTATGTTTTGGAGAGATATTACAACAAAGAGGGAATGTGACAAATTGGCCAGAACCACATCTCGGAAATAGAATTACATCGATGATAGGCAATATCTCAGAAATAGAATTATATCGGTATGGACAAAAGTTTTGGCCCTTCACCGTGAGAGAAAAACCAAAGCAAACCAAATCAACCCAACTTCATCTCAAGAACAAGGTGTTTTTTTTTGGTAAACGTGGGTGTTTGGGCCAGCTTGTGCACATCTTGATTAATCACATGAGGCCTTGAAGATAACAGCCAGAAAAATTTTCAATGGTCCTAAGGAGACTCAAACTGTCGCCCTAGGAGGAGGAGCCCCAAGGTCTAGCCTTTATTTGCCGGTTGAACTAGTCCTCAAAGTTACAAGGTGTTATTTTAGGGGAGAGTCTTAAGAAAACAGTTAACCTCTCGGAAGTGGCTCAACCGTAATGTTCCGTTTTATCATCAATTTAATTCGATAAAAAGTTAGGTCCTATAAAAGGATTATCAAGCCAAATATGATAGGAAATTAAGCGAAACTCACCGGAATAGTCGTATCTAGCTTTCCACCCCCTATGAAGGAGCCATTCTGGAAATTGTAGGGATAAACTTGCTTGCCAAATTTGTGATCCCGATCACTCTTCCATGCGATGTTTTTTCTTTCGACATCCAATTTTTTGGTCCCACGTGAAAAGGAATATGTGTCGTTAAACAAACTCCACGCAACCAATCCACAAGGGACTATTGGGAGACCATTTTCAGATGCTTGAGGCTCACAAGAACTTGTTTTGTTGTATCCTAATCCATGCAGAAGTTGCTCTTCACTTCTACTTTTTACATACCTGGATCAGATGCATAATTGAATCAAAATGCATCATTAAAATGCACACAAATCCAGAAGAAAACACATGAAGTGATGTCAAACAGCTAGCAAATCTTGAAATTTTGGATGAAGTGCAAAGAGAAACATTGATTAGTGAAATGGATCTCCTTGGACCTTCCATCCTATGGTGCATCCTACAAGACATCAACCAAGTCGTGTATGCACCACATTAAGGGTGCAATTTGTACATGGACTGGACTGGACTAGTTGTAAAAGGGAGGTTTCAAGGTTTTAAATTAGATGTGGGTGGTTTGGTAATTTAGCAATGTAATCAAATCTCCCTGTTTTTCGTTCCACCTATTTTCATAGGAGAATAAGAAGGCAGTTTTGTCCTACTAGTTTCATCATGTCCCGCTCTAATGTCCACCAAACGTGGGACAAGAAGTTCTGTTTTGTCATGTCCAGAATTGTCCCGTGTACCACGTGCACCTAAGGGTGCGTTTAATACACAGACTGGACGAGACTGGAAGGGACTGAACATACGAGAGCGAGGTAGGCGGGTGAAAGAATTGTGGAAGGTTTTAGAGTTTTAATTTGACATAGGTAGTTTTGTAATTTATCAATCTTGTCCCATCTCCCTGCTTTTTGTCCCACCGATTTTGGTTTTGTCCCAATCAAGTCATGTCCTATCTCGGTTTGATGCCGTGCCAAACGTGGGATAACAAGTTTCGGTATCGTCTTGTCCTACATACTAGATGCACCCTAAAAGACTGACTATTAACATAACATAAGAGAACCTTGTGTTCAATAAGGGTGCGTTTGGTATCAGAACAGAACAGGACAGTTGTTCAGTGTTTGGTAAGAAATAACTAAACTGGACAGAACAGAACAGGACCGATTAAATGACCAATTTACCCCCAGTGAGCAGTTTAGTGTTTTTTTTACCAAATAATAATCTAAATGAAAATGACCAATTAAATGACCAATTTACCCCCACTGATTAAATGACCAATTACCTCTCATGATGTATTTGTTCATATTCTATCAACCAATTTGCAACATTAGACAAAACTATGAGCAAATGGACATAAGCCCTCAACACCTTAACAACTACAATTAGATGGTTATCATCCATGGCTACAAAAAATCAAAACAAAAAACAACAATCATATATCATCCATGGCTACCAAAAAAGAAAAAAAAAAGCAATCATATATCATCCATGGCTACCAAAAAAGAAAAAAGAAAAACAACTATCAGAAAGAAAAAGTTTTATGTTCTGAAATCAGAAAGAAAGAGTTAAACCAAATAAACTGTAACCATCGATTTCAGAATTTTTTTCCCTAAAATCGATTTTCAAAATTAGAAAGAAATCTGTCGGATTTTGCCCAAATAAACTGTAACCATCGAATTTTTTTCCCTAAAATCGATTTGCAAATCTGTCGAATTTTGCATAAATTAGAAAGAAATTAGAAAGAAATCGATTTTCAGAAATTAGAAAGAAATCGATGTAGATGGCATATAAAGGTAAACGATTTCAGTTGGATTTTGCAGAAGTAAATCGATTTTCAGAAACATTAGAAAGAAATCGGTTTCAGATGGAGGTACTCGATTTTCAGATGGAAGTAAATCGATTTTCAAGAAGAATGTTACCTATCGATTTTCAGATGGAGGTACTCGAAGTGGATGGAAGCTCGATGGAGGCGATGGTTGATGGAGGCGTTGATGGAGGCGATTTCAGATGGAGGCGTTTGATGGAGGCGATTTCCAGTGAGAAGAAAGCGTATCACGTAGGTTAGAAAAGGGTATATTGGTCAAAATAAACTCTGTTCCATCTTGTTCTAGGGGTTAGAGTGGAACACGCGTGTTCCATATTTGTTCCGGTTAGTCATTGTTTGTTCCATTTTAAGTCATGCCAAACATGGGACACCAACCCTTGTTTTGTTCTGTTCCGCCTACCAAACGCACCCTAAGCATCGACATAAAATGGTTGAATGAAGAGCGGTTTATGAAGGAAGCTAATATGCAAACATTACTAATCTACCCTTATTTTGATATAACCCTAATATGGTATTTGTTTTAAAGGTCACCACCGCTCACCGTCGCCGCCACCATCACCAGCAGTGGCCACCGTCGGTCACCTCCACCACAACCACCAACGGCTGACGTTACCACCACCCACCACCACCTCTACCTTCAACATGTCAACCACAACTACCTCCTCCATTATTAGCGGCCGCCGCCACCACTACTGTCCACCATCTTCACATCCTCCACAGTCATCGCCATCCACCAGCCATCACCACCTCTGCCCACCACTATTGTCGCTACAACAACCTCCACCGTGCCTCTTGTCCACCATCTTTACATCATCCACAATCATTGTTGTCCACCACCACCACCGCCATCGGCTACCACTACCACATCAGCTACACCTACCTCCACCACTGTCGACCGCCAACACCACCATTGTTCCACCATCTTCACATCCTCCACGGTCACCGTCATCCACTTGTCACCACCGCGTCTACCCCCACCACCAATGTCGCTGCAACAACCTCCATCAGTTCATAAGGATCTTCCAAACAAAATAAATTATACCTTTGTACGAACCGGATTTTTTCAAACTACCATCAATTATATCAAATTCTTCATTCAAATTTGGAACTATTGTATATTTATGTATTCATGTATATGAAAATTGTGTAAAAATGTTTATAAATTAAATTATTTAAATATTTACTTGATTTGTGCTATTTATAACTATTATATGATATATAAAATCGTCAAACAATTTTTACGGGCAATTTGTCTAGCACTATCATATCCAGCCCTGTCTCATCCAGTCTTGTCTTGCTATCCTGTCATGTCCAATCCAATCATGTTAACATACCAAACGCTACCTAAAGGTGTCATGACACTAACCTCCGCTGCTGAAAGTGTAGGAGGAAAAATTATTATTTGTAACTTATTTAGGTTCTTTGTAGAATGCTCCTGTTCCTAGTCCTCAAGTAGGACAAAAAGTTGTGGTTGCTACTTTCCTCGCATCTCCTTGTTTGTTTGCTTTTGTTTTGCAAGCAGGGGGTCTTCACATCACTCATTCACTCTCTCTTCTCTCTTGTGTCCTCTCCTCCAATCTCATATGCCCTCTCGCCTCTCATGTCCTCTCCTCTAATTTTAATCACGAGAGTGAAGAAAGTTTGAGAAAAGGAAGAGGATGCGTGGTCTAGAAACCTATATCATATATGTGTTCGGTAATATCTAGAATTTCCAGTTTTAGCATATAATGTGTAACCACGACCTACATATCTTTAGTATATGATAAAATGTTGAGGCCATCACAGCCTTAGAAACTTCCTAGATTGACATTAACATGATTCATATGATTTCAATTGCAAATGTGTTTTTGACCAATTCTAAGTCTTGTGCAAAAGTATAAAAGAAAACACACACAAAGAAATGCACAATGCGTAATAATCATTTTCTTGCAATTTGTATTGTTTGTTTAATTTGATTATCAATTTCAACATACAACTATAGGTTTGTCGGGCTGAGATGCCCAGTAGCTATTTATGATCAACTCCCATTTAGGGTTGCAAACATAAATGTCATAAATTTTGGAAGAGAGACTATTAAGCGGAAATAATTATCTTAAATTGATGTTGTTTAGTACACGCTCTATAGAAGAAGAAATACCTCTTGGCGTTAAATAGTCAAAGCTAACGGTTCAAATTCAAAATCATATTGTAAACTTAGAGGCAAAACTAATTCAATTTTACAACAACCACTAGAAATTAAAAACCATTTGTAAGAACTAAGAAATTCATGTCGATAACAAACATATATCATTTTTTCTGTTCAAGAAGCACTAGGTTTGACATCAAAGAATCTAAAGCATCTCCTGTTTGTAACAGAGGAAGACTGCAACACGATAATTGATACCAGAAACCCAAAAAAATAATTCATTAGCCAAAAATTCCATGGCAAAAGAATGGCAAAAGAATGGAAAAGCACTAACCGCCTGTGGTTTTGATAAAAGTTGTCCAGCTGATAATAGATGTAAATTGGAGCTTTCATATGCTTGTCCACCTACATCAAAAATTAAAATGCACGTGTTTGATGAGACATTCGCCCATAAGGGAGATCAACTATAACAATAATCCACATAGCCACAAGGCAATCAGAATATAAAAAGTTACATTACTAATTGATAGATGGGCATCAGAAAGAATGTTTAAGTGGTCGACACTATTAACTACATGAAACTTGGGTCAGCAAGCCACAAAATAAGATAGGGTAAATTCCTGGAAACTGTCATTCTCAGGAAGCATGTCTAATCAATTAATCAGGACAGATAAATGATGTACCAAACAGGTCAACAGGTCAAACAATACTTTAATAAAGACTTGGAGATAAATACACAAAGATGACATGGGGTGGGTTCAAGAGAGAACCCGCCCAAAAAAGGAGAACAAGGGAACTCATCAGAACTGCAATGCAGAATTTGGCATCATTTTCTTGCTTCCCTTTTTCAGAGCATTATGAAGTTCAATAATGGCTCAAAACATGGATTGTCAAAGAAAGTAATATCAAAAGTAGTCAACTACAAAAAAGAAAGTATCACCTTTAGATACCGGTGACAACTTTTTGAAATTGATGCATTCTTGATATAAGCTACCCTGTTGCTCTTGAACCCATCTGGTATACATTCGATATCATATCTGTCCAGAATTTCATTAACCTATAAATGCATTATAAAGTAAGTTCATTCTGTCAGACTTTAGAATACTAGGTAGGAGTTAGGACAAGTTACTGCAGATACAAAAGCAAAATAAATGGCACAATCATAAGAAAGAAGGAAGTGAAGTTTACACTCTGTGAAGCATGAAGAGAAATTAACCCAACAGGGATGAAAATGGCACCCATCAAAACGAATGTCCCAATGACCTGAAAAAAAACATCATCAATCCAAGGCCCTTAAGGAACTTGATCAGATATATCACCAGCTGCTTCATCATTTTAAAGTAACTCATAAATAGATTCTGGAGTGTGTTTATGCGCTCACCCATGCTGGTGTTAGAACTGGTTTACAAGCTGGGAGAGTTTGTTGGGTGAACTGTTGTATAGCTGCAAATGCACAAGTGACCATCATTAATGTGATATAGTGACGTTTTTGAAATCAAGGAAAGGTGTTTTGCCAGTGACAAAGAAAAGTCAATGGCTGCCTTAGTAAAAAGTTATCCAAAAAACTGAACCAGCCCACTGTGTGTATGTGCGTGTGTCTATGTCAGTGAGACGAGTGAGAGAGAGAAAGACTGAGAGAAACATTACAACCATCAAGGATGGAGTCTAGAAAGAGGCACGGTAAAAAAGAATCTCTATGGAACTACATTTTTTGCAAGGTTGACTCCCCTACAAGAAGTTGAATGTAGAGTGTACAGTAAGAGAAGATGGAGTGTTCTGAGGCTAAGATGCTTTGCAGAAGAGTAAGTTAAATATCGTAACATAATTGAATATAATCTCTAAGTGACCTAGATTGTGAAGAAGTTATATGGATGAAATTGAGAAGATGGTCGATAGTAGGGAGACGTCGGTCTTTTTTGCAAAATTTCATCCACTCAAGTTTCAAATTAAGTAAAAATCAACCAACACCTACAAGGGAAATAAATAATCGGTTCCGTTACATGATGCATCACAAAGAATGAGTCAATTCTTTCCAACCAAATCCCATTCATGTTAACCAAATGGAGCATAGTGGTTGCAAACAAGAAGAGCTTCCTACCATGTTACCGGTTTTTCAAATTTCTTGGTGTCAAATAGTTGCATAAGAAGTGTCCTACAAAATATAATACGACGCTAACTTGTGAGAGCAACCATAACAACCAAGGAAATAACAAAATAGCATTAACAACACAGTTGATCTAAGTAGATTATTCACAATCTATGCTTAGGGTTCCAATACATTATTGCTTTCGCATTCGTCTTGCATACCAAGCCTAATAACTCTGAAAATAGATTAATTAAAAATTTATTCCTTTGACGTTTCAAGAAAAAAAATATGAAGGCGAAATGACTCATTTGGCATCAGAATCAAAAACCTTTTTTTTCTCACTTGGGAAGACATGGAATCAAGAAAAGTTACCGTTTGACCGGCCATGAAGAACTGGCATGGGCTGATGATCAGTGCCAGCAGCTGTCCCACCTCCTCCATCTAAATCCATGCTAATCAATTCTCTCTCAAAATCCTATTTAATTTACATATTAAATTAAGAACATAAACACACACTTCGTCATTTGACTTAACCAAAATTTAAATTGAAACTACAAATTGAACCCTTAACAACCTACCATTCGTAATTGGAAACTTATGAGCCCTAATCAAGACAAGATCGTACCTATGATTTGCGAAAACGTGTAATGATGATGTTAAGCAGAAATACATGAAGGAATCTTAAGTGGAGTGGTTATTAGGGATTTATTAGTTGGTTTTCTTCCGCGAAAGGACAAGGACACATATACTTGCTTTTTGGATTTGGAATTTTGAGGTTTTTTTGCTTCCCACATCGTCACCGTCTTTTTCTTTTTTTGAGTAAACTACAATTTTGGTCCCTGTGATTTGTAGAAAACTGTAAAAACGGTCCCTTCTTTACAACAAATTTGCAAGAATATCGTAAAAACGGTCCCTTCTTTACAACAAATTTGCAAGAATATCTGAAAATAGAAAATTACCCATGTGCACCTTGTAAGAATGACAAGTCCTAAATGGCGTGAGACATTGCTGTGAGGCAAAACCTTAATGTGGTGTTTGGTTCACAGATTCTGAAGGAATATGATGGAATTGGAATGTTGGATTTCATTGACTAAATTTCATTCATTTGTTTGGTTCTTTTTTTTTCACTGTAGAATCTCTAAATTCCATCAAATTCCACAAATGGGGGAATTTAATATTCCTTATCAGCTACAAGATATTTTGATGAAATGTAATTCTTTACTTTCATAATACAACATATGCCCTTAATCCAATATAACTTAATAACATAAAACCTATCTGATTAAACCATGCATCTATCGGTTCCTTTTCCAAACCACCGTCAACCACCTCTGATCTGAACCACCGTCGACCATTGCCGACCTGAACCACCATCGACCACTGTCGATCTGAACCACCGTCGACACCGTCGATCTGAACCAACACCGATCTAAATCACCGTCGACCACCACCGATCTAAACCACCATCGATCACCACCGATTTGAACCACCACTGATCTGATCCACCACCGATTTGAAGCAATGTCGACAATCGCCAATCTGAACCACCAGCGACCATCGGTGATCTGAACCACCCCGACCATCGTCGATCTAACCCACCGTCGACCACCGCCAATCTGAACCATCGTCAATAACATCCAATATGAATAGACCTGGAAAAACTTAACACGACACGCTAATCCGACACGAACTTGACACGAAATAAACGGGTTTGGGTAATACAATTCAACCCGTTTAAGTAAACAGGTTGACACGACACGACACGAAAATTAAACGGGTAAGGTCAGGGTCAAAATTTTCAACTTGAAAATGACCTGAATAACCCGTTTATATATATATATATATATATATATATATATATATATATTGTAACACCTGGAATTTTCGTTAAATAAAAGATATCCTTTATGACTTTCAATGGTTTTAATTGGTGGTTAAGGTTGGAAAATTTTATGCTTAAGGCACCTATCGGATCGGGAGCATTTCGAAGTTGGAAGACCGATTTTTTGAGCTCAACACAGTGGGGGCGACTGTGCCAATGTCACTATCGTCGAGGGCATAGTCGCGAAGAAGGATGTGTTCGCGGTACACATCAGGCGAGAATGCCCCGCGACTGTGACTTGGTCACTATCGTGGGGGCACAATCGCGGAAGGCCCCGAGGTTGCGGTACATATGTCGCGATTATGACGGGTGATTATGACAATGTCACTGTCGCGGTCACTATCGCCCGCGGGTACCAGGAGTCTTTAAGGTCCGATTTTGGGTGACTTTCTTTTCTCCACAATTCCTCACCCTTTTTACCCGAAACTCTCTTTACTCTTCAAACCTCCCAAATATCGGTTTAGGTTGCATCCAAGGCTCCATCTCCCCTACTCTTTCATGTTTGGACCTCATCAATGGTGAGATTTGGAAGCTACTCCTAGAAGTTCTTCACCTTCATCCCCATTTCAAGGATTCTTAAGTTTTAAGGTTTTACCAAACCCTTTATTCATTCTTTTGGTGCTTTGGGATTTGGGGTCATAATAATGACCTAGAAGTATTTTGTTGGTGGATTTAAGTTATGGTTAAGGTAATCTTCTCTTTTCTTCATCAATGGAAATTAGAGTTTCGGTATGAGTTGAGATCTTCATATAAAATGTTTGGGGAACAATTCTAAATGGTTGAATATGATAATTTAAGGGTGGAAACTTGTGGATCTAGGTTTTTGGAAGTTTTTGGCTTGAAGATCTAAGTTTCGTCAAATGAGCTCAAGATGGGGGAAATCTAGATTTAGCCTAAATATATCAATGTGAAACATATAAATATATAATAATTTCATGTAAAACATATAAACATTTAAAGATTGACATTTTGGCACGTACACCGTTTTCACAAATCAACTTGAACTCACATTGCTAGATTTAGGCTAAATCTAGATTTCCCCAACTTGAGCTCCTTTGAAGAAACTTGGATCTTCAAGCCAAAACTTCCCAAAAACCTAGATCCATAAGTTTCCATCCATTAATATCCACATTCAACCATTTAGAATCGTTCCCCAAACATTATATACCAAAATCACCATTTTGGCCAAAACCCTAGTTTTGACCTAATTTCTCCAAAACCATCAATCCCGAAAATTTGAGAAACCAAACACTATGAGATCATTAGTGGATAATTTATGACTCATAATAAAGTTTACAAACTTGGAGGATCAACTCAACACTTAGGTTTTGGTGAAAACCTAGAAAACCCCAAAGTTCTTGAAGATAGAGGTGATGATGATAAGTTCTTGACCTTTGCTTCCACTCCACCACCAAATATTCTTGGGTATTCCCAAAACTAACAGTCTAACCTTTAAAAGCTCTCAAAAACGAAACCATAGCAACTTGAATCGCCAAAAACGGAGTTGAAATGAGAAAGTTATGGCCAAATAAAGAAAATCCTGATTTTATGCACTGCAGGTCTGGCGCGACCCTGCCATGCGACGGTTCCATCTGTCACTTTAGTGAGCAATGTCACCCGAGATGTACTGAGGCCCCCTTACCTCTTGCGACCCTTCCATGCTACAGTGCCATCTATCACTGTAGCGGGCACTATCGCTCGGGATGTACTGCGGGTTTTTTCAACGGCTTTCCCGACCGTTTTCCCAGTCGTTCCTCGACCGTTCTCCCGAACATTACTCGACCTCTCTCCTCGTTATTCCTTGACCGTTCTCTCGAAACATTTGATGCTATTATGCTAGTTATCGTGCCATTGCCATAATTTCATGGCACAATCGTTGGGACGACCGAACACTCGGTAACGCCGGTGCTATTATGACATAGGTCACAACTGCATGGCACTATAGCCGAGACGACCATACTCTTAGTACCATTGGTGCTACTGTGACAAGTGTCACAACTAGAAGGCACTATAGCCATACTCCATATGTGGTTCTTCCTTTATCGATTCACCCAGTTCAACATTTTTTTCTTCTACAATTGAGATAAAAATCATGATGTTACAGGTGGGTCGGGTTAGGGTTGGAATTTTATGACCCATTTATTAAACGGGTCGGGTTAGGGTTAGACACTCTCAACCCGTTTATATTTGAAAATGACACGAACCCGACACGACACGTTTGCCAGGTCTAAATATGAACCACCGTTGACCACATCCGATCTGAACCACCATTAACCACTACCAATCTGAACCACCTTTACAAATAAAGTATTTTTAATTGCTATTTTATTAAAGCATTTTTTGTTGAAAAAATTAAATGATCAAAAAGGGTATTTTGGTCATTTATCAACATTGCATTCCAATTTCAAAGCTACATTCAGTGAACCAAACAGACAGATTCAAATTCTTTTAACAGATTCCATTCCAATCATGTCAACCAAACAAGTGGTCAAACCTGACAACATTTCATTCCAATTCCTTTAAAGTCAAATTCTTTTGACAGATTCCATTCCATCCATAAATATTTTGCGAACCAAACGCCACCTAAGTCTTAAGAGCCACAGTGAGGCCACGACATTTTTCAAGACGTGACATATGGATGCAAATCTCTATATCATATATAGTATGGTATATATATATAGAGAGAGGGAGGATCAAACGAGAACAATAACTATTTAAAAGAACACGAGAACTAATAAAATCATTAATGATTTTACATTAACGTGCAAAAAAACCACGCGGGCTTGAAGCCGCGGCCAAAGTCCCTTTTTTGTGTGTTAATGTAAAATCACTAATGATTTTGTTAGTTCTCGTGTTCTTTTAAATATGTATTGTTCTCGTTTGAACCCGACTCTCTCTCTCTCTCTCTCTCTCTATATATATATATATATATATATATATATAAACATATGTTTTCTACCATTAGTCAATGAATCGTTAAATTTCTTTCTTTTTTTTTGGGAAAAGGATGAGTCATCAATATTAAATAATTTAAATTAGGATATATATTATAAACTAACATATAAGACATTAAAAATATAAGAAAAATCAAATATCAAGTTACAGAAACCCGTACATTAGGTCATGTCATGCCACATGCTTAACATGGAGTGAGACACAAGCCATGAGCTACAAAGGTTGTTTTGGCAAGCCTTTTAGAACACTGAAGAATAGTCACACGAGGAACAATTTCGTTTTTTTGATGAAAATTTTAACGTACCAGTTTATATAACTTGTGTACTTGTGATTAGTATTTAAAAAAAACAAAACCTAAATTAAGACCCTCATTATCCCGTCCCATCTTGTTCAGTCTGCCCCTTCCTTGTCCCTCTTCGACGACCCACCCTCCATCTCCAGTCTCCACTCCCCCTTCACTGGTGAATCCCAACCCCCATTTTTGTGATATCCTTTAAAGGTTCTATACAACGAGGCACTAGGTTTATTTTGGTTTGGTTACAACATCAAAGAAAAACATCAATTTCAAAACAAAATGCATACCATGATATTTATTCTTGCACTTTTTGCAAAAGATGGAGTACTTTGATACTTCTCTACAAACCGCATGGACCAAAATCGTACTTTACTCTTCTTTTTTAATCTACATTTATTTCTATAAAACTATGGATTTGATCCTTGTAGTATGCATTTTATAGTGCTTTCAGTCCTTTGCTCTAACTTTATGAAGATTTCCCCCACAGCCAGGGAGTACGCATCACATTCCTTCATCTTTGTCCCTCTACTACACAATTGAAATAGTATTTTAATGTTACGGTTGTGCAAACAAGCAATTGCACTGCACCTGATTTAGGGTTGAACTATATCAGATTTAAAGCATCACGATTAAAATTGTCTCACTAAATCAACCATATATTTAGGCCATTTTTTGTTGAAAAATCACGATTTGGAGCTTCATATGTGTGTTGTGGGGGGAAGGGGTGGGTCATCATGGTCGGAGAGGATGAAGGGTATGAAATCCATGATGTGTATTGTGTATGGCACACATGATTGTGAGCGAAGGTGGGGGGGAAAGATGGGCTGCTAGAGAAGGGAAGGGGTCACAGATAGAGATGGCAATGGGGTCGGGGATACCAAGGATCACAATCCCCATTCCCTCTCCCACTCCCTATCACCCTCGGGGATAAAATTCCTTCCCCATCCCCATCCCCATCCACATCCACATCCCCATCGGGGAACGGTATAGGGGAATCGGGGATTTTTCTCCATTTACAAAGTTTAATTATTTTATATAATACATTTATAAATGTCAACTTCACGTTTGACCAACAGATTATTTTATATTTTAATTAACCAAATTTTAATGGTTGCATTTGTACAATGATAGTTCAAAAATAAATATATCAATTGCAATACTTAATAATAGATATCATATACATGTACATTGTTATATCACTAAAAGTTTATCCGAACAATCAAACCAATACTATAGTATATTTTAAAAGTTTTTCATCATCAAAAATTGATTATATTTGTGTTATATATACTATATATACTTTGTGGGTTTATCATTTTTATTATATTATACATATACATATTTATATGCCATGTATAAAAAAACTTACTATTAAATACTCGGTGTAACACCCTAAAAATAGGGATAACAAAATTTTCGTAAAATGGAAACATAGTATATGAATTTGCCAAAGCAATCGAGCCTCCCAAAAATGGGGAATAAATAAACATGTTTAATTACAGGTGTAATTTATCGGAAAATAGACAACAACCAACTAATCTAGTTTCTATACTAGAAAGAAGATTACAAAAAGGGTGTCATCTATAGACCCAAAGCGTCTTCACAAATGTGCACTCAAAAGCACTTTCCCCAAGCTCTCACCCGAGTGCGATTATACCTGCTTAGGAGCGGCACCACTAGAACCTGAGATACACATCGACACCAAACAAGTGTTAGGTCAAAAGAGCCTAGTGAGTTTGTACAAGATATAGCATGTTAATCAAAGTGCAATTCTTATCAGCAGTTAACCAAAATTTATTAAATGTGGAGTCAACAGGGGAGACCCATAACACCAATCAAGTTCCACCCAAAGAGTCGATATACCTTGATGCCAACTACCATGAGTGACATCTCAAAAGGCCCGACACATCCGAGGACTACAACCATGGCATTACCCCGAATGGTGGAGGTCTAGGCACATACCATTATAGTGACACCCAAGACTATATCTTCCTAGTGTCTATCGACTTGGTTCGTCCACATTGATATTAGTAGGTCTCAAGGCTCATAAAGCACAAGAATTAACGCAATACCAACCATGGGTATAAAAATTAGATCATACCAAATATATATTGCATATAGACTAATACAAGGCTAATATGATTGGATTGTATTAATGGAATCATGTTTCCACCTCTTGATGGCACAAATAACACAGCATCTTGTTTTTCATAGAACATACTATGTCATGTAATAAAAAGTAATATATTATCATATGAATGTTAAATAACTCATCTTCTCAAAATTAGGTCAAACCACTCGGGTTAAACCCTCAACCAAGATTATTCCATACAAGTACCCTTGCCATATATTAAAAGTCACAAAACCCAATACCATTTTAGAGAGGTTTCACCATGTATTAGTGAAGACTTGGACCCACACATAATGGAATTCACAAAACCCAAAATATTATGAAAGAATGATTTAAATAAAGATGCATGTCAAGAATAAATAGAGAGATATGATGTGTATCTAGTTTTAACAAAGTTTAGGAACTCACAATCTAGGTTTTGGTTAAAACCTAGAAAATAGAAACCCTAGATGAAGATAGATGAAGCTTTGGTTGAGAAGGGTGATGATCTTGATGGAAATCTTCAATAAATGATCTTGTAAGGAGCTTTGATGATCAATAAATGGGTTCACCAACCAAACCCTAGAAATAAATGTGTATGGTGTTTGATTTGCTAAAAAATCGCCCACAAAGACTCTCTCCCGTTTTTAGATGAGAAATGGTTGAAATGAAGCATCAGATGAAATTTAAATCAGAAGACTGGGCCACGTGGGCGACATTGCCCAGCAACTTTGCCCATAGGCATTGTCGTCGGGGCATTGTCGCACAAACACCCCCCCCCGGTTGTTGTGGTTTTTAGGTTTTGCACAAAAAGGTCTCCAATCAACACCTAAAATAAGACCTTTATTAAAAGTAGCAATTAACAGATATATCCTACTTCATTAGGCACATAACTATAAGACT